>JAQQSE010000105.1:0-362204 GCA_035772565.1 Antheraea assamensis | reverse complement strand
TCGCTCATAATGATATGGCTTCATTTATCAATAATACCATTCAATATAGAAAAATGTACTTTACACCCTAAGTTCTACTATTTTATGCAGTACAATACAATCGCTATACAACCATACTTATACAAAACTAATATTCTAAAATGTCGCTACACAAACAAATGAGCTATGCTTCCTATCCGACATAGTGTTGAAATAATACTGCTATGATATAAAATTGTAATGCTTTAATCAGCATAAATGGACGTATAGTCGAAATCAAGCTATTCAGATTTGGCTAATAGGCTAACAGATGCTCTTCTGCTTGGAGTTACACAATCGAATTGCTCTTTAGGTATGATATGATTTTTGCATTGCTTACACTTTTATGTTTTTATCATAAAAACAGTAACATGTAACTTCAGTTCGTCAACTGACCACAAGCGACTCTACACCAAGCTCACTGTCAACCAATAGCGCTGATTATTTGGCTAACCATTTCAGTAATAAACTATTAACCATTTAAACCCCAATAAATCGTATCAATACTTCATTTATCTATTCAGTACATTGTTTATGTATTTTTGATATATTTAAATGTTTTTTAAAGAAACTTTTTTATACATTGTCTCATATTTTTTTCGTCTATCTATCGCATGTCGCATTACAGCCGGCCGCAGAGTAGGGTAAGGTGATAGTCCGGAGCGCCAAGGCTAATATGGTGGCCCATATGGCCCAATTAAATAAATATTATGCAAGTTTTTAAAATGGCGCTTATCATCTGAATAATTGTATTTTGTTAGTATTCCGCACCTGATAAGCAGATTCGAACACGCTATTTTATACTCAAAATCGAATAATATTCCGAAATTTTTCAGTTGAATACCTATGATCCAAAAAAAGTTTCCCTTGCACCCTGGTTTCATAAAACCAAACATTTTTTTTCTGATTGATTGTTTTATGTTTGCACTACCTACAATAACTTTTATTTTCGATAACACCATTGGTTAGCTGGAAGAAAATGACATGTGGCATTAATCTCGCCAGTGTACAAACTGTTCGTGCAGTATCCATTCATATCACTCTCTTACCAATATTTCTAACTTCAGTATCACTAAGATATAGCCGTATGTTATAGATTGTGATTGAAATCCGTTCGCCGATTATTCGGCTACATACCCACTTGGCCTTAAACTCGCGACCCACAAACGAATTAAGGAAACCGTTCCGTTGACGTCGCCATAAAACCGAATCTAATTCGGGGAATTTGTTACGATATATTGTGAGTTGGCAAGAAGCAAGTTAACGTCTACAGTGCGGTGCGGTTTGTTTATTATCGTTGATGGGTTATTATTACCTAATTAACTAATTCATCTTTAGCTTTTGTGTTCTTGCGAGAGTAGTAGATCACCGTCTGATTAGGGGCAGTAACGCATTATGGTGGCGGTGTAGGCAAAAGTTGACTGAAATAGAGTAATTTCTTTTTTTATAAGTTAGACTGTATGATAGTTTTTTTTAAGACTAAAGGTGAACGGTGAAAGGTTTTTTGTAGGCTTTTCAGTTAAAATTATTATTAATATCAGATAGGTACAAGACGTTTCCAACAAATTGGTATATTTCATGTAGTTTTGAGTGTTTCAAATGTAGTTTTCAGAAAAGGATTAAGGCTTACATATTGTCGTCACTCTTTTCCGTGTAAGGTAAGCAGTAAAATGATAAAATGAAAGTAAAACGAAACTCAATTTTTTTTGAAATACAAACCATAGTTACCGTGGAAGATGGAAAGTAAGTCACGGGCGTCAGTTAGTGTGACAAAGTGTACTTTTTGCCCTAGTGATTGTTAAACTCGGAAGCTTGATTATTTTTATCACCTAGAGAAAGCTAACCTCTAGACGTGTTTATTATAAATCCAAGACCACAGATGACAGCTATCATTTCGCAAGTCACCGATGTTGTTTAAATAAAGCCTTTGTTTTCACTAAAACTTCAAGTTTTATTCGCGTCCTTTTTTTCCTGTCGACTACTACACCGGTTACCCTATTTATTCTGTGCCGCATGAAGACATTTATTTACGTGTACGCCAAGTGCTCTTTAGTGCTTGAATAAATTAGTAAGGTAAAAACATGAACCGTGTCATAATTCGTGAAGGATCTAAAGCTGTGATAGTAATGGCTCACCTGCAATGCAGATGGGACGAATAAAACCGTCCGTCATACCCATTCCGTATTTTCGTGCTTACGTAAGAGACATTTATAGCACTATAACCCTTTGGTTCTCAAGTTTGCTTCGCTTAGTTAAGACTAGATTTGTAATTTATAATAGTTTTAATCTTCATTTGATAACACATTATTAGGATAACCAAACGGACAAATCACTACATATTACAAGACGAAATCGTCCGCCGCTTCTGTCTATCCGTCGGCCTGTATGTTCGCGATAAACTCGAAATCTACTTAACGGATTGTGATGTGGTCTTCACCAATAGAGATACAGACTATATATAGACAGACTATATATAGAGAATGTCTGAGACCTAGTTCTCTACAGGCTGAGCGTGTTACCCATTTTTTTATACTAGTTCGGCAAAATGCCTGCACAATACTTGATGGAAAGTACGGTACAGTCCAAAAACAGCGGCGACTGTCGGTGTCAAACATGAACGGCATCAAATATATATCTACATATATTTGAATTCTCTTATACAAAACGCATTTAATTAATAACTTTTAACCTCTCTACAACTCTCATTTTTTTTAATATTCTCGACTTAATAATGTCCTCATATCGGGTTCTCTAGTAAAGTACAAATATAAAACATAATTTTTCTTTAATACAAAGTGATTTCGTCCAAAATTTTTAGTGATTATTAAAAGACTTTACTGCCGGGACTCGCATCTTTCGCCACTGTCAAGTATAAGTAGGAGTACGTGTTCCAAGAACGCGGTAAATGTAGGTATAATAAATTTGTCACAAACGCACGTATATAAACTTTTCTAACGCACGTTCCGTCTCAGTCATCGGAAGTTCTTTTATCTCGCCGAGTCGGTGTCGTGGCCTGGCTCAATAAAACCTTAAGGTCGGCGGACGGGAAATAGGTCGAGTGCGGCACCGTGCTGATGTGCCTCTACTATCGTTCTCAGTTTAGAGCCTTTTCAAGGGATTTGATGGGAACATTTCACATATACTACCCTACACTTCGTTTAAATAGATGCCGTACTTCTTTGAGATTTAGTAAACTTTAAATACCTACATGATTGTCTAATTTTGTTCAGGAAAAATATCGCTGTTAAGGGGAAATATATTTGGAATATTCTATTGGGTAAATATTATATGGCTCATTCCTTTTTGCTGTGTTTGTAATCGCGAGGACTAGGTTTGCATGAAAGAAAATATTTTAAAAACCGTACGGATTTCTGGAAAATTTGCGTTTACAATCTCTGTATAAGAAAGTAAGCGAGTGAGACAGAAGACAGTAGGATGATCTCCAAAAATATTGACATATGGAAGTTCAGTTACAATTTCCTTTTATTACATGGTCGTATTATTAAGGGAAGATTAGAATTAAGATTTTTTAGTAATTCAGATTAAACGTACCTTTAAACAACATTCATTTTTAAAGACCAATTAAAGAGACCAGTCTTTAAAGACAAATCTGTCTTGGTTTTAAGTGGTTTCGTTTTTAAACACTAGCATATGACATTTTAACTTTTTTTAATATAATTGAGTTATAAAAATTATATTCTACTTATAAAAAACAAATACATTTTTTATCTTAAAGAAAACACATTCCTTATATATTGTGTATGGCAATATACTCATAATTATATTTTAACACTGAAATACCAACTAAAGTTGATGTCATTCATTCTTTTCATCCATTCATAACACGACGGACATAAACAAGCGCTTTATTTATGGTCTAAGAGCTAGAAGTTAATACTTATATATTAACAATACTTCCAAGAAGAGAATATTAAAATAAAAAAGGTCTGTTAACTCAATTCTCATTCTTTATTTCAATATTCCGAGATATAAACTGTTTTCAGACGCAGAGAATTGTCTATATTATACCTAACTTATTACCCATATAAGGCGCGTATTGTTTTTTTTTTTGTAAAGGTTCATAAGGCCGTACACGATAATATAATTAAAAAAAACTCTACGTACGTATGTATACACGCGAGAATTTGTACTTTTTGGCGTGAATATAGGAAAATAATGCAATGAATATAAACTGAACAACACAAAAACAGAGTCTAAAGTTTGATTGAGGAAATGGAATGTTATGAATAAAAGTTTATAAATGTCATACATATATTATATTAAATAATATTTATATTAAAAAGAGATTTGTATATAACATATATCAGAAGAAACTGTTTATTAATTTAATGGTCTGTTACGTAGAACTACTTCCGTACTTCCGTAAACTTCCGTTTCAAGCAAAAAAATCACTCAACAATTTCTCAAAATACTCCAAGAAGTCATTTTTAATTTAAACTTTAATATAAACGTGTAGAATTAATTTAACGTCCTAAGGCCTAAGATGTTTATTCATGTGCCTGCCCACGCATTTTAGTATTTTTTTGATAATGAAAAACATAGTTAATATTCTTTATCTCTTGTTTATTTAAATGCATATTAAGCGTTTAGATGATCCTGAGTTTTTAACGAAAGAACATTTTTAGAGAATATTTTATTGAATAATTTGGATTTATATCACAATTTTTGGTAAGATTACAGTTGGCGCAAAACTTTAAATTGAAAATCCATAAAACTTGAATGTACATCATATAGTACACTGGGCTTCTAGGAGATAATTTTTTTGTCCACTTGGGCTTGGTGTTAGTTTGTACAATAAATTGTAAATTAAGTCTTACTAGGTTAAATGTAGTTTAACCTCACTGTAGACGAATACAGCGTACACAAGACTATAGCAAGTATTAAATGATATTAAAACTAAAATGAAACGCGCTCTTAATGATATTTGACGCTTAAAAGGGTCTATTGCTGTCACACTCTGTCCGAACTATCGAACAGAGCGAAAGAGAGACAGCTGCAGCTCGAAATGTTTGCGATGGTAAAATAGAATGAAATCTTAAATTCATATTTCCTTGTTTACTCTACGAAGGCTGGATTTATTTTTGTAAAATTTGCAATTGTAATAGACGAAAGATTTTGTCTTTGTCTATATTTTCTTTTCGGGGTGCTTAAAAACGGTGTTATTATTGAGGAATATTGGTAGGCTCCTAATTCAAAACAAATAAGAATTTTTGGACAAAATTAATACATAGGTACCCTATGGCTGTGTTAACTGTAGTGCGAATCCTTTTGCTTTAGTAGTATTGCTCAAGGACAAAACAGAGGTATATAATTGTATGGACGATAGCCGCCCGCGTTACCGCCTTTATTAAATAAAAACTGAAAGATAACGAATTAAATAATTTGAAACATTCTCGTACTTATTTTGAAAGAGCGAAGCTATATCATTTTGTAAATCGTATGCCCTATAGTTTTTTCCTATAGTAACATCGTGACTATCCTTGTATTTTAACCCCCTGTTTGGCCTCTTATGTCGACTAATGTTGAAGAATTCTTTATTAGTGTTCATTTATTTTATATTAAGAACGAATGCCCATAATTTCATGTTATAGATCAGTCGGTTTAAGTTATGCGTTGTCTACAAGTTAAGAATTTCGGTAGAGGTCACCCTTTTATGGCTAATAAAAAATTACAGAAATACATTTGAGCTCAAAATTAACAAGTAAATTGTATTCGAGAGACGAGAGGGAATTCAATGAAAGTTTGTTATTAGTTTAGTGGTGAAATGTATCTCATAGCTGTAGGTAAGCGTCCTGGGTATGGGGGCGGGGATGTTTTTGGTAGCGGGCTGTGAGTTCGCAACTCGGCGAAATTGCTTCATTATTGCATTAGTTGCGTTGGAGAGCGGTTGCGATGCCAATGATTCCGATTAAATGCTAGAATTAAACTAGTTTACATTTTTACTTTGCTTCCTACTGGCTCTATAATACACAACATTCTGCCGGTAGCTCTGCTTATATAATTTCACAATATACAAGTTCACATAAAAATAAAATAAAAACTACAAATATGATTTATGAAAAGAGAATCTGTATGAAGAGAGCTAGTTCTATGTAAAGAAATTGTATTACATTACCTGTAACAGTTTCAATACATGATGTAATAAGTATAATATATTTTGTGTACAGAGTAGCCTCTTTTACAATAAACCAAACAATCATCTATAAACCATATGTTTTATAAAATTAATATTTTTTATTAAAATAAACTCATTTATTGTAATTAATCTGTAGTTCTGTTTATATAAGAGGAAGTTTTGAAAATTGCACCAGTGACAGAGAAGTTGAGGAGTACTAGGTTAGCATGGTATGGGCGTCTCATGAGGAGAAATGAAAGAAATGTAACTAGAAAAGGTTTAGGTTTGAACGTGGATGGATATAGGAGTAGAGGAAGACTGAAGGAGGTATGTATAGATTGTGTGAAAAGTGATATGTATCAAAGGCGTAAATATTGAGATGACGTCTGACAGGGGAGAATGTAAAAAAAAACATGTTGTTCCGACCCTACTTAAGTGGGATAAGGGTAAGAAGATGATGAATCTGTAGTTCTGTTAGTACATGTATTTATTTACCAGAAAGTGTACTAAACGTAAGTTATTATAGAGGACGTTGGTCACAATTTCTTTTTTCTCTTGTATATTACAAGTGTATTATTGTCTTTATTGT
Source organism: Antheraea assamensis (assembly GCA_035772565.1). Classification (NCBI taxonomy): domain Eukaryota; kingdom Metazoa; phylum Arthropoda; class Insecta; order Lepidoptera; family Saturniidae; genus Antheraea; species Antheraea assamensis. The sequence goes on along the minus strand of JAQQSE010000105.1, from coordinate 355,461 downwards.
GCAATAGACACGATGAAGAGCAATAAAAAAAATAGAAGTGGTAATAATAAGTTTTACGAAAATTAGTATCCTATAATGTTCATAAATAATGCTATAAGAATTCATAGAATATGAGTAAGTTGTAAGAGTTAAACTTTGGAACAAAAGTAATTATCTACTGTGTGACAACGCGTTCGAAATCGTGGTAACAGCTATAGCAGCAACAGCAGCAAGCTAGTTTATAAACTAATATCAAGGCATTTGTATAAGGGTTTTATGAATTATCAAGCTAAACATTAAAGAAACACAATTAAACCATAGTATAATCTGTGCCATAACATTCAGATGCGTACTGCCAGATAAAATATTGAAGAATTTAATACAATATCAAAGATTTCTACTGTTAGAAAATAATGATAAAGCCTGACGTCACCAATAATTACAAAAACGGAAAGAATGCCTTGAAAACATAACATAACTATTATGATGGATTATCTCAAATTTGTTGTTGGAAAATGTTGGAAATCAAAACAAGTAATCTGGTTTAGAAACATTTTCTTGCGATTCATGGTCACCCTACTCGAACTGTACAATTTCCCAGAAAATATGCTTGCGGTGATGTCGTTGCTGAACGTTTAATTTCTATAGAGTGTTTGCTGTTACTTTGTTGTAGTATTTTTCTATTGTCATGTTTAAATTAAAGGATTATTTTAGTACTAGTTTCTGCCCGCGGTTTGGCACGTATTAATATAGATTTGACATATCCTTCGGGAACAGTTTTTTTCTGAAGGAACGGTACCCTATGTTTTTTTCTTTACTTTAATCATTATCGGTTGAGTAGATACGGCGTGAAAGCGTAACCAAGGTAAAATCTTACTTTTGCAACTATAACTTTAGTTACGATAACAAATTTAGACAACCTTTCACGATGACGCCAAACTCTATACTGTGCAAATAGTTGACAATTAGCTACTGGCAGTAGATTACAAATTTGTCTTTTATCTTCTATCTTATGTTTGCTTTCTATGTGGCACAAAAGGATAAACGCAAATTATGAAGAACATTTCTATTTCGCAAGTAGGAGTCGTATTTGGATCATACCGATTCTAACAAAGCAAATAATAACCATATAAATATAGCGTCTAAAATAATAACATCAATATTATACTTGAAAAAATTTAACTTGATGAGTTCGTTTACCTTCGCACATCCCGTGTTGCGCACCGCACCGGTGCGAGACGTCTTGACATAGACCAGACTTCTCTATCGGCCATGCCCGTGTAAATTATAATTTCGGCCAATTTATGGATTCTGTCCCGGAAGTGTTACTATGTGTTTACTAAACGGGATATTTCACAGTAATAGGTGAAGATTCAGTTTTGTTTCCTAATGAGATGTTGCCGCTATCAAGGCGGATGAGCAGTTCGTATTGTTTGATGTAAAATGTTTAATTATTTTTATCGTTATTTACTGATATTAACACCATATATAAGCAACTTTTTATGTATCATTTAACATGCCGTTTAGCGAGATACCACACAGATGTGCATAAAGTGTATAGGCTATTATTATTCCTATAAAATAAGTCTACTGACGCAAAGCTAAGTTTTAAAATAAAGGTTAAGAACTTCATATTTGTATTGTTTATTTTGGTTCTTTTGGATGACTAGTTTCCTTACCACTGGTATAGGCGAATGAATTAGGCTTTTTAACTTACTATGAAAACGGGCAGAGAATTTGAATTTTGACCATATATACAAAGACTTGCTTTTACTCGTGTATTCACACGCGTTAAAGTAGATTTCTTCTATCCCTCGGGATCATTAGTGAATTGTTTTCTGTACCTTTGACAATGTATATCTAAAATTCATGGTCATCATTTGATTAGTTAAGACGTGAAAAGTTATCAAAGAAGTAATTAAATAGGTGAGCTATTCAACAAACACATGAATATAGACACAAAAAAACATTTTTGTACACGAAATTGTTAACACTATTGGTTATTACTCCCTATTCAACTGCCAACTTGAAGACGTTATGCTCACTGTAATTGGCATACTCATATTATGATTGTAAAATATCACCAATTTTATGCATTTTTCTACAGTAAAAATTGCCTTATTCCGCATTAGTTAGTTTCTGAGAGAGTGACAGAAGGTTGTATAATAATCCTCTACAAAGCCACTACAACAGTGATTGTTAGGTCATTCTATATTATTTCACTGCAACTGTAGTATATACCGCTTTGTTATTTTTTATCGTGTTCAAAGTCGAAGGCCCGAGTATGTAATTGATATGCTTATAAGGGTTTGTAAATATTATTGTTGGTAATGTAAGTGCTAGTAACATGTTATCATTTGTAGACTTGTTTACATTCTACGAAATGCTTGACTAAGTCATTGATTCGATTACAATGTACACACTAATATAGTTGCACTGACGAATGATGTTGATAAGTTTGTTGTATGTATTATGTTAAAATATTTTAAATGTCTATAGATACACAACTCCCAACTTTCAGCTGCAGCGTTTCCGGCCAATATAACCTACAAGAAACTAGCCTACTCCTCCCTCAAAGGCCGGCAACGCATCTGTGATGCGCCTCTTGTGCCCATGGGTGGCGTTGGTTACTTACAATCAGGTGGCCCCGCCTGTTCGTTTGCCTCCAATCGTATAAAAAGCATTCATTTTTAATCGACAAAAGCATACATTTATACATGCACTATTTGTTGTTGGATTTATGGGTTTTTACAGCTTCACCGGACTGCTCGGACGAGCGCTTAAGGCACTCAGCCGATGGGCAACTAGCACAAGAGCCTAGGCAGCTTCGGCTTAGGTTGTTGCCTTGATTGCAGCAATTGCGCATCGAGCTAAAGTAACAAAACTAGCTAAACTAATCATACATGTATGCATTTATGAAGCATACCTGTATACATGTGTACGTCTCACCAACACATAAAGGTACTTCGTATTTGACAATTTGGCTAATACTAACCAAACGGAAAAAATAATGGCGAAATAAACAAAAATTGTTGTTGCATTCAAAAGTAACAAGAAATGACGTCAGTATATAAAATGGTTGAATTGTTCGATAGAAGGTTTTACTGCGGTTAGCAAGAGTTAATGAACTCGGCACTAATATAGTATTTTGTAAATATAGAGTTATTTAAAGACCACAATAAGGGAACATCTTATGAATGCACAGACATTTTATCAAAATCACATGATAAAATATAGACCACGGTTAAAATTGGGTAATCAGTGAAATCTTTTACTAATCGTATGAAAACCATAGTTGTCAACGGGATTGAAAATAACATCAATAGAAGAGAAATTGAGAAGTTATAGGTTAGCGTAGTATGCGTATATCATAAGAAGGAATGACAGTTATATATGAATAGTGTAAAGTTGCAGGTACACAGGTATAAAAGTAGAAGAAGATAGAAGAATGTTTGGATAGATTATGTGAATACTGAGTTGATTCACTTAAAACGAAGAGTGTGAAAGGAAAACGTGCATCAAACCTACTTAGGTGGAATAAGGGCATGACATGACCATGACGATAGTTGACTTTTCGGTTATAACATTTAATACAATACAAAAAGTTATTTAAAGTATACAGTGAAGATTAATTCTCAATGCTTCTTAACTGTTTTGCGGAACTTTTAGCCGCGTGCCTGATGTGATTTCCAATGGACAATATCTCGACTACTATAACCCTATTTTGAGAAAGAGTTATCAAGAACAGCTTTTTATCTATATTTATGCTAGATGTTTATAGAAGCATCGGTTTAAGCTAGGCGTTGTTCGACAGTAACTTTTAAAAATGTTATGATGTACATAGTAGGTTTCTTTGATCAAGTAGTTCGTACTAAAATCTCACAAGTGTCGTTTGAAAGATTCGGTTTCGAATATCGGGCGAGGGAGAGAGATAACTTTTTTACTTTAACAATGTTAAGTGTATCTTAGCTACTTTCCTCGGTGTTAGAGAAACATCAACCGTTAAATTTAAACATTAAATTTAATGGTGAAATTTCTCTTTTCAGTTTAAACGAATAGTCGGTATAAATTTTTCAGTTTTGTATAAGAAACTATATTTTATCTAGTATCTAATAAACAAACGCTGCATTTAGGACAGACCGCATTTCTCTTGATAACGCGTGCGCTCCGTGTTTGTTGTATGCATTGAAATATTTGGGTGAATACAGAAATGTGTTCCGTTTTGAATTTATCTTTGTTTAGCTCTAAATACCTGCAACTTTCTGGAATGGTTCGTTATTGTTCCCAGTTATTATGAACTGTTATTACTTTTTGTTTTTTTCGAACTCACTACGCTATTGGAATGATGGGCCTTCACAGCTTCACCGGACTTCTAAGACGAGCTCTTAGTTACAAGCTCAAGGGTGCTAAAATGGCCGAACCTCGGCTTGGGATGTTGCCATGTATGCAACATCGCGGGTCTGTCGAAGCTAAACTAAGCTAGCTATTCATACAAATAATAGTCCGTGATACATACATAGGTATCGATCGGCATGTGTGCCTCATGAATTCAAACATGTATTTTGGATATGAAAACTAGGCTTATCTACACTAACCCAGTTCGACAATAAGGGAAAATAAATAAAACCCTTTCAACATTTGTGTACCTGTGTGTATGTATGCACATATGTGGAAGTGATCAGTGTTATGTTGTGCAACTAGTGATTGAAAGTTTTCAGTGTCACTGTATCACGATAGCAGCTTGCTCAGGGCTCCACTCCGGGGGAACGAACTTAGGCTTAAGACGCTGCCGTTATTACTTATGATTTTATCATTTTATTCTACTACCACCACTTCATTATATTACGGGTTGTATAAAAGTTAGGACTTTCAGGACGATCGTATTTAAACGAACCATTACTAGTGCCTTAAAGATATAGCAGAAATGGCTTAATATCCGATTGATAATGTCACATTTAGATTGTGGCTTAAAAGCTGATGTGAACTAAAATGTGCTGTCTCTGATCTTTAGCTTTTTCTTGTCTTAAGTAGATTATGGTTGTTATGTCATTTGAGCTTACCATATTGAAGTCCATATTTATGGATTACTTATTGTTATAATTGGTAATTAGTCGGTCTGTTCTAGATATTTTGCTCCAAGTCCTCTGGTGATGATTGTGATACGTGCTTTATATTAAACCATTAGATACATTTACAACTCTAATTACACCATCAACTGATAAAGGTATGCTTTTAATGTATGATTTGATATACGTGGGTATTAGGCAAAGAAGGAGATTTGTTTTTAATGTTTTTGTTTCTATTGTTTTCTTTTGTAATTTATGTTGAATGGATGAGGGATGTTGTCGTTGAACAATTCCTCAATGAAAAACGAAAGGCATTTTTACATTTTTATTTTCCAAACATTTAGTGGTATAATCGACAAAAATATTATACTAATTTTTAATTTTATCTGTTTCAGGTAAAGTTTTGTAATGTTATAATCTGCAATTCAATCAGTAAGTGACTATATGTGTGCTTTATTAACTTAGTATCGTTAAATTGAATCTGATCCTACGAGAGCAGAAGGTTTCGTGTTTAGGATATCATATAGAAAGTCTGTTACATCGTTACTATATTTCTTGACTTTTCTCTTATTTTTAAGTATTGCTTCACATCGTCCATCTTTATCAGTCTAGGTTGTAAACACCACTGATCGTGCTGTAACATCTTATTCTGCTTTTTACTATTATTAAAAGCTTTTATATAGGTTGCAATATGTATTAGTTTATTCAGGTCAAATATTGAAAGCTAAAATAGGATCAGTTCTTTTAAATCTACAACTTTATAATTCTACGTGTTTGTTCAGTCCTGATGAAAATACATGGAAATGAAATAAAAATAAAATGGGGAATTTCAAAATGGCCGCCATACATATTAAAGAAAACCGATTAAGCCATTAACCGCATTTGTATAGAAGCTTATTATTATTATTATTTTTAATATTATTTATTTATTGTATTTGTTTGCAGTTATTTTTACATTTCTCGAAACATCTTTGTAGTGTGTAGCAATGTATCTGTTAAATTTCTTTTTGAATAATATCATATAGAAATATGTTTGACCGTTGTGTGAATTATTTTAAACTCAATTGAAACAAAATACGGTGTGAAAACTATGATTTGTTACTCACGCAGTATCATCAGCTTGAGCATTACGAGGGAAGAAATGCCGACAATGTCGCGTTCCCACGAAAGTTTTTCTTTAAAATAAGACATAATGATACCGGATCGTGTAATCTTGGCGGCGAGGGCTCTCTCCGCGTACGTAATGTCACGATTACTGTCTGATTGTAATCGTTGTGGTGTCTCCTAGCGGTTGAGTGTCGACGAACGACGTTTTTGCTTTAAGATAAGGTTGAATTGTTTAGAACTCTAGATCGACTGCGTTTAGAGGATTTTTATAGTGACAGTTTAAAAGGACTGTAGTTCTTTTTAATTTAGCCTGGTCGTATTTGTCCGTCGATTATTCATCAGATCTAAATTCGATATTGTAGTTTGGTTTCTGTGTTCTTTAATCTCTGAAGCATTATGTTAGTATATTGAATATTATCTTACGTTACAGTTAGAGGTGTGAATTAGAAACATGTCGATATATAGGTATATCTGTATTCATATCCAATGCATTATGTCGATTACCTCGATATTGTCAATATTTTATTGTAGACATAAAGTATGGATGTCTAAGGTCGTAAACTAAAATGACAAATCATAGTTGAATTTGTTTAAAAAAACATTCATATCTTTATATTAATAGAAATAGTTATTCCAGGACTGTATGGGCAGGCGAGCTTCGGTCTTTCGACTGTCACTATATGGTGACGATAGGTAGAAGTCTCATGGCTATTTTGTATAAGGTGGGGTAAGAAACTTGCATAATGAAAATGTAATGGAAATTTAAGTTAATCTCATATATGTGTCTATATTTATTATTTTACTATATCGATATAAATACCGATAATGTTATAACGATGTTATTAGTTTTTCCGATTTATCGTTAGAAACTTAGATGTGATGAAGTTGTTGTGCTTTAAGAAAATATTAAGATAAATTAAATGTTCAGTACTATTTTGAAATGTAGTACATTGTCACATAATAACTAAAGCCTGTCACGAAAGTTACGTGATTAGTATAGAATAACCAATTTTTTTAAATTAAAAGCAAAGCTTATATGAGTTGTCCAAGTTTCAGTATGAAATTTCGATGATTGAATTTTATGATAAACCCTCTACATTAATACAAGGACGGTCACCGTCTAAAGAGAAATGTCGGTTTTGATACTCGAAATTTCATTATCGCCTTTGCGTGGTCACGGATATAGGATATTTTATCATTTCGAAACAGTTTGCGCATAATAAAGTCATTCCCACACGAACGTAAAAAAACCTATGTGTTGGTAATTGTCCTAAGCTTTAATAGTCGGTAATGATGTACCGGTTAGCTATTGTTTCAAATATCATTTGTTATGTGTGTAATCGTATTCCCATACGTACGTCGTATGTTTAAGGTACAAAGGTCGAGTTATCGGATTACGCTTAGACAAATCAATTTTGTATCCCTTACAGTGATGATACAGTGTATTTAAGTAATATTAATTCATTCATTTGTACTAAACTTGGTTTCATCAATAAATTGTACGTTAAAATAATAATAGCATATGCGTTAAAAAATCCATCGTGGTTGTATAAAACATTGTGTTAATCGTATTATTATAGCTGAATGCGTAGCTATGCGTATGAATCGCCTGTGACTTCGTCCTTGTTAAATATTTATATGCATAAAATTTCGATGTGTGTGTTTGTGTACGTGCGTGCATGCGTGCGTGCGTGCGTGGGTGTGTGTGTTTTCATAATATTAACCCTTCTGTTCGTCTTGAATGATTTTAATGAAATTTTTTTTATTCTACTTTTGAGTGATTGCTCCTCAAGCGGTGTGACAGATTATCAATATCATGTATGTATGTACCGTCACCCACTTTTCTGTATTAGTGGTCATCCAGTGATTGAAATTTGACTATAATTAATTAGTTTTTGTTGTGTTTTTTTCTGCTAACGAGCATGTAATTTTATCTAAGACAATAATAATGCATTGCCGAATTGCCTTATTATATAAGCGTAATACTTCAGAATGGTTGCACATATTCTGCTAATTGCTTTTCTGTTCTGTTCGTAATTGTTAGGACATAGTTTATATGAAAGAAAATGTTTGAAAATTCGTAGGGAAAAGTGACAAATTATCGTTAAAAAACTCTCCGTATAAACCGTAAGAGAGTGAGTGAGATAGAACTAAAAGTAAAAATCTAAAAATTAACTTTTGAATAACTATAACATTAACAATTGCAAATTTTGCACAAGAATAGTCCGGTGGAACTGTAGAGGCCTTACAAAGTCAACAGTGTAGGTCAGTTCGAAAAAAAAATATGTACAAACCGCAACGTAAATTTAACTCTGTTTACACGAATTAAATTTAACAAGTCTCATGTTTACCGATTCCGTTTAAAACTAATTGGAATGGCCTGCTGTGTAATAAAAATCCAATATTTTAGCAATACTTTATCACCCACACATATAATGGCGAGTAACCGAACCGATTGACCTTGTTACCCGAATGTGTCTCTAAAACTTATAAAACCAAACTGAATTTAATACATTGCCGTATCACAAATATAACCGCACGGTAATAAAACACAAATTCTCAAAGCAACAGTATTAAGTACCCTGGCTAGGGTAACCATAATTCGCTTACTCGGTTTTTCGGAAAGCAGAACCCAACGAATTTTTTTTATTTATCTATAGAACAGTAACAGTGTTTGTTGCGTTTACTTTTAAATGTTACTAACTACTCTCAATGCAGTTAGGTATACATAAACAAAATCGTAAAAGCACAACGGTTATGTATGAAGGAGAGAGGTGTAGCATGGGACATGGCTGACATAAGCATCCACAGTTCGGTTCCTCTCGGTTATGTTTAGTTCTTGACGAACGGCCAATTCGTTCTCGGCCACTAATACAGCCGGAGATGAGCCAGAGATGCGATCTAGTTTCTGAAATTTTTTATAGTACCGTTATAGGTATGCGAATATAATGAACAGAGGTATTTTATTCATTGGAAAATAACGGTTTCTCGGGAAGGATATGCCGTTTATGTGGTATTGTAAAGTTATTGAGTATCAAATTGGATTTGTACCTGGAAATGTTTTGTAGATGGTAACATTACACTGGAAAGGTAAAGAGACTAAACACTCAGACTGTCATAAGCTTCTTAGTTGTTTAGCCTTTCCGCAGTCGATATCACTATAATAAAAAAAGAGGAGATAACTCTTTCCGCTTAATCTTTTCACACTGAATCCTTTTTACTTGGTCTTTGAAATTATAATCCGGCAAATCAGTATTACACTTTAGTGTGTTTTAGTAGAATCTCCCAATATTATTATGTTAATTGAGCGAATATTAGTGTGAATATTATACGGGCTATAGAAACGACTAGTCCCGGCTCTCACAAGACGCGTGGTAACCCTAACTCCAACCCACTTTCCGTGATTGGTAATACGATCGCGAACGCTGCGAATGGAAAGCGGTACGGTGTTAAAGGAAATTAATACGACGATTTGTGTCTATGGAAGTCGTTTTCAAGGGTGTCTTCTTTTGGAAATCTGTAATTTATTATGGAAATGTGTTTTTATTTTTGGTTTTATTGTGTATAAGTTGTTATGTATCTAAAAAGGAATAGATTTGATTTTACGAAAACCTGGAATCCGCGGCTATACTTTACGTGAAGCAAAGGAACGTGGTTCGAGAGTCAACAGTGGTGACTGAAGGCGAATTTTTCCTCGTAAGCTAGTGTGTATTTACCGATTACCGGATCAGTAGGACATACCAATTGTCTCGTAACTCAATCTACATCACCATATATCAGGTTTAATACCCATGATAGTAGCAGTCTTAGGCGCCTTCCAGATTTAGTCAACTTATATCAATTTCTCTAGTGGGGTGGTCGTGTTTCTTGTATCGGATTGGTTTCCCATTTCAGTGTGCATCCAGCTGTAGAGTCTTGTAAGTTGGCATGGCATAGCAGCGGTGAATGGTAATGGATTCTAGATACCTCGGTGGTGACAGTTGTTATTGAATTGCATTGTGGTTTTACTAAAAAATGTAAGTTTTTGAATATACACCTGGGAGGCAGGATGACGACCTACTATTTTGTATTAGCAATCGTTGTCGTTCTTGCATTGTAACTCTGATATGTATTGTATATGCTATGATAAATTAGAATAGAATAAATAAATTAGAAAAATGTAGCTCAGTTGTATTGAGGTAATGGGAGAGGAACAAGCTTAAAGAGAGTGATATGTAGGCTAAGTAACTGGATAGAAATCTATCGAATATCTCATACTGGAGGTCTGATACCGTTCAAGATCTGCGAGAGTTATAAAGATGGCGGCAGATGGCGCAGTGTAGAGAGAGATAGCTGAAGATATCGGAACTTAAAATTCACTTTGAGATCCTACGATATTACAGTTTTAAAGTAAATTCATTTCTTTGAGAAAATTACGTACATATTGTGGAAGTTCTCAATTGCATGGAAAGCGTTCGATGACGACGATGTGTGTTCCATGATTTTTGTTCACCCAAAAATGAGCTCAATGCGCCTAAAGAAGTTTCAGAAACACACTTTTTCGTTCAATGTAGTGTTTGTCCCGTGGTTAAAATTCGACCGTAGTTTGTTATTTCTTTAAAGTTTGAAGGTTATTGACGTTCTTTTGTCTCTATAATTACTGTATATATATTTTGAAATTGTATTCTATTACGCTAGTTGCGGGCGTTTGCAAATAAGTCATTATGTGTGTTTATTCGATTTATTGAAATTCATCCTTATCCTTACAAATATTATAAATGCGAATGAAAGTTTGCTTGTTTGTTTGAGTCTCGTCTGAGCAGCGGTCGAGTGCACACGTGCCCCGCTCGCAGCACTGACGGTCCGTTCGTTCGGCAACTCGCGCGCAGTTGTCGGATATTTTCGTGTGTGTCCGGAAGTTTAGTGTGTTCGAGCGGCTACTGTCGATCGTACGCTCTTTTCAGAGCGACGGTGCACCTCCATTAGTGCACCATTTAAACCGCACTTTTCGGTGCGAAGCCGTGCACACTGTTTGCAGTGCGTCGAGGCGCCGTGCTACGCGTCGTGCCTCGTGCTGCGCTTCGAGAGTCGTGCAGCGCGTCGTGTGCCGTGCAGAGCGTCGTTCTTCGCGCCGCGCCGTGTGCAGTTTGAAGAGAAGATTCGCGTCGCGTCGCGTTTTCCCTTTGGCCCGGACACGGATTGTCCGTTAGATTCAAATTAGGCGCACCCCCCTGCCCCTCAGGCAGGGAGGTTAGTCATGTCTACCCCCGCGACCCCGCGTGCCCATCCGGCCCTTCCGGCCATTGAAGATGCCGCCCACCTCGAAGAACTGTTACGCTTCCACATGTTCGTCGAAAAGGAAGACCCGCAACTCGTCTCGGAATACAACAGACTCCGGAAAGTCTTCGCGCGCAATCATCCCGGTAAGATACCGCGTTGTTTCTCCGCGAACCCTTTCGCGAATCTCCCGGACGACCCGTTCACGAGGCTCTCGGACGTCGATTCCGATGACGACTCTGAAATGGACTACGATACTGTCCCCGCGACCGCGCCCGCGACGGTAACCACGGCCGCGACCGTGCCTGCGCCCGCGACCGTGCCTGCGCCCGCGACCACGCCCGCCGATGACGACGGTTTCACAACCGTCACGCGCCGCGGTAAACACCCACGCGCCGCGATTCAGACCGATAGCGACTCGGCTGCGGGACGTCCAATCCCAAAGCAGTCCAATATAGGTGGCGCTCGGGTGCCCCGAGCCTCTCCCACGCCCTCTGCCGCGAATTCGGCTAAAGCTTCGGCTGCGGAACCCGCGGTCGCGGCTAAGAAGCCACGCCCACCGCCTCCCGTCACCTTCCGTGACAAAGCCCGTTGGGTAGAGATTTCGGACGACCTTAAGTCGAAAGAATCGTCTACAAGTCCGCCGTCAACACTGTTGCCGGCATTTCTAGTCGTGTGTCGACCCCCGATGAGCATCGCAAGCTCACGAGATATTTCAGGGAGCGTCAGCTCCCTTTCTTCACTCACGCGCTCGAGGAAGAGCGCCGCCTCCGTGTCGTCATTCGGGGAGTTCCCTCTGAGCTCACCGAATACGACATCTGCGATTGCCTGAACGGTCAGGACTTCCCAGTCCGGAGCGTGCAGCGCATGCACCACCCCCGTACGAAGGCTCCCTTCAACTTGGTGTTGGTCACTCTGGACCGCACCTTGGAAGGCAAGGCTATTTTTAGCCTCAACTCAGTTTGCGGCCTGTCCCCTGTCTTCGTAGAGCTTCCTCGCAAGTCCCAGGTACCCTCGCAGTGTCACAACTGCCAGGTGTACGGTCATTCCGCCCGACACTGCCACCTGCGTCCCAGGTGTGTCAAGTGTCTCGGGGATCAGTCCACTAAGGAGTGCCCCCGCACTCCCGAATCCGTCGAGCCTCCGAGCTGCGTCCTCTGCGGGCAAACGGGTCATACCGCGAATTATCTCGGGTGTCCCCGTGCGCCTCGCTCGACCCATCAACGCCGCGGCGGTCGTGCGACCCGGTCCAGGGCGCACGGCCCGCCGACTCGGACAAATCGGCCTCCGCCTCCGCCCATACAAATCCAGAAGGCTTTCCCCGATCTGCCGGGCACCTCCAGTGCGCCGGCAGCATCCGCTCCTGCGCCGAGCGCGCTCTCCTGGCGCGTAAGGCCTTCCCCGCCAGCTCCCTCGGCTCCTAAAGCCAAGCCCCAGCCCCCAAAGGCTCTGTCCACTCCTGCGCCACCTATCGCGGCTTCAGCATCGACCTCCGGTATCGACTGGATAGCTCGCTTACTTTTGGTACACGATGTACAAGAAATAATCGCATTTAACGCGTTAGTTAATAGTACGTCTGAGCTCGGGCTCTTAAACGCTATCTCCGCTTTCCCGGCCGTCGCGACCACGGTACAACAATTAACCCGCGCCGCGCATAAATAAATTCGCGTAAATCAAAATATCAGATCGAACCCGCGTGTTCATACACAATAGACCGTTACATTAGCATTTGTTACGTAATTATTTAGTTAAATCGGCATCGTGCCGTTGTACTTTATTTTTTAGCTCGATTCCCTCTCAAAAGATGCGTGTTTGCGCCCACGCCTGCGACTCTCTCTGCTCACGCCTCCGTGAGCGGGGGGTGAAGATTCGATCCCGCACACTCGTCGCGATTTTTCTTGTAACAGCTCGAGCCTAGGTAGTCCCTCGGTGTGGAGCCCTCGAGTATGTTACTCGCGCGAATACAGTGATTTACACATGTTCTACACTTACACGATCACCCCACACTCTTGCACACTTAGGCACTCAGTGGTGGGCTGTTTTTTGCCCTTTTCGGACTGAAATAGGTCACATAACACAGTAGTCAGATACCAAATACACATATACATTCGTGAAACATGCATGGTCACACATGCATTTTTCACGAATTCATATATGAGTATTGTATGGATAGATAGCTTAGCTAGCTTAGTTAGTTCGGGAATCCGGCGACAGCTCAAGCCGAGGTGCACCGAGTGCCCTTGAGATGTTTCGCCTAAAAAACAATCGGGCGAGTGCCCTAAGCGCTCCCCTTAGTAGTCCGGTGAAACTGTGAAAGCATAATGCTGGCAGAGTAGGTCAGTTCGAAAAAAAGAAAAAAAAAATGCTTGTTTGTTTGTTACGCTTTCACATCATAACCTACTCGACCGATCATTTTCAAGTTTTCCATACATGTTGACAGGTATATAGGAAAGCACATAGGGTACCTTTTGATTGAGAAAAAAATACTGTTCCGAGGGATATGTCATATCTAGATTAATACGATCGCAGCTTCGGACAAAAGTTAGTATTATATAAGTTGTAAAGGATAATTTTTATACAAAAATACTTCGACTACCCTCTAATATATGCTTAACTCTTATATATTTGACAGTCAGGAGGAGGATAACGTAGTAGAAATTTCAGAATTACATAACTAGAATTTCATTTTCATTTGATTTTATTTAATCTAATGTATTAATTAGTTGCATCATACCATGATTCAGAGAGAGGAGGGCGACTCATATGTTATAGAAATAAAATTTATAAGCATGGTTCTTATGTAAAGTATTAAAGTTATTACAAAGGAAGTATTAAAAACTGGCTTTGGAGACACAATTTGTTTGTATGCATGGCATTTTATAACGCAATCACCATGGAAACTGTTTGGTATTTTTATTAAGACAATTGATAGAATAATGAGAACATAATTGTTATAGACATCCTAAGTATTTTTGCGTTAAATGTTTTTTAATATATTTTGTTTTTACGACATTGTTACTGAGGACATAAAAGAAGCGCCTGAGAATTCGATTCACCCAGACAAGTGACAAAAGAAAGATAAGGGCGTTCTTCCAAGAGTTGTCGTGTAACAACCGGTATTCAGAATGTTGAATGATAGAAATCACAATTGGCTATTACGTCATTTCAAGGAAAATGAAATCATACGCAACATCATTATTGGACGTATAATACTATTGAAGCGAAAGGAGCTTATGACGGAGGTATATAATCGATGAGATTACCGGATAAGCCATCCTCGAGTGACGTAATTTAAAATCTAGCTTTCGTGTCGGCAGTGAAAATACTTCAAACGCTGCCCTTAAGTGTCGGTTCTGATCGGACTTTCAATATATTGAGCTCCGTTATCCATTCGAGTGCTCCCTTAACGAATCGCGATTTATTATATCGCTTTCCGAGATATTTGTAATCCCTCTTTTTAGTGAAGTAAATCTGGACAAGAGAAGTATTTATTTTGCCATTTTGTATAGATACCTTATCAGGTTTCGTACTTTTCAAGTGTGATGGTAAAATTATTTATCAATTGAATTATAATTATTAATGTAAGAACTTTTTTTGTATAAATTCTATTCTTTGAAATATGCGGTATCACTACATGTTATAAAACAAAGTCGTCCGCCGCGTCTGTCTGTCTGTATGTTCGCTAGAAACACGAAAACTACGAAACGGATTGTAATGCAGTCTTCACCAATAGATAGAGTAATACATGAGGAAATTTAGGTATATAATTTGTCAAAGTTTTGTGTAAATTGGTTGAAATATAACGATAATTGTTAGAAGTGTTGGAATAAGTCAAGCCGCTTGGGAGCTTTCATCGAAAACGCTCATTTGAGATATAACAAAACAATGCATAGTGAGATATTCCTCTTTTATAGATCTACGAAAAAGTCTATGATGTCGTATACCTATATTTTAAGGATAGTTTACTATACCTATCTATATTCTAAAAACATGGTAACATACAATGGGGTAATTGGAAGGCTATTTAGACGGATACAGTATTAATACTTATCAAATGGAAGACAGTTACCTTTAATATTTCATGCACATAAATATATATATTTTTTTTATCAAGGCGGGACAACATCCGCTGGGCCTGTTTGTAAAGAACAATTGAGATAACATAGTAGAGAATTTTGTACAGTATTATTCAACCAAGATATTATGAAGCTTTTCCTTAAGGTCAAAGCAGAAATGTTAAAGGGTTGCAGGGTTTAGGTAATTACGTCGAAAATATAGAAAAAATATAGATTTAGATTCACTCGCAATAATATAGATCTAATCTGTACCTCGGGAGTGGTATATTTATTCTAGGCAAAACGTACTCTCGTCTCCTTTTCTGTACATCTAACCGGTGTCCAATATTTCGTGGTGAACGGTTGAATAATCAAAGCATGTAAACGTAACAAACAAACTAACTTTAGCCTTTATAATATTAGTAAGGATAATGTTTTATTTATTTATTAATGAATAATTAAAGAAAAGACAAGACTCAATATTCGGATAAAGACAAAAAGTAAGAATAAAGAAATAAATATTACACTAAAATCCAAATACGTGTTTACAGATGAATAAAGCTTGTACATCTGTTTATAAATAGGCGAAGATAAAATAAAGCTTAGTAACTTTTTCTCTTCTGTGTGTAATTTTTCTAGGGGGAAAAGTTTCTGGGTTCACGTCACCGATGATCACGACATGCTCGTGACGTATTGCGCTTGCGCTAGACTAGTGACACGTAGTACAGCGGTCTGTGTACATGTACTATTGATATTTTATAAACTGTATAAAATTGAATATAATTATTGTTCCGAGTGCCAATACATGTGAAAACCAGACTAATGTTAATAACTTCAGTTTACAAATTATGAAATTTAAATAATTCTGATTATAATTCTAATATAATTTTTTACACAATCCATCCATACCTTTTTCGGGATTCCTTGACTCCTATATCCGTCCACTTTCATACGTAAAGCTTTTCTCGTTATATGATTTTCACCTCTCCTCATGACATGTCCATACCACGTTAACCTATTACTCCTCAACTTTCTTGTCGCTGGTGCTATTTTTAAACCTTTTTTGATATACTAATTCTTGACCTTATAATATAAATTAATCCATTGGTATTAGAAACTCAACAATCATATGGATTTTTTTTTTGAATAAAATACTAGCTGCACGCCCTGTCTTCGCACAAGTGTAGTGATTAAAATAAAGAGACCAATTCTTTCTTTTGCAGTACTACCATGTAATGAAATTAAACGGCAACTGATCCTCAGTCTGTCAATATTTTTGAAAATCACTCTACTGTCTTTTGTCTCAATCACATAAAAAACCTTCACTTTTCCGTATGACTTTTCAAACATATTATTTCACACAAACCTTGTCCTGACAATTACAATTACAAAAAATAAGAATTATAACCAAAAAAGTTGCCACTTCTGAAGTGATGCGCTTACATACATTTGTATTTGTATATATAGATATGGGAAAATGTTATCATTCTTAATCACAATTTTCAACTCGTAATTCCACTCCTGAGACATATGCTTATCTTCGTGTACGCCCACTCATCCCGATCTCGAGACCTAATCAACCCAAGGTCTGTCTCGTCTTTGTTGAAAACTCGTTATATAACTGCAGCTCTGAAGGACGTAGGTTCGAATCCTAGCAACTGAGTGGGAACTTTCGGTGAAGCAAACAGCGTGATGAAACCATAGCATGGTGGTAGAGTTTTTTTTTAATCCGCTTGCTAGCTACCACCCTCAAGTTGAAAATCTGCCGTCAAGCACTTGTTGGTGTGTTTCGGCAGCTCTACTTGAGTGAGCCAATCTCCCTCTAGGTTTAGCGTAACTACCACCTTAGACCACATCATTATTTAACATCAGATGAGATTGTGGTCAAACGCTAACTACAGACTATAAAAAAAGCTATAAAATAATTCAGGAAGTTAACAGCCGTTAATAAAGGAAGAGGACGGTACGACTGATGCTATTGATGGCGAAACTGTCAAACATGTATTAAAGACGCGGGAGGATGCTGCATCTCATTAGTTTCAACAGGAAGCGGAGCAGGGTCGTGCGGCGCAAAAACTAGCGCCCGCCGGTGTCGATGCCCCCAGCGGCACTCTTAATTATAGTGATGTCCGCACCGTATACCGATGTCGATTGTAGGATATTAATGTTTTATTTACGATATCCTGCGTTTTTTTAGGATAATTACCTATTTCTGTTCTATACGCAATGCTCGCGTTACAAACTTTTTGTACAATTCATATTTTATATGTAAAATTAGAGTTTACTGAAATTAAATGTTAGGATATAGTTTTGATGTAATTTTTGAAATGTAACAATTGTTTTAACTAAGGCTGACCAATTTCTTATTGGGTTAAATCTAACTGAAGTCATTGGATTGGATGGTGCTTGTTTAAATTGTGTAAACGTCGGTTATAGGTAGGTGATATTTCATTTTTACTTATGTTTACTTTGTATAGAAGTCTTTGTGTACTATTCCACGACATAATCGAGTTTAATGCTTTTTATTAGAATTCTTACCAATATTTAATATTGTTCTAGCTATTTTGGTCGGTTGCTTTACGGGGAAAAAGTCATCCATACATAATCCATTTTCAAACACACTAAATTTCATTAGTCTGTTTATACGTTTGAGTGTAATTAATTGATAAACACGAATAAATTACTGGATAAATTGCGGTACATTATTTAGTTTTACTTCTGAAACAAATTATCACGAAATATTTATTTAAAATAAACGACTACAAAAGACTAAAGAAATTTTCTAAGCAAAGTATATTTCAATTCTTTTTTATTGTATTTTACTCTATGTATGAAACATATTATTAGGATAATAAATAATGCAGTCGAAGTTGTGGGTACCAGCTAGTATATAATTTAAAAAAAAAATGTAATTGTTTAAATATATCGACACATCACTATATTCATTGGAGTGGTCGGCGCGTGACGGCGCAATACTCACGGACTCTACGCACTGGACTGTGTCTAGGCACGGATTCGCGGTTTTAGTTCCGTTGTACAAGATGCTTCGGTTAGTAGAACAGCCGATATGGCCACCGTGAGAAAATGTACCTAGATCTCGTCTATCCCGATCTCGCGTCCTCTTTTAAGATTGCCCACTATTTATTCTGTCATCGAATGTGGGAGCCTCTCGATGGATTTTACTATTTGTGGCGCCACAGTTACTCCTGAAGTGTAATTTATTTACAACCATGGGTAGTGTTGTCATAACCTTGAGCTGGTAATAAAAACTAACTCATTCTTTTATGTTGATAGTTGTCCTTAGTTGTTTTAGTAGGCATTCGGTTTCATAGAAATACGATCTCCGTGTTCCGTCCATCTATAAGTGCTATTGTTCTAACATGGGTAAAAAATTTTTGTTACCCATGTTAGAACAATGCTTTCATTTGGAAAGTCATAAAAACTTATGGTGTGTATGTTTAACAGGATCGAAAGTTAGAAAGTCAAAAGTTTTTGATCCGAGGATTTCGATGTTTTTATGAGTGCAATTTCATATATGGCTGATTAGTAATAGTTCTTACCCTTATTCCACCTAAGTAAGGTCAGCACATGTTCGTCATGGTGTGATGTATGATATGGCTTAATTATTACGAACGGCCGCACGCGCTTCACATCAACCATCCTTGGGATTATTTTGTACTACCACTATATATGGGAAAAATATGTAACTGATTATTTCTCTTCGTTTACTGCAATGGTGTGAGCTGAAGGGATGATTATGTTAGTTGATTTCTGAAGGCCGACAGTTATGCCCAGCGGTGTTACACATACAGGTTGAAACATTTCTATATAGAGTTAGGAAGGTATTTCATGTGATATAAATGGGTAAGACCAATATGCCCAGACATATAGCTATTTAACACTCCGAACAGAATTGGGAGACTCAACATAGGAAACTTATGTATTGGGATCGAATCCGCGAGCACTCGGCTCGATCTGATTCAAAAATTATTTTATTGATAGAAAGCGTCGTAAAAAGTCGCGGGTAATTGTTAGTTTTGTTATATAAAATTAGACTCGTGTTTGAAGGATGTAACATTCAACTAACGTACAAACGTTGTCAAATGTATGTCAGTTAGACATACTTCTATATCGACGTGTCAAACGTTATCCTATTTTAAACGCTTACGAACTTATCGGACTATATATATATTAGTGTTTACTCACGTCTTTGCTCGCTGTTGTGTAGATTTTAGAAACGAAATACAGGTCATATTTACTCGCCGATAATATAACTTTCTAAAAGTTGAATAATTTTTAAAATCGTTTAATTTTATCCATTACACACAAAAAATCAAATCCTTTCTCTTTATAAGAGTGGCCTATAAATGATGAAAATACAGCTTTTTCGAGGTTCAATTACGTCAAAATTACAAATCGTATCTACATAGATAGATCTTTAACCATTCAATGTAGATGTTTCTTTTAGATGGTTTCAGACTACTTACTTATTCCGATTGACTATGTGCCATTTATTTTAATGCCCAACGGAAGCAGACAGAAATTACCTAGTATGGATATATAAATGAAATACATATGCCAAGTAAGTCTGACATAGGCGATTTTACTCGAAGACAGTGGTGGCCAACAAGGGGTCCGAGGGCACACCGCACAAGTGCGTCCAACGTTCACGGTTGATATGTAATGCGCTCGTTGCAAGATGCATCCAAAAATCCTAATAAAAAAAATATTTTTAACTTTTCTTCACCATATAAATTAAATAATTATAATTGTATTTTTACATGTCCTAGTGGTTTGAGGATATTGCAAATCTGCAAAAAAATTACCCATAAAAAGAAATAACATGGGCCTACCGCGCTGTAAAATTTTCTCATTGCGCACTTACTTTGAAAAAAGGTTGGTCACCGCTGGTTTATAGGGTGTTTGACCACAATCTCACCTGATGTTAAATGACGATGGGGTCTAATATGATAAACACGCTAAACGTATCTAACCTAAGCTAGTACTCAAGTGCACCTGCCGGAATACACTAACAGGTGCTTTGCAACAGATTTTCTACTTGAGAGTGGTAGCTAGGTGGGTTTAGAAAAAGCCTTATCATGCTATGGTTTTATCACAACATTTTCCTTTACGGAAAGCTCCAACTCGATCGATGTCCATCAACACGATGCCCGAAGACGCTAATCGCTGAGCCATCATCGCTTCCAATGCTGTTATACGTACATAGTCTATTTACTCCGCCCGCTGCCGCGAAGATGATTTCGCATTTCTTTAACCGCTTAATCGCATTCGACCGAGTCATTAATTTTACACTTCGCTCCGACCTCGTAAAGCTTAATTTAACAATTCCGGAATTGGCTTTTTATAGAATTTCCGTAAATCGGTCTATTAACTCAACGAAAATAGCACCGACAGCGTTTTACGCTCCTGTCTGTTCGCGTTCGCTTTGATTAATAATCTGACAGTTCATTAACCTCACGAAATATCAATTCGTACGGAACACAAAAGGCGAACAGAGTCTGTAGGTGTGCACTAGTGTGTTGGGGGAGTGATCACAAAAGGGGAACACAGATGAGAATGCATCTTTTGTGTCGACGTTTTTTTTTGTAATATATAGAAAAGGAATCCTTATTTTCTGTATGGAAACTAAGACTGGATGCTATTCTTTGTAAGAACGGATGTGAAACATTAGGCACAATGTTTCCTACCAATTTAAGTGCTATCTCAGTATCAAAGTGTGGTAATATATGTATGTGGTGGTAGTCTAGTGGTGAGACCGGTGGAATATCATTACGATGTCCGCAGGTTCTAACTTTGGCATGTACCGACAAATTTAACGGAATTCGCGTACGCCCTACATTTACTAATTTAAATTGGTAACATAATCGGCTGACAGTGAAAGAAAATATCGTGAAGAAACTAGAACCTGAGAAATATTCTTGTTGTAGGTACCACCATATGTAGGAAAATATAGGAACTGTAGATTTCTCGGAGTATGAAATCGCCAATACGTCATGGCTTGGCGTGGTGATTATGCTCATTCTTTCCTTCGGGGAGAGGCCTATAACCCTGTAGTGGGTCTCCTGCAGGCTGATGATGAGAATGATGATAAATGCATACTGCATCTTAAACGGTATAAGTGATTTATCCCTTAAAATAAAATGATCAAATGCCCAATAATGAGATAATGAATTTAAGGTAAAAAAGATAACAAATAATCAATTATGATTAATTTCACGGGAATATATATTATAATTTCGTATGAACCATTATGACACGGTTTTGTTATCAACAAAATTTTGATAGAAGTAAAATTATATATTAGCATAGTCTTCATCGATCTTTTTGGTCGCTCTAAATATCTCTAAATTCGGTCCTGCACATTATATAGTCAAGAGTTCAATACAATATATTTTACATAGGTTATAATAGGTATTTATATCCAAATTTGTAATTATGAGCACCTATATACACGTCGGTCAAAAATTGTGGCAAGGACTGTACACGTATAATTCGCTGGTTTTGGTTGTTCCGTATCATTATATCTTTTGGTCTATGCAACTCGTTACCATTTTGTGTACACGATCTATTTGCCGCGTCTGCTCTGTTTTGGCTCAATCTTCACTTTTAGTCTTTTATGATAAATATTACTTTTTACTATTATATTTATCTTCTTTTCGGCACTATGCGTAATCTGCGAGGAATAAAAGCTTGAGTTATCACTTCCTAACCGTATCAGATCGAGCAATATGAAAACGGAAACAATCTTTCATTCATGTTACTCATGCCTGAGAAGTTATTTTCGAATTTATTTATTTTTATTGACAATTTTTGTTGTAAAAAATATTTTGTGAGTGAAGAAAAACTGTCGTGTTTTTAATTGTCTGTTCTGTTTTTAATTCGGGTTTTGTACGTTTTTTATTACTATATTATTATATTAATTGATTATTTATTAGACGTGTATATATTTCTTTAACTATATAATTTTAGATAGGATTTTGAAAGGTGTTTGAAAGGTGTATTTTGAAAGGTTTTCAAAGGTCCTTAAATTATATTTTTGTTTACTTCATTTAATAATTTAATAAGAATAAATATCATAAATGATTATAAGGTAAAATAAAAACAATGTGTGACATTTATTCTGTGCAAGCTATCCGTCACAGCTTCTCATGAGTATATATAATAAAAAGAAACTGAGGCCAAATCTTCTCTTTACAATACGAACATGTAATGAAATGAAATGGCAAATGAACTTTATGACAACCTCGCTGCTGTCTTCTGTTTCACTCACTTACTCCATTTTTATATAGACTTTTTTTAGGCAATTTTCAAATATTTTCTTTCATAAAAATGTTTGCCTGTAAAGTCGGTTTACGGACGATAATTTTACGTGATAACGTCATAAGAAAACATTGATGAAAAATTATGCGTCACAAGCTGAACTCTTAGACCGATCGCGCCTCTGTATCGTTTGTTTCGCGCTCTCTCTCAATGTGACAATGAGTCGTGCATTTTCGTGTGTGCAACCGGCGTTCATCGATTTATAAAACGTTATCACGTTAAAAAACCTTGTCCTTTTTGTCCAATTACAATCAAACCAATTACAAACACAACAAACAATAATTAATCAAATAAGTGCAGTCGTTCTGAAGTGATGCGCTTATACAGCAATTGATTTTTATTTACTTTACTTGATAATTTTAATGATTCCTCAGAAAACTCAGTACCTAAGTACAAGACACAAATGTAGTAATAAAAATAGAAAAATGTTAAATTAGGATTATAACAAAAATAAATCAAATAGCTCACAAAACATAAAGTCCATAGAAAACGTACATTTTTGCATAATAGTGCAATGATTTCATAAAGTTTATTTTTTTGAAGCCATAGAAATCGTCTGATCTCTACGTAGCTGAGAAAGTGAAGCCTGTCTGTGAAGAAGGAATCACATTTACAACATACCGTTTATCGTACACATTGCTAGGGAAGCCACACATTTGTGTTACGCCTAAAATAAATACCTCGTCGATTTCCTTAATTATTATATTATTTGTACCAACGGTTTTAATGAAATTAAAATTTCAGCGATCTAATTTCTAAAAATGAATCAGACATTACATGACATGACTATATATATGATAACTCTTTATAAATTTATGAACAACCTCGTCAAAGCTAAATTGGTTTACAAAAGCGGCGCATAATGGAGAAGATTGTTCGTGCGGTACACGAATATAAAGGGCCTCGTTCATGTCTTCTCTGTGGTCTTCATTGAAAGTTTTCTATAGACCGGTCATTATTTAGTCTATGATCGATAAAGGAGTAAATTATTTTATAAATTAATGTACTTTCAATTTTATTAAACAATAGGTCTCTGTTTTTTTCCTACTTTGCTTTCAGTCTGTAGTGAAAGTTTATCAGATGACCGCGTAACATGCGAACGAAGATAATTAACAGGCGACGTGACACGATTTGTAAGAGTCCATTTTTTTTATTTTTTTTTTTATTTAATTTGCTTATCTATTATAATTTGTTTTTTTTTTCCACAATACTTCGCTTTTATAAGTTAGTTCAAAGAAAATGCCATGTGGCATTAAACTTGTTAGTGTACAAATTAAATAGTGCAATAAATTCGTTCGTTAATTCATAATCGGCAAAATGTTCTCGACATACTTTTTCTTCTCCTAAGATAGATCTTCCATTGTTGCACAGAATAATAATTAACAATGTTTGTATTTAAAAATAAAAATTAAGGAAAATAATGTGAACCTAAGTAGAAATTATAGGACCCATCGGTCTCATAGAGCGAAAATATTGTATAGAATCTCAAGACTTATCACCTGAAAATTAATTGCATTTAGGAATTTCATATATTTTTATGATGTCTTTGCGCGGGTGTCACGGCCGTCATACGACAAAAGCCACCTAAGAAATCTAAAAAATGCATCGTTTTTTAAATGAATTAAAAGTATAGATTTTCTCCTTTCTGGTTCTATGCGCGTAAAATTTCACGACAAATTTTAGGTTTATTTCGGTTTATTTTCAGTTGACAGAATGGAAATACAAAATTCTTCTATCTTTTCTTTCCCTTTATGTTCTTGCTTTGTCGTCTAATTGTTTAGGTATTCAGTTAATTCGGAAATTTGTCAAAAATCATTAATCATATCCCCCGAAGAGACATACCGGCAAGTTATATAGTAAAAGGTTTATATAGCTAGTATAAATTAAACACGTTCTAACTACACCGTATTGATATAATAAGGTACCTGGTCTCTCGATCGTAGAATTAATGTCGGGTTTGACACATTGCCAACCACGTACTGGCTGTTACAGTTAGTGTTGTACGGGCTGACGTCACATACCCGTATGTAATGGCAGTTTAAACAGCACCGCGCCGTAGAAAGAGTAATGTTTGTGTTAGGGCTCGTTCTCTATGAACAAACTATATAAGTTCTTGGATTATTCAAGAGATAAATTTATTATAATCATATTTTATTATAGGTTGATAACTGCGAATTTGTCTACGTCGTATATTATCTTAACATTATTTTGTGGACAGAGGAAACAATATGTAAAAAATTGAAGATATATTTTCCTTGCGAAATTTCTTTAGGATTTTGTAGTGCTCTTAATAATCGTAGTTTCTTAAACTTTAATAACGTTTTATTAAATTAAGATATTGTATTTTTTTAAATATTGACCAAGTGTCTAAGAAGTAACACTAAAATGAAAATGTTGAAATCTATCGAGTAGTTTTTGCGTGATGTGCATACAACGACAAAACTTTATCATTTTATTTATATAGGAAGAAAACTAAAATTGACACGTCTTTATCCTTAAGTTGTCTCGATATTATGAATATAATATAATATGTATTTATATGTATATTCATATCTAAAATTTATGTTCTGCGTTATCAATGTCCAGAGTGATCAAAAAGTTAGGCAAGTACCGTTGTTTATATTATATTATATTTGGTAATACTCTTCCTGCATGATGGCAAAATCTTTCGCATGGTCTGTGGGCATAGAGAAAGGGCCTCAGGTTTTTCTATGCACTGCCGTCGCGTGCTGTGCGTGTACCGTCGTCTCTCTTTATTTTAATCTCCGCTTGCTAAGAAACTGTTATTTGCAAGGTAAAGGTGTCAAAAGCATTTATTTCATATGATGACCATTGAATGAGCCCCCGAAAAAGCTGTCGTTACCGAGAGGTGCCGGAATTCGGGCGAGTGAAGATGTCTTTGTTTATGAAAGTTTGGAGTGCCTTTTCGCTACAGCACTCTCCGCCATATTTTAATTAGATAACCAAAAGAAGAACATGAATCTTAGAAATGGAGTTTATTAATCCGCGTCCCCTATAAGTGTATTTAAGATAAAAGTGCAGATGAAGTCGTGGACGGCAACTAGTATACTGTAAGTGTATGCCTATGGCTTGAAATATAAGGAAAACAGGCTGTTGAGTGCACGATTAATACATATTTTTTGGAGTCTGGTGAAGCTGTGCAGGCCCCTCAAGCTAACAGCGTATAGTCAGTTCGAATATATATCTTAACCGGAGGTATCGCGCGACTCGTTACCGTATGAGTTATTTGACCCGTGGTCCGTTTAATGCATACAAATAAATTAGGTTAATTGGCGCTGCACTGTTCTCTGTATTTCAATGTTATGTTTAAAGGTCAATGCTTTAACCAAGAAAACCGGTCATTGTGAAATTTTGCATGCACGTTATCAGGGGTGTAAACAATGGGAACGAGTAACTTTTATCTAGAAAAAAGGTATTGTTTTCGAGGGACATGTCACACTTACATTTACACGAGCAGTATCGTGTGAAAAAGCTAGTATAAAATGAAAAGATACACCACAGATCGTGTTTATGGCCGGTTCTTTTCGATGACGGGATTGTCTTCCGAATCGTCAGTAGAGTTCGACGTTCATAAATAAGCATCTTCTCAAAACCTAAATTTACTAAAGTTTTTTTTTATATGATTAGTTAGTTAATAATTCATACAGGTTTTTTGTTTTATAATAATGGAGTTCCAATTAATTCACATCATGTTTATATTAACGTATTTATACTAGTATATAAAATAGTAAAACTTATCGCACGCAGGGTTTTTTAGTTATGGCGGTTCGTACATTTAAAATCTTATACACCTAAGTAATTGTACATAAATCTCGAAATCTTAGATTCTCAAGTAAATCGCTATGAGTATTTTTTACCATATCTGTACGGGTACCAAGTATCTCAAGCCTCGAGAAGGCGTATACTAAATTTTGTCGACACGTTTCCTTTTTATATTATTTATGTTTGTATGAACAACTTCATTAAATATACCGTGGTGTTGAAACCCAATAATTATTTTAACTGTGAACATATAAAATACGGTACTTTACCACAGGACAGATCGATGTAAAACATAAAGCCACAGTGCACAGTAAAAATATTAAGAACGAGACCGATATAATAATAGCGGTATATTGTCAATATATGACAGGTAAAATTGGAAACATACGAGTGGCGAAAAATATTTAACCATTCATGATTGTATTATACAGTTTCAAAACCAGCTCCTCTCTCGGTATAATAAAAGCCAGAGGAGAAGCGAGTATAATTCGCGTTCTGAGGGCCTCTTGCATGCTTTACAAAAATATTTTTCATACGTGTTTAACTGACAAACTTATTTTGCGGTTACTCGCATTTTGATTTTAAACACAAGCTTCTAATTATAAAATTGGAATTGAAACTGTAATCCTGCACTAAAAATCAAATTTCTTGGTTAACGCAATAAAGAGATACAATCAGTCATAATAAAAATCCCACGTACTGGCCCACTGAAAAAAACCAGATTATCGATACGACACTTCATTGGTAGAGTTACAATCTTGATTTTTTTTGTTAACTGGTAAAAATTCACTCTTTCCACGTTACCGTTTCCCAACACGTGCCAAAAGGAGTGAGTGTAATTTCAAACTTGTTATTAAAAAAAGGTAACTCATAGAACTTATAATTTTGTAATTTGCAAAATATAAAATAATTAAATTGCGTATTAAAACAATCGGTTTCATAATACGAACGTTATAACAGTATTTGGGCAGTTCGCATTCATTATCGTTCGTCGTGCGCGGCGCCGACGCGGCTAGCGTAGCGGTACCGTGACCCTTTGGGATATGGTCCGAGAGATAGGATGGGAGCGAGTGGTATTCATCTTTCGTCTTTAAAGATAACTCCGTTTTAAGCAACGGTGTTTTCATGCGTTGCGCTCTGTTCACAGACAGAATATTGTTCAGACGCTTATAAAGCAACTTCTATAATGGATTTTCTTTAAGCACGCCCTAGTGCATCTTGCGCAATCTTTCTTCGGATATCTTTATTATTTCTCTTATATATTTCGATTGCTATCATATCTTTTGTCTTTTGCTTTTCAAATATCATATGATATTTATTTAACAAGTGTATATTGCATATGAAATACGTATATTTCAATATGTATGTACTGTCTTTTGTATTAATGTGCTGTATGTATATAAGTGCTGAGTTACGGCAGAGCAGAGACAGGCGAGAGAAGATTACATGTGGCATGTCTGGTGTATCCACAATGGATAAGCTTTGGAATGAGTATTTCAGAGGAATTTTGAAAATAGCACTAGTGATAGAGAAGTTAAACAGTAATGGGTTAACATGATAAGGGCATGTCATGGGGACAGATAAAAGTCATATAACTAGAACAGTTTTAAGTATGAAGCTGGGCAGGTATAGGAGGTTAGTGAGACCAAAAAGATATGGATGGATTGTCTGAAGAATGAATGTGTATAAAACGTGTGAATAATGCGATGGCATCTGAGAAAGGAAATTGGAAGGGTAAACATGTTGTGCCGGCATTATATAAGTGGGATAAGGATAATAAGATGAAGTTTATTTATTTTTGTGGAGTGTTTGTATTTAGGTATTTGTTAGTATGAACTCAATGGTCTTCTCTATTCTCTAGAACTAGATGTACGATTTCTAAAGTAGGTTCCGCGGAAGTTATTTATCCATTGTCTTTAGATCGTTGAACTATTTTGACCGTTAACTGTTTTAGCTTATTATAGTATAATGAAGGGTTTTTTAAAACTATATATTTAGTATCACTTAGATTTTCCGGATACTAAGTTCGAGCACCATGTCAACCAGGTTTTCATGTCTAAAGGCTATTACAGGGTGGATCTATATAATCTGGAAATGGAATCTGCCCTATCTGTGCATCCACCAAACCGAATGTAATTATATGTATCTATCTATGTTTACAACTCTGTTTTCAAAATATGAGTTATAATATGTTTGATGAAAAGATAAACCAGATCGAGTTTCTTGCCGGTTCTTCTCGATGACTGGGTTGTTTTCCGAACCGGTGGTAACTTTGTCGTTCATAAGCGCCTTCTCAGGGCCTAAACTGAATAAAGTATTTTTGATTTTGATAGTTCGGAAACCGCTGCACCAGACAGCTTCGATTATATTCAACACGGCTTGGATTTCAGTCGTCTTGGAAAATTCAAAGTGCTACAAACATACAAGTAAAATTCGCAGACCTCATGATAGAATACATCATGATAATTCTCTACAGAAGGTTGTGTACGTTCTCCTCTCACAAACACCGTACAATTATGAATATATATAATTATAGGAAGTTTCGTAACGAGTGTTGCCTATTTAGTAGTAATGACTGCTGCCCATTATAGAAGTGCTGTGAATTGAAGCTAACTGTAAGTAAAGATCTCGTTGGGTCTGATTTATCGGAACGCTTCAGGTGTAAATGCTAATTAGAATGTAATTGTTACAGAGCAATTTTTAATGGGTTCGGTATTGAAGGCACGTTACTAAGTGCCGTTTTCATCCGTCATCAAAACGAAAGAGGTTCTCAATTCGGATGTACTTTTTTTAATATTTGTCACGTAAGAACTTCTGCATTTATGATACCGTTTCGAATAAAAATAAAATATTAGGAAGAAATTATTTTAAGGGGTTTGCATTTTACTTTCATCAGCATTGTACCTTGGATTTCGAGTATACACGAGGGAACTCCTCAAACTCGAATAAGAAATTGTATAGTGGTTGAGGTATTGCTAGGTTTTTGAGAATATACGATTAGGTTGTGAGATTTTAGGTTTGGTTGGTTGTTTAGATTGTAGGTTGTTAGGACTAGGATATGTTAAAAAATAAGTAACAAAAGATAATATATAAAATATTATGATGATATATAAAACATATTATGATATATAAAACAGACTTCAAAAAAATCTACTATATAAAAATGCACAGCTGCTGTAACATTTTTTGTTAATTTTGTTTTTCTATGTTAAAATTTTGTTAACTGGTGGATGTTCGCGACTTCGGTCCTTGTGGAAGTAGTTTTGTTGCTTCGTGGGAAGTATGTGTTTTAATTGGTTTATAATTTTGGACATTACCGCTTAACCGCTGTAACCTTTACACATTTAAAATTTTTGTAGTGCATATTAGAATCGTAGTTCCTTGGAACGCTCGATAAGTTTATATGAAAGCTATCGTTGTAGTCTTATTTTGACAAGGATCAAGTATCTAAGAACTAAACTAAAAAAAATTGATCGAATTCTGTCTTGTAGTTTTGTGTGCAGTGTTCACAATGTAGACATCTATCATTTTATTTACATAGCTGTATGATGATAGGGCTTTTACTAAGACCGTTAGCCCTCGAGGTACTTCTTACGCTATACAATAACTCACCGGTTACATTTGACACGACACTTTTCAGACGTGCACACATACACATTTGGAGGTTTGTTTTTTTTTCCTCATTTAGTGTCAGTATTAGCCAAATGTCATAGGGCCTATCGAACTACTGTCTAACATTTTTTTGGTCTAATATTGTACGTTTGTCTCTAAAATTACCAAAAACCATAATAACTAAACCTTAACCTCAGACAAAAGCTTTGTATATTATAATTCAAAACATTAATAGCGGTGTACTCATTACGATTTATTGTTATTCAGTATTGCCTTCACGTCGGAATGAACATTCGTCGCTGTACTCATTTTATATGGAGTGATTAAAGTGCCATTTGCATGCGAGTTTGTTTGAACTAAAGGTTTGGGTTACAACGTGTGTTTTGTAGACTGCTTATTATTAGATCTCATAATTTATACATCCATAACTAATACTTTATTTTTACATACAACAACGCCACGCCTCATTGTAACAGAAAACGTGTGATTTTATTTGCGCGACCCGATGTGTACCTGAAACTGTTAAATCTCAAACTAGTAATAGAAACGAAGGGGTAGCTAATTTCTGTAATATTCGTGCCTCTAATTGATGAACTTTTCCCTATTTTCCCTTCCTCTGGCCTCTATCCGTATCAGTTTCACAACAACGGATGGAACCGTTCGCCGGTTCTTCGCAACTGGCAATTAGTTTCACCGTAACGTAGCTTCTTGTTAATATGGGCTTACAATGTGGGTGCGTTTCGTCCGGTCACGCCTCGATGGTTCGGCGCATTATGAAATTGCGAGAGATGATGAGAGTTGTATGGTGTGTACAGGGCGTTTAGATTCGTTTAGATGCGGTGTTGCGTGTATTCTTACATAGTTCTAATTTTTATAGATTTTAATTACCCGTTATACATGTTTGGGCCGTATTAGATACCAGTTTTCCTGTTTTTAGTTTAAGTCTCGCATTTTCTTTGATTGCCTTCAAATGCAGTGGACTCACGGTAATCCGGCCTTTGTCTAAACCGGCTTCCTCTGTAATACGACATGCATATAATATGTATATTTATTTCGGTATATCTTCCTTAATGCCGGTATCTTTAATAAATCCATTATCTTTTATATTATGGTATTGTATATATAATTAAAATGATAGTAGTCTGAGGTTCTGCACCCATCACGCAAAACGTACTGGATAGATTTAATTTGATAAGAACTATGCGTATAGTGAAATGTATTTTCTTGCTGTGAATAAGTTGGCAAGCATTATGTTGCGCATGGGCAAGATAATGTAAACGAAATTGCGGGTATTATCTAATCCCTTGAAAATTGGTCCAATCGTTTTGGAGATAGTACTACAGACGAAGCCACGGATGACAGCTAGTCTAAAATAAAGTAGCCTATGTCACCCGCTGTAATTTTAACTATCCGTCAGTGAAATTTATGTCAAAATCGGTCCAGCCGTTTTGGAGATTACCCGGAACATACAGACAGACAGACAAAATTTTTAAAAATTGTATTTTTGTTATCATTATCGTGTATACGTTCATATGCAATCAGTAAAAAGTTGTTATTATGTATAGATTCTATTTTGTCGATTATAATAAATTAATTGGGTTACAATATATAACTGGATTTCTCAGAGTTTGAAATCGTCAATACGTCATGTTCTGGCGCAGTGATTATGTCCATACCTTCCTTCGGGAAGAGGCCTAGGACCCTGTGGTGGGTCTCTTACAGACTGATGATGACATAAGTTCACAGTGTCCTCAGAAATACCTGTATATATATATATTATCTTTAGTGTATCATAACATAATTAATTAGTATCAAAAAATTTAGTTATTATTCCCTTGTAAGTGATACATAAGGTATAACTTTAATTCTTACTAACATTACAAATGCGAATGTCCGTTTGTCTGTTTCTTACGTTTTCATTCCTTAGCAACTAAACCTATCAACATTCAATTTTGGATACACTTGTAAAAAGAACATTTTGGCGTGGGTGTATATCCGCCTTTCGATAGCACGTGTGCAAGGAAATAATAGAGAGAAACGCATTTAACACGTGTACTGTGACAAGGACGACGGATCACAGAGAGAATGCAACGTCATTCCGAGTACCGTGATCAGCCACGGACGTCGCTAATTGGTTGTACGGGATATCACGCGATATATGATGCATTCGGAAATGGATCGTGCTACAACATAGAGTTTCAGTCAGAAAAGAGTTACACCTCAATTAGGGCCAACGAAGCCATAAGCAAATGTTTGTAATTTAATATTCCGACATTTCTGTGATATTAGTGAAAACCGTGTTAGTTCATCAACCAGTAGCAGAGACTTTAAATACAAAAACACTTCACACAGTATTAACTATCAGTCTTATTACAGTACCGTTTTACTTACAACAGCCTAAAGGCGATATATTCCATGTGTTTGCTCTCGATCTTGAATAACGAATGCCCGACATACCTCTGAATGCCCGCTATTGTGATTTCATCCCCACCAATTTACTTGCTTATGATTGGTCGTTGTAGATTGACAGTATCTCGACCAATCATAAGAAGTACTTTAAATATAGAACTTTATAATAATCATTAGCAGTTATTTAACCAACATGAAAATAATAATTGATATATTTAGACATTTATAACACTTGCTTATGATTGATCATTTAAGATTGACAGTATCTCGATCAATCATAAGAAGTACTTTAAATATAGAACTTTATAATAATCATTAGCAATTATTTAACCAACATGAAAATAATAATTGATATATTTAGACATTTATAACACTTGCTTATGATTGATCATTTAAGATTGACAGTATCTCGATCAATCATAACAAGTACTTTAAATATAGAACTTTATAATAATCATTAGCAATTATTTAACCAACATGAAAATAATAATTGATATATTTAGACATTTATAACACTTGCTTATGATTGATCATTTAAGATTGACAGTATCTCGATCAATCATAAGAAGTACTCTAAATATAAAACATTGTTAGAATGCTTAGTAGTCATTTACCTAATATGAAAATAATAAGCGATATACATATTTAGATATTTATAACAGCTCGGCCATCCTTTTTTCAACGAGTCCCTCGTTGGTAAGAAAAAAAAATCGTTAAGTACTCCAAGTATTTCATTTAGAAATATGTAGAAAATATAATGGCGTCACATACGTTTTGTTTAAAATAATAATCTTTAGGTGTTTAAGTCCTGAAGGAAATCAAACTAATCACGCATTATTATCAATACAACTTTATCGAAGAGGTCTTACCTATAGAACAAGCTAGATTTAGACATTGCACAGACCAACTTGGCCTTGGCCTTGGCCTTGACCACTCATATAGAGACAGGTTTTTCAGCTAGAATGTAAATCGGGAGCAGTTTTAGTAGACCTTACTGCCGCATATGCTACCGTATGGCGAGAGGGTTTATTATATAAGCTGTTGACTGTGGTTCCGAGTACAAAAATTGTTCAGCTTATATCCAATAAGATTTCACAGCGATTATTCAGAGTACACCTGGGTTCTTCGGCTAGCGATTTCAGATTGTTAAATAATGGCCTTCCTCAGGGTTATGTTTTAGCCCCAACTTTATTTAACCTATATATACATGATTTGCCAGGTACTATCTCCACCTATAAATTTATTTACGCTGATGATATACGCCTGATTATGGAAGTTACATTATCAGAAGACATGAAAGTTCTGGCAGAATACCTCAAAACTTTGCGTTTGATACCTAGCGTAAGTAAAACAGAAACATGTTTCCATTTGAATAACCAATTAGCCAGGAGTGAGCTAAAGGTTTCATTTAATGGCATACAGTTGCGTCACAACCATTACCCCAAGTTCCTGGGTGTTGTACTTGACCGTTCACTTACATACAAAGAGCATTTTGAAAAGACTTCGCGGAAACTGCAATCTAGAAATAACGTGCTTCTAAAACTGACTGGAACTAGTTGGGACGCAAACGCCGATGTATTGAGAACTACAGCCATTTAGTTGGTGTATCCTGTAGCGGAATATTGTTCCCCGGTGTGGTTAGGTAGCGCCCATGTGCAGAAAGTAGACCCTGAGCTGCACATTGCGATTGCGGGGCGGAAAGGCAAACAATCCAACACATCATCGAGGAATGTCCACTTCGACAATACAACGGTTTCCCCGACAAACTGATCAATCTTACCGACGACGTCTTTAAATGGCTGAGAGAATTAAATGTTTAATTGTAATTACAAAAATGGACACTATTTAGCCATACGATTAAAAAAATATAACTCACTGGCTTAGTGATACATTACATTTAGTATCTAATTAAAGATTACTTTACATTATGTCATAATCCATAACCTTAATCAGCAAATCTTTATAATTTAAGGGTATCTGTTACCCGACATCCCTGGCATCGTTACATTTTTTTTTTTTTATATTGGCAGTATATATACTGATCCATGCCCTTGGCCAGTATATACACTGTTACACTAGTTGCTAAAACGCGAGGCACCCGTTACCTGGTACCTCATACCGATTCATCAGTACGTGACTCTAACCAATGAATCGGTATTTACAGATCCATTACGTTGACCAGCAAATACTTTAGCCATTTAATACTTGAACCATTTACGATGATACATGACACTAATCACGGGTATCTTGACCAGTAGCGTGGGATGACTATCTCGGAAGACTGCGTGCACGACGTGCGGGGGTTGCTCGCAGTGTCGAGGCGCGCAGATCGCGCGCGGTGCAGCTGGTACCGTTAGCCGCGCTTCTAACCGTCTGACACAATGTTTGTTACCGGTGCCACACATTAATTGCCAAAATGTGAGGCACCCGTTACCTGGCGCCTTACACAGATTCATCAGTACGTGACCCTAACCAATGAATCTGTATTTACTGTGACCCTAACCAATGAATCGGTATTCACTAGTCGAAGACATTGACCAGCAAATATTTCAGCCATTAAATACTTTCATCGAAGCCTACAATCACGTTAACATTGCTTTTAAGGGTGTCTGTTACCTGACATCCCTCCATAGCCTAGCCACATATTTTTATATTGGTAGTGTATTTATTAGTCCATGACGTTGCCCAGTAGACACTGTTGAACTAATTGCTAAAATGTGAGGTACCCGTTACCTGGCACCTCACACCAATTCATCAGTACGTGACCCTAATGAATCGGTATTTACTGGTCGACGACATTGACCAGCAAATATTTCAGCCACTAAATTCTTTAGCTATTTACGATGATACATGACACTAATTATCGGTACCTAGAATCACATTAACATTGCTATTATCATAACATCATATTCTTTTTTTTTTTTTACTTTAAGCATACTGTGTAATCAACGACAACCAATTTGATAATCGATTATTAGCCAGCCTCTAATAAACTAGTTTATTTCTGGATTGTACAATATCAATGTTCATTTGAATGAATACATTAATTTATACGTCAATTTACAAATCGCCACAACCAGAATCGGAATCGGTTGGTACGGGTTCGTTGAAACGAATCCAACGATATGTTTTATCAATAGCTACTATAGCCGCAAACCTCTAACTAGACTTTGTGAAAGGCATATCCTCGACCACGAATCTATCGTTGGGAGCACATTTTTAATTCTAGGTTCGAGCTTCTTTGACTGTTCTATACACATCGCACCTCTTTATACTCTAACCAAATCGCCTTCCTTCTAATTCATTCCCATCTTTTTATACCTACCCTACCGTTTTTTTTTTTTCCTTCACCTGTTGTGTCCTAATAAGGCCACCAGCGCTAGTCCTAATATTGTCTAAACTCTCCCTCACTTCAGGCGTAAAGTCATTTAGCAAAATACCCAACTAAGTCTGGTAAATGTTCATCCCATAAGCCATTTGGCCTGTCTAGATTTATTGCTACATTCTTTCGGGGGTGTGGCATTCCCATCTTTTTATACCTACCCTACCGTTTTTTTTTTTTTCCTTCACCTGTTGTGTCCTAATAAGGCCACCAGCGCTAGTCCTAATATTGTCTAAACTCTCCCTCACTTCAGGCGTAAAGTCATTTAGCAAAATACCCAACTAAGTCTGGTAAATGTTCATCCCATAAGCCATTTGGCCTGTCTAGATTTATTGCTACATTCTTTCGGGGGTGTGGCGACACGTGCTTTATACCGCATGATTGAGTAAAAGTTTTAAATTGTATACTAATGAAGCTTGTCTTTTGGGCCATAATTAAACTGGTTGGTGCGACAGAGTAACTAAAATGCTCTCTGAATCAAAATACCGTTCATATACATTAATGCGTAAGACGAAGCACAAGAACTGAAACAGATTTGCGCTAGTTAACCCGGGCGCTAGTTAACCCGGATCACCCTTAATTCGCCGTATTTAATGCGCGTCTCTTACACGAATAAGAGTGCGCAAATAAAATAAGACTCCACGCTTAAAACACCTGATTCAGACTATCATTTTGACAGAGGGTCCTTCCGTGAAAGTGTAGTCTTAATAGTACCGGGCAATTGTTTAAAAAGTCATCTACTACCAATCTCCACGTAATTTTCTACTACACTCCTGCACCTCGATCATGACATTCGCATTACCAAGTGGGCTATATGGTACGTTACCTATCCCCTAATAAAGGCACCTCTCCTACCTTCCAGTCTTATGCTAAACGTTAAGCTTCACCGAGACGGACC
Source organism: Antheraea assamensis (assembly GCA_035772565.1). Taxonomy (NCBI): domain Eukaryota; kingdom Metazoa; phylum Arthropoda; class Insecta; order Lepidoptera; family Saturniidae; genus Antheraea; species Antheraea assamensis. Next base: position 318,573 of record JAQQSE010000105.1, on the reverse strand, counting down.
AAAGTACCCTCATTTCCTAAATCAACCAGATACTCAAATCAAATATACTTTATACAATTTAGGCCCTAAGAAGGCGCTTATCTTTTTAACATACACATATATTATATATGTATATGTTACAATCAATTTTAGTGGGTGTACAGAAAGGAGTCAATTCCAAACATCACCATCGTTCACTTATCGATCCACTCTATAAAAGCCCTTTCGACATCAAAACCCGCTTAAAATGGCACTACTCATAATCTAGCAAATCGGTAATATGTTTTGGGACTTTGTTATGCAAAAAAATCTAACACTGTTACTGGTTTTACCGAGTCTAAAACATGGAACGATCAGTTTGTCAATTTCTAGTTTTTGCGAACATACTTTAAATTATCAAGAACGTATTGGGAAGCCAGATTTAAGACACCGAATTCTTGAAACTTAGCCTTTAATGATTCGCGAGGTCCCTCATTGTACATTACTCGAACTGCCCGTTTTTGCAATCAAAATTTAGTGTCTACCTCAGCTGCTGTCCCTCACAACAAAGCAGCACTTTTTGCAGTCTTCAAATTGTGCTTCTAATCTAACACCACGATCTTCTATATTGCTATGATACAGTCGACTGCACGTTTTCCTCACATTTCACATTGATATAAGAGCAACTCCCTATGGCGTACCTTTTTGTGGAGCATTTTAGTAAATGAGCATAATTATCCCTAGTTGGGGAAAAATCTTTTAACTGTAGTTTCCATTCTGGCCTAAAAAAATAGAAGAGAGGGAACCGTGATAAGTTTTAGCTACCCCTGTTAATTTTGGTAAGGCGTAATGGACTATTTACTTATCGCTCCACCCTAGATCCGTGCAGATTAGTCAACTTTGTGAAGGCATGTATTAACCGTTTGTTCTTTGCATAAAAGGATCAAAATCCAGGCATTACACTATTTAAGACCCGATACCTATTGCGATCGCTTGTATTATACAAAGCCCTAAGAGCACAATCGAATATTTCAATGAATAAATTGTTATTTCACTCTGGATTACGGCGACGTGTTACTTCACAGGACGGTGTGCGAAGGCGCAAAGTTCTGTGCCTAGGTGAATACCTCGATTATGCACGGCGCGTCACCTGCCATTCCAGAACACGTGATCGTGTCCTGGAGCGCCGATGACGACGATATCGTTAGTTCGCCCTTCTCATATAATGCAAACTGGAGCGGGACTGACCAATCGCCCGTGGCGATAGCCTTACCCTGGACCACCCGGACTGCAACCGACTGCGGAGACTGCCACAATTTTTTTTTCAGTCTCGAGCACATACGCCCGCGACCATGGATACGGTTTCATGTTGTGTCACGAAATCTTTGTGGAGGCGCCAGCATTTTAAGAGTTTACCTTCATTCATCCACGTAGTCACAGACTCAACGTATATTACAAGAAAAAATACACTACAATTAATACAGGATTTTTTTCATTACCTACGGATATATTATTATTGCTTTAACAAAACAACTTGGGTCAGCACATCTAATAAACGCTTACACTTGTTATTTTGGCCTTAGCAAGTCTTGATGTATCAAAAAAAATGTATGCTCGTAGTTACTACTTTAAACTTTAAAACCGTAGGTCTATACACAACAAAAATAAACTTGTTGTCTCATTTTTACTTCGATAATCACGACCTCACCTCATTTGAAATTGAAATAAAATATTCTTTAGAAGGATCCACGAGGGTAGATAAACATAACGAAATAAAATAATAATAACCCTTACGTTTTCTAAGTATGTTCACCAAATACTTATGCGTATTTTAGATCTTGTTGTGGGCACTAAGTTGCTAATCCCGCTTCTGAGATGTAAACCGTGTTAGTTCATCAACCAGTAGCAGAGACTTTAAATACAAAAACACTTCACACAGTATTAACTATCAGTCTTATTACAGTACCGTTTTACTTACAACAGCCTAAAGGCGATATATTCCATGTGTTTGCTCTCGATCTTGAATAACGAATGCCCGACATACCTCTGAATGCCCGCTATTGTGATTTCATCCCCACCAATTTACTTGCTTATGATTGGTCGTTGTAGATTGACAGTATCTCGACCAATCATAAGAAGTACTTTAAATATAGAACTTTATAATAATCATTAGCAGTTATTTAACCAACATGAAAATAATAATTGATATATTTAGACATTTATAACACTTGCTTATGATTGATCATTTAAGATTGACAGTATCTCGATCAATCATAAGAAGTACTTTAAATATAGAACTTTATAATAATCATTAGCAATTATTTAACCAACATGAAAATAATAATTGATATATTTAGACATTTATAACACTTGCTTATGATTGATCATTTAAGATTGACAGTATCTCGATCAATCATAAGAAGTACTTTAAATATAGAACTTTATAATAATCATTAGCAATTATTTAACCAACATGAAAATAATAATTGATATATTTAGACATTTATAACACTTGCTTATGATTGATCATTTAAGATTGACAGTATCTCGATCAATCATAAGAAGTACTCTAAATATAAAACATTGTTAGAATGCTTAGTAGTCATTTACCTAATATGAAAATAATAAGCGATATACATATTTAGATATTTATAACATTAGTGACTGTTGAATTTCTTTAAAGGTATTACGTTTATACGATGTTCTTTACTTTTATAATGAGAAAAAGTTATATACAATACCTGTTTTCAAGTACATCTGTGTAAATATAGTGGAAGAATCGTTGTATCAATGCAAATATTGATTAAGAACGATCGTAACGCCACAATGAATAGAAGTATATGTATTTCTCAGTAGATATATCTCATACTTTTCAACTTACTATTATTAAACTAACTTGTCCTTGCAATTATTACAAACTTACAACCGCTTTAAACGATTTGAAGGTACCTCGAGTAAAATTTACGTTTATTGCTTAGCACCTATGGAAAATCATAATGATATGTAGTCTATATAATGCTCTGAAAAGTACTACATCGGCCATTAAAAGTTTCATTGTGATCGGATCAGCCGTTTCTTATTAAATTAGCCCGAACAAAAAATAGACACTTTAGTTTTAAGCATGTGTATACAGTGGGGCCTCGATAATCTGAATTCATGATAATCCGAACTGATCGCGAATGTTACTATCTCATAGAATATCACAGTGCGACTCCAGTATTCGTTCCTTTTTGTGATACACTTACGCGTCAGCTCGTTCGCCGTGCGTCGTTTCGCAATTTTGTGCATTTCTCTAACCATTTTTGTGCGTTTAAATCATGGCTTCAACATCAAAAAAAAGAAAACATGTAACATTGAAAATATATCATATAAAGCATTTTCTTTGTCATTAAACACCACTAGTTAAAGTATAAAACTATTCTAGATTTATTTTTAAAGTGTTTGAAATTTGCATTATTTCTGAATGATAAAGAGCGGTTTTATTTCAATAAACACTTTTTATAATATATACATAGTATAATACGAACGCCTCATTAATCCGAACAGGGTGAAAATTATGAGTGTTTAGAATATGGAGGCCCTACTGAATATTATATACTCTATGTATATCGTCCATGTTGTTTAAATTTTCGATCGGTTTCGAAGGTTGACGCGTGAATGACACTGAGATATTACGTATGTAGGTTGTTCTTCTATTTTTGTTTTTCATTGAGAGTTGGGAGACAAGAGCATTGACCTGTCGCTTCTTGCGTCCACATAAGGTATTATAAACAACGTAAAAAATAGTTTAAGATAATAACGTTTAACTATTGCGTGATGTGTAATCAAACGGTGAGTTGGAGTTTGTGTAATTAATATCCATTTTTGTTTATAATCGTATCTAGTTATGTAGGTTTATGAAATGGATTTAATTGTAGTTTTGATAAAGATTTTGATTTTTTTTATACTTTGTTACATTTTAGTATTTGACCACAATTTCGTTTGATATTAAATGATGGTGTGGTCTAAGGTTATAATAACGACAACATGGAGAGGGACTGGCTCTCCAATCCAATTACCTGAATGCATCTGTAAGTCCTTGGTTGTAGCTAAACAGGAGTTTATTAGAAAAAGCCCTGCCACCATGTTATAGTGTCGTTACAATGTTTTCTTTCACCGAAAGCTCACGTAATAAAAATGCCTTCATGTAGGCAATACCAATAAGGATTGTATGTGAGGGAATACTTTAAAACGGGTTAAATGTTTAGAAATTCAAATCACCTGTGTCAAATATATTCCTAATGTATTTATTCCTCAGGTCATACTTATTCCTTGTTATCCTGCTTACAAAAGATCTAACAAGAACAGACGGAACTCTTATTATGAATATGCAACAGCTTGCCACCGTGGTCGACTTTACTAGTTAAGGCTCGTTTACACCTAACGATTTCCATTGTGACGATATATCGGTGTACTGTTTTGTTACAGTAATACATGCCTACGTGATTATTGTGTCATTTAAGTGATAAATACTGGAACGACTAAACGTCGCTTGCCGTTTTAGAATGGAAAACGTTACAGCTCCTATCTATGTAGATATATTTGGAAAATAAAATCATTATCTTAATTTTGAAACTGTTATGGATCACTGGTTAGCGTGTTCGGACATCGCGTCGATAAACAAAGCTTCGAAGCTTTGTGAAAGAGGCGAAGCGTTCAGGGAAGTACGACACCGTGATGAAACCATAGCATGGTTGTAGGGCTTATACCAATGGCTACCTCGTTAGCTACCACTCTGAAGTTGAAAATATGTCGCCAAGCATCTATACGTATTTTTCGGTAGCTGTGCTTGAAAGTCAGTCTCCCCTGGGTTTAGTTAGTTTACATTCTTGTAGCACTTCGTCATTTAACATCAGGTCAGACTATGGTGCAACGCTAAAATAACTATAAAGTATTAAAAAAAATTGCTACCAACTTATTAGAGCAGTATTCGAGAAACTAATTACATTATATGTCTAAGTATTGTTTACTTAGTAGTATTCGATTTTATGCGTGTTGAATACTAGAAATTTGCCATTGAAAAGTATAAATGACATGTAGCTCACATTCATCTATCATTAACTTGGTAAAGAATTGCAGTTCTGGGGCTAACCGATAATGATACGTTGCTACTTCTGAGTCTTTGTTGGAACGTTTCGGATGTTAGATCGTGTCAAACATAGCTGCTTTACGCTAGAAATAGTTAGAACGGTTGTGATTCTGTAATCGAACCTTGCAGGTGGTACTTGTTATTTCTCTACATTTTATGTTTAATATCTTGGTCGGCGTTAATCTACTTTATTTTTCGTTATAGTAGACTTTTAGATCACAATAGGATAAAAATGTTTTTATTTCTAATTTATTCACTCATACTAATGAGTGTTTTTTTTAATATATTCGATTGATAATTATATTCAGTACAATTCCGACTAACATAGTCTTACTTTTATATTTTATCAAACGATATTGAACAAGCGATAGAAAATAGACGGAGAAAAGCAGTTATTTGTTTTATGAATAGAGATTTCGTATCGCTTTAGTGTGTGCAAATCTAGGCGCGGCGTCTCTCTTGAAAATTGAAACCAAAACTCTTGAATACAGTGGCGTCATCTCCTAGTGGCGTAATCAAACTAAACGCTAATATGTGTAATCTATTTAACGACAGCTAAATATAATATTCGTTCATAGGTATTATCTTCAACATGTTTTTCTTCTTAAAATGTCGGCAATAGTGAACGCACCCGTCTCAACATTAAAGCGGGGTGCACGTTACACCGAGCGTTCGGTTTAGTTTTCTTATAGTAGTAGTATACGTAACATTCTTGCGGTATGTATGCGAGTTGTGTAATTATTGTCACAGATGTTCCGCGAGAGGACGCGGCTGCAATGTCAAGATGAGAACTCGTGTGTTCCTTGCGTTATTACACACTTGTATTGAACATTTACGTGAGTTGGATTTACTACGATATATGGTATTTATAGTGTTCTCTTAGAAAAAGCCAAAAGGGAAGATATGTTGAATTTTCGAGTATTTCATTCTGGTACTATTCGATTTTATACCCAACGCGACGATTCTTAATTTTTTGGGTGTGCTTATACCAAAATGAATGCAACACCCTATGCCAATAGGATATAAAAATATTGTACTTATTATTGTTCGCCGCGGCTTTGCTCGCATCGATGTAGATTTGATCTATCTTTCGGGAATAGTTAACGGGGTCGGCACCGACTTTGAATAGATTATTAGGTAGCACATTTACAAACATGTTTATTTTTTAATTTTAGTTATTTTTCGCTGTTTACTGCCTTTTTATGTTATTCATGTTTTTTGATGCTAAAGTCAGTTTTTTTTTAATTGTTATTTTCGATTTAACGTCATATTTTCAGTATTAAACGGATATCCTTGTTATCACTTATGGAAAAGCGTAATGTAGCCTAAATAGATACTGTAAAAAGTGTTCCATCTATTACTAAAAGTCACATCAAAATCGGTTCGGAGATTAACCTAGATTTTTTTTAGGTAATAGTGTTAGGTTTTATAATAAAGTCCCAAAGCATACTACCGATTTGCCAGACTATAAGTTTAAGTGCCATGTTAAGCGGGTTTTGGTGTCAAAGGGCTATTATAGGGTGGATCAATATGGGAACGATGGTGATGTTTGAAATTGACTCCTCTCTGTGCATCCACTAAAATCGATTGTAACGTATAACGTATTTCAAATATATAAGTGTATGTTAAAAAGATAAACTCGATCGAGTTTCTTGCCGGTTTTTCTCGATGACTGGGCTGTTTTCTGAACCGGTGGTAGATTTGGTGTTCATAAGTGTTTTCTTAGGGCCTAAATTGAATAAAGTGTTTTTTCATTTGATTTGAAAATTAACAAAAACTCTTTAACTTTATTTGTTAGTATGCATTGCCTGTATATGACTGAATTATCTCTGTACTATAAATTAATAATGACATCATGTAAAAATCAACTATTCTCCGTAACTTATGACATCATGTAGAACCAGTCATATTGATTATTTTTATATATTACTTACAAGATCGATGCCTGTTGTATATATAATTACCAGGTACCATTATCTAATGACCTTCAAGAAGCCAATTTGCGTAGAGTTGTTACCAAGAAGAACAATTTTCATAGTTTTTTGCATTGAAATTTTAGTTTAATCAGCTTTTAATATTCAGCCACTCTGGTACGTGCACATATCGAAGCTAAATAATTTGGAAGAACGAACAACGTTCATAAGTATTGATTACTAGCCGCTCGCCCCGGCTTCTCACAAGTTTACAATCGAAGAAAATGAGACCAAAATTTCCTTTACAGTACAACCTTGTAATGAAGTAAAATGGCAACTAAACTTCAATGTGTGAATATTTTTGCACATCTATCTATTGTCTTCATCTCACTGACTTTTTTTTTTCTTTTTCCGTATATTTTTTCAAACATTTTCTTTCATACAGACCGGATTTTGACAATTTCACACACAACAAAAAAGCAGTAGTTAAAAAAGTGCCAGCCTTTCTGAACTGACGCGTTTACATACATACAATCGGCAATTGTTTTTTATTTATACAGATTACTATTTACACACCAGTTACTCAATACTTCTACAAGGTGACCCGCTTTCTTTTATGTCAAACTTAACCTTGGATCTCGCCTGCGTTATTTATGTGGTCAGTATCAAAGACCACCATTAGTTGGATACCTTGCTATATTTTGAAACATAGCCTTGATTGTGTATCCATAGATTTGGCGATACTTATGATATGTAAATTTACGTCGACGACCCGTGTATTAGTATAAAATAAAATAAATCTGAAGATGGAAGAATCTAATTTGCTTGTCAAAGTAACTAGGAGATCAATAACGACATACGCTTCAAGGTAGAAAATTAGAGCGGTCGTACGTAGTTTATTTTTTATATCGATGCTTATTGATAATATCGATAATGTTTTCTTTTTTATTTGTATATATTTTTAAATTGTAATCTGTTATTATATGCACGAAAACATTTAAAACTTTTAAAACCCGTCACTCGATTTAAAAAAATGTTTTCATCGTTAAATATCTACGTTCGGGTCGAGGGTATTATTCTTACCCAAAGTATGAACTTTCTCGCAACGTGAATAGGGTGTCTTTCGGCATTTTTAAGATAAAATGCAACAATTATTTAATTTCCTAGATACTAGGCTATCTCTATGTCAATTGTAATTGCGGTCGACTAAAGTTAGACTTGTGAATAGCTAATAAACTTGAGTTACCTTCGTGTTTCTTGTGTTAAGTGTGGATTATATCACAGTTTTCGAAATAAAGTATTTCATTAATATATTAATTATGCTATGTTTGTTTTGAAACCTGATTTAGTAATTCTATTTAGGTTACGATATATGTGTCTTTTAAATTACAGTAATACTTGGTAAGACCTTAATTTACTTCAATTACTATATTTCGAAAGCGGAGTTTGAACTTACACTTTGTTTGTCTTCAATATGTACATATATTATAATGTAATTTATATGTACATATTTACTTGTTAAGTATCTTTTTAATTGGCCATTAATATGAACCAAGCTAACCGTATACTAATTCTATTAAGTAAGTATACTTGTATAGTTAATAAAGATTGATAAAAAAAAATGTATGTAATATATATAAATAAAAATGAATTGTAGAAATGTAATTGCATCACTTTAGCACAGCTGTACGTACCTATTTGGCTAATTCTTTTTTGTTATCAATACAAGGTTTTTGTATGAAAGAATATGTTTAAAAAATCTTACGGAAACGTGAAAAATTAGCAGTTAAAACATCTCCATATCAAAATTGAGTAGTGACCTGAGACACAAGACAGTATGGAGACCTTTGAATATATAGAGATAAATTGACAGATTTACGTTTAATTGTTCAGTTGCAGTTGTATAGGTTATACTGTAAAGGGAAGGTTTGATTTTAGTTTATTCGTACAAGAAATCTGAAAAATATAAGAATGTTTAGTGATAGAAATGTCTTAAGGACAGCCGAGAATTATATACTTCTTCTTAACCAAGAAAAACTTTTACGTAAAGTTCATACACACGACACAGTTAGTCGAACAATGACGCCGATTCCAGATTCAGCGCACGAAAAACGTGTCACCGCTGATCCGATGCGAATCCCAAATTGTATTATCGATATTGCTGTCACGATCGCATCACTACGTTCTCTCTTTCGATTTAAGTCTACGAGTTTCAAATGAATCTCGTCTTTATCGTGCTATTAATAAAACCTTTTTTTTCTCGTTAGGAATTCACACAATTTTACTTTCATTAATTCGCAAGCTTATTTGATGATATCACGTGGAAAATATTTCTTTAAATAGATTTTTCAATTAGGTTCTTCGAAGAGGAAATACTTTCCTTTGTTATTTATTTTTCACAATAGCTGTTGTTAATACTTTGTGATTGAAAATGATGTTTAGCTAAATTATTATTTTGAATAAGTTTTCTCCGTTTTTTTTTATTCATTCAAAACGTAGTTGTGTCAAACTTTAGTGTAGGATATTTCGGATTTTATTGCGCACTAGATTTTACTCACGACTTCGCTCGCTTTGATGTGGATGTTAAAAATAAAATAAATACAGTGCATGTCACTCTCTGATAATGTAGCTAGATACAGACCTTTTAAAATCGGTTAAGTATATTTCCGCCTGGCTGCTTGGTACCTACCACACTCAAGTCGACAATATCTTCGCTAAACGCCTGTAGGTGTCTTTCGGCAGCTGCAATTTAGAATTGTCAATCTTCTAGGTTTAGCGCGTTTATAATCCCGGACCACATCATCATTTAACATTCGGTGTTATTATGGTTAAACGCTAAAATCCTAGACAATTTAAATGTAAGTTAATCCCCGTCTACCCTATAACTATTTAACTCACCTAGTGGATAGTATAAGGGAGTCCTGTGAAAGGTTCTTGCTTCTTGATCCACCGATTTCAGTTGTGAAGGTTCTCTCAATCAGTCATATCAAGAACTTCATTCACTAAGATATGAATATAGATAATGTGAAACTACGGTCTCTACCACTAAGTAAGAGTATATAATGGAAGGAAACAAAGGTGACTATTGACCTCAAAGATATCAAAACCTGTCGCCGTTCCGACGTCAATTAATAGATGAATGGACAGGAATACTCACCGAAAAATGCTGATGTTAATATTGGGTTAATGAAGGAGAGAATTCGGGTCGTGCTCGCGCCCGGTGTTGTATTTTTTTTTTAATTCGGTCGGATCGTTTCGAGAGGCTCTCGTGTCACCTTGAATTAACCGTCGGCACTCGGGATAGCGACTGAACATTATTCGCTCGGAGTTTTTGCCACTTGTGCGTGGAATTAACGGTGTTATGAGTAGATTTAAAAACGTCTTTTTTCTGTTATTTAAAAATATTACGGGAATTCTTTTTGTCAGTTTTATTTAAGATTATCTTTTGTATAATAACGTTATTTTATGAATGTTTTAGAGAATTTAGAAGTTAATACGATGCAGTTTTGGTGAAAGATGCAATGTTTTCTTTTATATATATATATGAACGTTTTTACTAATATACTTACTAGCTTTTGCTCGTGGCTTCGCTCGCGTTAATTAAACCTATCTCTCGGGAACAGTAGTTTTTTTCTGGATGATACATATTATACTCTATATCCTTTTCTGTACTACTGACAACGTGCATTCATTCGTGATGATTTGTTGAGTTGTTCTCGTAAACACATTCTCATTTAAAATGTTAATTACGAATGTCAGAGCCGGAGGATCTAAAAAAAATCCAAATTAATTTAAATTTTATATACTTTAGTTACAAAAAAGTCTTAAAACTAATAATATGTGAATGTTGCCGATGCGAGGCTAACACTCGCGCATGACCATCTGGTCCAATAATATATACAAAAACAATGTGAGATTGGAGGAATCTGTTTGCCGAATGTTTCAAATGAAATTGCTGACTCGATGCCTCATGCACCCACCACACCGTGGAACTCCACTCTCGGTCAGCTATTATGATGTGTTACGATGGTTGAGGGGCTGGTGGGACCTTATAAATAGACTCCTCTGGGTGGGATACGGTGAATAAAAAACCAATTAATAACCAGATGACATAACATGTTAGTAAAGATGCGAATGTTTGTTGGTTACGCTTTCATGCCTTAACTACTCCACTGAACATGTTGAAATTTTGTATAGACATAGTCAGGGATACAGAAGAGGACACAGAATTCCCTTCACCCAGATCACCTAGAAAAAAGTACTGTTCCAGTGAGATATATCAAATGGACATTAAAGCGAGAGATTTAAATCGCGACAATGTCTTTAAATTAATAAATGATCTTAGGTTCTTATAGAAACGAACGCTGGGGGTAATAAAGTTAAGCCGCGCGTTCTCGCTGTTATTATCCATCCCGGGAGCAACTAGCCCCTCCCTGGCGTCGATTACTCTACGCCCTACGATATCGTCGCCATAGCTACAGTGAACAATTTTAATGAGCTCTTGGTATGCTCGGCGCTTCTAAAATTCTGTTATAAAAATGTTATTTTACGATCAGTTGACCTAATTTTACTTGTTCAGGTTAACTAAGGTCTTCATATACCTTTTAGTTGGGTTTATCTAATGATTCTTATTAATATTTGTATACTAGTTGATAATCGCGATTTCGGCTGTGCCGTTTTTAAACTATTTATTGCTTGGATTACAATCACAACGTATTCGCACAACTTGGCACATTCCAAAACAGGGAGCCAGTGTTGCTACTTATCTAACAACAATAAGATACAATATAATATTAGATACAGCATCATATTACTTGCCCCACTTCTTCACGGTAAGAAAATACACATAGGTTAACGTGTGTTATGCTTCTAAAAATCCTAGTACCATAAAACTTTGAGAACTTTGTTAAGATATGGTAATATTATATTGTAACTTATTGTTGTTAGATAAGTGGCAACACTGGTTCCCTGTTTTGGAATGTGCCAAGTTGTTTGAATAAGTTGTGATTGTAATCCAAGCAATAAATAGTTTCCTAGACACAATCCAGTTTATTATTAAATGCGCCCAACAAACTATATACTGTATGAAGCCTATCGTTTTAAAATTTTATATAGATAAGGACCAAGTATGTAAGAAGAAAAATAAAATCGATCCTAATATATCCAGTAATTTTGAACAGTACAAGCACAACTGCACACTTCTACCACAGTATTTGTGTACTAAATTTGTGTTGGAGTACAATTTTACTATTTTGAGTATATTATTTATCTTTGATAACCGCATTTAAAGTCTGAAAATGAAGAAATAATAGCACATTGATAGATGTCAACACACTTTCGGTGAAGGAAAACATCGCGATTAGTTCTCTAAGTAGGTAAAGATGTGCATAAATTTACGGCTGTGACTATTTTACATATAGTTTACATTATTGTATCACAGAAACCTATCTTACTTCATAAAAGGCGGAGCGAGACTCAAATGTGTACCAAATATCATCTTGTTATCATAAAGATTACAGATTAAAGTAATTGATGAGATCGTCTTTCGTCCTAGTGGCCTGATTAAATAATCCATTAAAGTGAGCGTTGACTTAACGCTAATTATTTTCGCTAGAGGGCGTTGTTAACAAAATGTTTCTAGAACGTTCCTAGGTTTTCTTATTATTTTTGTATACATAGGTTTTGGCGGTTTACCACAATTTCGTCAGATGTTAAATGACGTTGTGGTCCAATATAGTAAACAGGTTTTTTTAAGTTTTACAGGCACGCCCTTTGCCTCGATCTCACCTGATGGTAAGTAAAGATGAGGCCGACGATGGGTCGTGCTCACCCGCTACATGTCTATTCACTCTTTTCTTGAATACTCCCAAGTTATATGTGGATAAGAAGACTGACGCCGGGAGTGAATTCCACTCCTTAGCCGTAGGTGTAATAAATGTGGAAGCAAATCGCTTCGTACGAACCACGGGAATATCGACTACGTAAGGATGGAAACCCTCACGGCGTCTAGTCGTCCTTTGATGGAATGGAAACGGTGGAATTATGTCATGTAATTCCTGTGCACACTCTCCAAAGTGTAACCAACCTATAAAAACACTAACAGACTAGGTGCTTTTCGTCGATGCTCTAAATTGAGCAGCGTTTCATCTCCGCAAATTGACGACCATGACGCTCAATGGAGTCAAGAGCGGCCAGCTAATATTTGGCTTATCCATCCTATAGGTGACAGCAATATTCCACTCATGACCGTACTTGTACTTGTACTTGGTTAAGGAGGAGAAGCTGTTCTGGTGTGAAATATCCCTTAACCTTAAAGAGGATCCCAAGTTTTCTCACAGCTGTTCTCGTTTTATACTCAATTGAGCGCCTGAAGTTAAGAGATTACGTGAAGGGAAACTCAGGAAATCGCAGATTCAAGTCCGCAGGCGTTCTAGTAGTCCATAGTCTCGGAGCTTACATAAGAGGCTAACGTGCCAGAGCTTGTCGAATGCTTTCGAGACATCTATATAGCCTCAGCGCAGTAATGGGTAGCATAAACTAGCAGGTCACCCGTAGATCACTTTAAACTTAGAGGGAACTGGTTCTCAAGTGCAGATGCCGGAACACACCAACAGGTGCTTGGCCACAGATTTTCAGCTTGAGGGTGGTAGCTAACCAAGTGGACTTATAAAAAGCCCTACCACGATGATATTACGCGTTCCTTCATAATTTATAATTATGGTATTTAAAAACAATGCCATAGGACACAACAATTGTGACCATCATATTTTAAACACATCTGCCGTATTAGTATTTGCAAAGAATTTATACATAGAAGATATGCATTTATGTTTTTTAAAACAGGCGTCTTTTCCATTACACCTAAAATGAAGGTAATAATATAGGTATAGTTTATCACGAAATAAAGAATGAAGTTTTATGTAAATTCGTTTGAAATAGATATAAACCTTAAATGATTTAATAGTACTGTACGGCTTTTCTATCATATAGTTTCTCAAAAATCATTTTTAGTCTCTTTTCATCGCTGCCGTTTCCCTGCGCTTCCATTCTGTCGAATTTGTACTAATTAGATTGTTTTAAATAACTCCAAGGAAGTCTTGGCTGTTACTTACTTTTATCATTCCTACAATAGGCCTATGTAAGTTATGGGAGTTGACAATCGTATTTCCTATTTTAAATTCGTCATAGTTTTTCTCGTGGGATTCGATTTTTTGTTGCTCTTTGTCCGTTACCTTCGATTTTTTATATACATTCTCCATCCGTTCGAGGTCAGCAGACAGAGCGGTATATCGTGTCCTTTTCAGGCTATGATGTAATAATGACTTTTGAACTAGAAAATAGAGTTATTTGCAATTTTTGTTATAATGTTTATTGATTGAAGTTATGTAGTTCATTTTGTAGGAGTTGAAGTATGTGTAGCAAAAATGATGATGCTCGCTCTGGATTTCAGAAGTAGTCCATTTTCTACGTTAAGTGTGAGAGAACATGTCATTTCACACATGTATATAAAGCTTTGATTTGTGAAGAAGCATTTTTTTTTTGCAATATTGTATTTTACATTATATATTCTCGAGTAGGTACTAAATTCGAATCAATAAAATGTAAGTTACTTTTCAATGAGTTTAAAGATGTAATAATACATTTGTATTGTGTAACACTATTGTCTTGTAGGGCATCTAAAGTTTCACTGGGCTTGGTGGCGAGCGTGGAAGGCATTCAGCCAAAGTGGCAATTATCTCGAAGGTGCTAAAATGGACGCACTTCGGTTTAGGCTGTTGCCTTGCGTGCACTTATCTATTCGATATATATGTTTATCTACATGATGTATATAATGCGTACACTTACTTAGAACTTAGAGATTCTAGCTAAGATTAACTACCAAAAAAGGAGGAAATGTGGCAGAATGTATTTACATTGTTACCTACTGTATGCTCACGCATACTGCGGTGGGTGCTGTCAAGTATTGAACACGGTGTCGTTGTATTGCAACAGAAGTGTGCGCTCAAAGGTTCCGTTCCGGGCGGTCGGAACTATGCGAATGCGATTTTTCTTAAACTGACTGATGCTGTTGGTCTGACTGACTTTTACAGCTTTACCGGACATTGTAGCATACGATAATTATTTTTTTCGAGCTGACTTGATGCTTTTGGTCTGAAGGAGGGGCCTTCACAGCTTCATCGGGCTTTGCAATCCAACCGCATAAATAAAAGCTTATATAAGAATCGACGTAACAAAACCATATCGCGATGTAGGTCTAATAATAAAACTATAAGAAAATTAAGCTGTGATACAGGTTCAGAGTAATAATATTTTAAAACAGCGTCATCTAGTTATAAATTACAAAACTAATATTAAATGTAATTTTCCTGAATATGTCATTCTTGGATTGGATTTATTGGGCACTTTAGTGTAAAGTGTTTTCGATTACTATTATTACATTACAGGAACCTTTTTCTTTCATAAATAAATAAAACGGTTATTATCAAAATAATGTCGAATAAATAATTTAAATTACTGAAATATTATTATGTACAGCAGGCAGTCGAGTCGCGCAGTCCTATATATCAGGTTAAACCAATTAGATTTGTAATTTTGTTCTCTAGTTTGCTATCCGGTCACGATCTTTTGTATAACATGTTTTTTACTTGTTCCAGGTATGAAATGAGACTGTTTAGAGTATCAAGGACGACGTTTCCTGACTTTGGTTATAATAATGGTTTAAAGATGAATTTGATACTGTGTAAGTTTTTGTTATGAGATAATGTTGGTTGTATATTGATTTAAGTTTAATTGGTTTGTTAACTTAATTTAAAGGTGAAATTGTATATGGGGTATGGGGTATATGTATAATTAAATAAAGTTGTCTTATCGAAGCATTTTTTTTATAAATCGCATGCTTAATAAAACTATAAATATTTAGTGACCAAAATTCGACCATATTGAGAGGTACAAAGTTCTTTTTTCACGTGTTAAGGAATATATTGTATTGTCTCTATTTATTTATCTAAATGGTAAAAAATGTATTGAGTATTTAACATATATTGTCAGTTGTATATGTAAAGAGCGTGAAGTATGATTAATAGAGACTTATAAATAATGGCTTTGGCCTGTCGATGATATGGTAGACAAATATTTCCAATAGTTTTATTCATAATAAACATTAAAGCTTGTCCATAAAAAACATTAAAAAAAATCGGTTGACAAACAGATGAGAAAAAGGTAGTTAAATGTCAACGCGAACTTACTTTTAAAGAAAAATACTGTATTTAATCATACATCTAGTATAATTATGAACATTGAAGTTTGGTATGAATCTTGTAGTCCGGTGAAACTGTGAAGGCCTTACTGGCTGGCAGTGTAGGACAGTTCGAAAAAAAAAAAAAAAAGTATGAATCTTAAACGAACTTAAACCAAGTATTTATACTAAGTTACATGAGGCTTAGTTGCCAGGGTGGAATGTATGGTCCGTATGACATCGTGTGATGTCTTATAAGTAAACCGTCAGACCACGTCTTCTTATAATTAACAATCGAAAGTGATACAATACCAATTACTGGGAACTTAAAGTTGGCATGGTGTGATCTTAGCTTACTAATACTGTACGACGGGGGAGTATGACCATACATAACTAGGTACTGAATTGTTTTATCGTTGTCTAGTTATATATACTTATATTGATAAAGTCATAAAGGGAAAGTACGATGACGTATTCCTGTGGTCCCTCATCAAGGACATGGAACTCGTAAAATATATTTCCATTTATTCCAATCATGCGATATCTTCCAGATCTCTCGAGTCGAGATCAATTGTATGTAGCTTCTTTTATAAGAACGGCTTCGGGTAATCCGGCGATAACTCGGCCTCATTTTGGCGGTAGAGTGCTATTTATTATATATGCCATCCATATGGATATACTTTGACAAAAATATTTTTGTCAAATGTTAACGAGTTAACGTCTCACTTTGGATACGATTCACTTGCAAGGTTGTACAGTCTAAATCTATGTCATGTATGTCCCGTCAATTTGATAATGGGGGTACTAGTGGTACTAAAACATATCACAAAATTGAGAAAATCAAATGATTTTTTTTTCAAACCCTCGATTTGAAAAAACACTTGATATGCTTGTGAAGGTTCTCAAATTAGTATAAATATTACACAACAAAAGGTGTGCAGTTTGATTTAACAAATCATTCTATTTTATATAATTTAGCAGCAATTAGTGTTTTGGTTTTATACATTATCATTTTTTTCTTAATGTTTAACTCCAATCTTACTTTATGTTAAATGACGATGCGATCAAAGGTGGTAAATACACTAACATTAAATAGGCCAGTCGAATACAATTATCGGAACACTCGAGGGTGGTAAGTAACAGCGCGGGCTTAGAAAAAGCCCCACCAACCATGCTTTGGTTTCATTACGATGTCCATATTAACAGAAAGTTCCGGCTCATTCGCAAAGATTCGAACCCATGTCTATCGACGCCGTGTTGGATTACGCTAACTACGGTGCCATGGTCTCTTCAATTTTTTTTGTTTATTTAAAGACTATGCGTATGCACACGTTAGCAATAGACGATATGTCGAATTGTAATGGTTTTGTAGATTATATCTCAGAGTAGGAAATTTAAAAAAACAACGGTTATACTTTAACACGTTGCACATGTGAAATAAACGCAGACGTGAAAATAACACAATGTTCCTTAGAACTTGACCAAGTCTTGGCGCGTGTATTGATATTTGGATCACGTACTGCTCAAGGGCGCAGGTCGATCATTTCTAGCTAATAGGATGTCGTTGACCTCGTTCAACACATGTTGAACACGTCTACAGAGCTTATTCGTTTGACCATATATGTATAGTCCGCGTCAAATTTCTTGACCGCTCTGAAGATAGTGGCGCGGGACATAAATTTAGTTATAAATACGTATATTATTATTATATGTATATCTGTGATAATTTTAAATTCCTGTAAAGTATATTTTAACTTTGTTTTGTATTAAACACTTGACTGTATTAAGCGCAAGGGCCAATTACTTGCGGCTATATTCAGACCGGTCGGGCGGTTTTTGCCCAGTTGTCGAAATTTGATCGTAATTCTTTTTTTTGTTAGTTTAAACGTAATTGAAGCGTTTATTTGTCAAATAAGGACCCTGCATAATCATTGCATATATATTTTTTTAATATGTTCTCATGCGAATATGTACAATTGCCTCATTATTAATTAATTTCTGATTTAGTCAAATACATATTATAAATAGCTTCATTACTCATAATCTCTACCCTAATCGACTGTTTGGTCACAGATTACTGTTTGACGGCAGACAGACGTTTGATTTTTATACCTTTACTGCTTTCATTTATCGTAATAATATAAAATGGTAATGTCATCTAGGTTTGTATATACTAGATATATATATATATATATATACACTATGTATTTGTGTCTATACTTTCGATATATGATATTTTATCTCTATGGTACCCATATCACAAAATTTCTTTTCTGTGATTGTAATGTGTCGTGCCATTTTAGATTATTCTATATAATACTGAATATTTGGCAATTAAGTTTAAAGCGTGTATTTGTCACACTTGACACTGGTGAAATTGCCTAAATATAGGCAGATGCCATGCTGGGAAAAAAAATTACTTATCTATGACTTACATTACTGAGATTATTTAGTATAATTTCAAACGAACCAACTGTGGAAACTTTACTTCACTTGCGTCATAAACTTTTTCCTTACTTGTTATTTAAGTAAACTTTTACAGATGCGTATATCACTCTGGTTAGGCGCCATTACATACCAAAGTGTCCATTACCGAGGGCGTAAAACTCCGACTACACGATATACCGCGTGAACCTAGATGTTCTCAACTTCAGATCAAGTACAATGCAGCACGAGTGCAATATCGTCGACATGCACGAGTGGAATCGTTTGAACAATACAAGTACGCGTGTTGTAAGAATCCAACTACACGGTCAAGCTCACCCGCAGTCTTGTTTACACGGTGTTCCATGTTTGCACGTGCCGTGTGGACGGTATATGGAGCACGTTCTTCGTAGCTTTTCTTAAAAAAAATATGTATTCACGCGGGTATAAATATTGAAGCGTATGGTATTTTTGTACAAACTACGCTTTCCTTTTATACACCTACTGTAATAATTCTATTATTAGAAACAATAAAACTTTAATAGTTTTCTGGGTAATGTATTAGTTTCCATAGTAAGGTCAAACATCATGTCAAAGAGGTTCTACTGTCAACTGTTATAGCCTCGTAAGACGTAATGTACAATTCGTTGTATAAACTACTACGTAGCATTCAGGCCCAAGTTTGAAAAAAAAAACAGCAATCTAGAAGCCCAGTGTACAATATGATGTACATTCAAGTTTTTTGGATTTTGCTTTTAAAGTTTTGCACCAACTGTAATTTCACCTAAAATTGTGATTAATGCCATATTATTCAATAAAATATTGTCTAAAATGTTCTCTCATTTAAAATTCAGGATGATCTACACTTCCAACGTGGCATTTAAATGAACAAGAGATAAAAAATGTTGGTTCAGTTTTTCATTTAAAAAAAAGACTAAAATGCGTGGGCAGGAACATTTAAAAACATATTGATTATATGGGTTTTTAACTCATCTCGATCATTATAGGTTGGGTCTTAGGAGGATAGGGTGGAGTTTGTAGTCCGTTGAATCTGTAGAGGCTCCAGAGTCAACAGACTATTTCAGTTCGAAAAAAAAGAGATAGGGTTGAGCATTACGTAAACGATAGTGACGGCTGGAAATGCTGTAATATATATTTTAACTATGTTTTGTATTAAACTCTTTACTATATTATGTATGCGCAAGCCCTAACTTACGGCTATATTCGGAGCGGCCAGAAAGATTGTCGAAGATTATAAGCACATATTCTTCCTCTGTGTATGCAACAGAATTTCATAATATTTGTTGTTGAGTAGATATCGATGACCGTTATTAGTAACATTTCTGGAAAAAAAAAGTCGTTTTGTTCTTAATATTAAAACTTAAAAATATTATTACGAGTTATGGTCGAATTTCGACAACAGGACAATCACTCTGGATAATTAACGGATATTAACAATATCTTCTATTGTTTTAATTGGGGGTAAAATGCAATGAAAGCTGAATTTAGTAGAATTTTTTAGCGGTTTTTCCCGATAATTACGGTGTATTTTTGATTTCTATCGTAGGTCTACACATGTACTCTTTTATCAGCTATTCATTTATTTGTATATTCATTATCATGCATTGTCTGTCTATGTGTGAACGGTTTCGTATTACGCGATAGACATTACTTCGTTGCTTCTAAAAACTGCTTCCGTGTGGAATTGTACGACTGCGGCTTTTATTGTGATTATTATGATCGCGGTATCTTGTGTTTAGGCTATAAACTAGTACAATCATGCATTCCAGCTCTGTTGCATGATCACTGTAACTTACTGGTGTGTAACTGGTCTCGATAGGAAAGAGGACAGCCGTCATATTTGGTTAGGTACTTCTACTCCTAAGTACTAAATTAGAATGCTTCATGTACCAGTATATGTTTCCAGCCAAACTCTTTGGAATAGAAACACTTTTGAAGCGATAATAGTTCAGTGGTTATCGTATACTGATACCTCGTGTATTGACGTAGGTTCGAATCCTTGCGAATGAATTGGAGCTTTGGGTGATGGAAAGCTTCGTGATGCTATACATGCATAGCATGGAGGAGGGATGTTTCTAAGCCTCAAGTTAGAAATATGTCGTCAAGTACCTGTAGGTGTGTTCAGGCAATTATGCTTGAGAAACATTTCTCTCCTATATTTAATGCGTTCACCATCTTAGACCACATTGTCATTTAACATCCGGCAAGGTTGTGGTCAAAAAAGCTAAAACTTATAAAGTATTAAAAACACGCAAGCACTAATGCTGTGCACTAGGATTAGGTCTTTTTTTTTTTAATTATAGGGGGCAAACGAACAGGTGGGTCACCTGATGGTAAGTGATCACCGCCGTCCATACACCAGGGGAGTCGCAAGTGCGTTGCCGGCCTTTTAATATATGTGGGCCTCCGGTGCTCTCACGGACCGAACGAAACGCAACAGTGCAAGCACTGTTACTTCACGTCGGTTTTCTGTGAGAGGGTGGTACTACCCCGGGCGAGCCGACCCATTCATGCTGAAACCAGTAATAGCTTCAGCGTAGCTCTACCACCTACAGCGTAGCTCTACCACCTACAAGCGTAGCTCTACCACCTACAAACCTGGTGGTCGTTTCGCAATCAAACCCACTGTCACTCTCAAGTAAAGCTTACGTATGAATGCATACATTACGAATTGTCGTAATGCTTTTGATACGAAAATCGTATGTATAAATGTCCTTACAAGCCAAAACTGTTTAAACGTATTTCGTGTTCCCGTACAATAAAATTAACAGGAAGTGTAGAAGGTAATCAAAGTCGTATCAAGAATAATAATTATTTGTGGGGACATTATGAGATATATCAAAACGCGTGACACCGAGTCGTTAGTCTTAATCATTTTGGGGGCAGGTATACACATTGTTAATAATGGCGGACGTTCTAAGGTTATATTATTTATACTGTCAGTTCTAAAGCTTTGATGTATTGTATTTTTATTATTTACTAGCTAATACTCGCGACTTCGTCAGCTTTGTTTATTGTCTCAACAATATATTTTATGTACAGATGGAAAAACATAAAAAAATGAAAGCACAAATATACTTTTTTTACAAAGTTTCTTTATAATCTTTTGCAATATTTATTATTTTTTTTAATAATAGCTTAATTAAATGAAGATATCGTGACTAGTGATCAAGGGCCTAAATAGGTAAATCAAAGAATGATCATAATTTATAAGTCTATATATATATATATAGATGTAAAATAAAAAATCAAAAATAATTACAGCATAACAAACGTGTGCGAAGCTGCAGGAGATTACTGGTACCATATAAAAGAAAACATCAAAAGTAAAAGTTTTAAAATGCAGAAATGTTCAGAGACTTTCTTGGTCTAATACTGACATCCACTAGAACATAAATTAATTTGGCTTCTTTCAACGCTCGGCGAACTAAGATATCATTATATAAATAAGCCTCTTATATTTTTCAAATTTATACAATTTTATAATATTTATTTATATGCTATGACAGTTATTTATCTTATGATATCTTCATGTACAATCATTTTCAATTTTAGAATACAATTTTTTTTATGTTATTCATGTTTTGTTTTGAATATTTATTAATGAATATTGAATATTCATTATTCAGTTATTGAAATGAGAATCCCTAGAGAGGTAAAGGCCTCATCGTTTTCTAATTTTCGCCTTTGATTGCCATTCGTAACAAGATACGAAGTACAATCAATCTTTGATGTCGTCGGTCCATTTCTTTCTACATGGCCTGCCTCTTTTTCTCTTTCCCTTAGGTCCTTTCCATAGTACGATGACTCGTTTCGTCCACCGAGCGTCCTTCGTTGTAACTACATGACTTGCGCATTTCCACTTTAGTTTCATAGAGTGATGTAAGTGTAAATGTATTTAATTTTACCTTTGTTACATACACTTACATTACGATTATTCTTAAATATCTGTCGTATTTAAGAATTGTTATAGACATATTCTAGTACCGTAAGATAAACGTCTTCTTCTAAATGACAAATTTCACAGTTTAAATGTAAACCGTTTCGTGGATTAGCGAATGCACACACTCTGGTGCTAAAATAAACAATATAGTAACCTGCGTTGCTCTATCAACTCGCTCCGTAGTATAACAATTTACAGCCGAACTGTTTACGTGCCACGTTACAACCCGTCCGGATGGTGTAGGGTTCCCGATAAATATTAACCGTATTTAAGACCACTGGGATCGACCAAATGGTTGAAATTCGAATACAATTATAATTGAAGTTTGTCCCAAAATCAATATGCAATGATTATGCAATTACAATTTTGGATCAATTTGTAAGTAATTTTTTTAATATGTCGGTTTTTGCGTTTAACCACAATCTCATGCAACTCCCGGAATAAATCAACAGGTGCGTCGTGACAGATCTTCTACATGAGGGTGGTAACTAGCCAGGTGGGCTTAGAAAAAGCACTGCCAGCACGGTATGGTTACATCACAATGTTTTTCTTCACCGAAACCTCCGACTCCGTCAAAAGGATTCGATCCTATGTCAATCGGCGTGATGTCCGAACACGTCGGTAACTAAGCCATCATCACAACAAAAGATATTGTGAATATCCTCTGTTGTAACAATTTTGTCATTACATTATTAGAAGATAGGGGAAAAAATGTTTCGATTTATTAATTGGTAATACTAAAGTTTGTCAATTGTTTATGAACAAAGATGAAGAAAATGTGTTTGACAAACAAAGGGGAAAAAGATACTGAATTGTTTTGTCTTCGCCTATTTTCCCATAGAGATACATAAAAGGGTAAGTAAGTAGGTCGACGGACGTACAAGTTGTTTGGGTCCAATCAGCTTAGAAGAGTTGCAGGCAATGTAAACATTTGGACTCTTTGGATATAGTATGTTTGTTTTTCTTTAAAAGTAAATACTTAAATTATGAGCAGTGATACTTAGAGGAAATGGGCCTCAATGAACGAAGTTATTGTTACAAGGTCGGCTTATTAATTTACACAGCTATTGCTATCTATTTTTTACGAAATCAATGACCCTCGTACTTCAAGTTGTGTTCAAGTCGAATATTTCAAATGATTTCATAGTAAATGCACACACTATTTTTATGTTAAAAAATATTTTACATAATCAAGTCTGTCAGTCTCACCTTTATATTAACAAAAAACAACGTACTCTTTGGTACACATTGATTATATTTAGAATCTATGTCGCGAGGGTCCTAGTGAGAATACAGTTAGACTATCAAAAAAAAATGAAAACCCTTCCACTGCCTGTGCACCTACGGTTTGTGTGTAGTGTGTGAGTGAAAGTAGTGAGTGCATTGTCACTGTATCACGCTAGCAGCATACTTAAGAGTTACATTCCGACAGATCAGACCTATATCCCGTACTTAATCTTCAACGGCCTTTTAAGGTATCCGGTCAATTTTAGATTTGTGATAATTGTGCACTGCTAAGAGTGGTTAATATTACGAGCCAAGAGTAATTTAGTACGGCGTCGGCATGTCATTAATATAATTCAATATTCAATACTAACGTTAGATCAGTAGTGTGGTTTTGATACTCATACCAAAATATGTAATCTACACTAAAGATGTGACAACCCTAATCACAGTTTACGTTGGAGAATGCGTTTCGTGTAGTATTTTTATCTCTCGGTCGTAGGTTGAATGAACATTTGTTTACATTTCTCTTTACTTTAAACATTAGCCTTATGAAATTATCTTAGTAATACTGTATTTAGGTGGGGGTTTATCATTATTCCACAATAAATTGTTTGAAGACTTGACTTCACCTACATAAATAATATTTTTAAAATTCTTAGCTGTTATACAGCTTTTGTGAAGTCGTTGGATGATAAGGAATGAAGTGTTCCGCCGGCGAGTTGTGTGGCGAATACGAGGAGTCTGTTTTGGGGAAGCTGATAGTAGGGTTATGCTACATTTTTTGGAAAAAACTTAACATACAAAAACACCTTTGCTGTAGTAACCCAATTGTAAGAAATGCGTTTGCGAATAAGAAGTAAACGGAGGCATTTGCATCGAATTGATTAGCCTCGTGGCGCTTTGATTCTAAGCGTTACTATATATATTATTACTACTAGCTCTCCGCCCCGTTTCGCACTGGCGTACTATCCAAGACAATGATCCCATGTAATGAATTGGCAACTGAATGTCAATCATGTCTATATTTTATTTATGTTTCCATGTGTAAAGACTCCCTTTTTATATGGTATTTTTTTAACCAAGGTGTTCTCTTCCTGTACGATAAAAAAAATGTTTCATACAAACTCTGTCCTGACAATTACTGTTCTAAGCTGTTCTGAAGTGATGATGCGCTTACATACATTAGGCAATTGATTTTTGCTTATGTAGTTGTCCATCTCAACAATAAAGCTCGCTACTATCGTGCAAGGAGGTATATCATAAATTGTTATATTCAGAACGATGCCATTTCTAGAGGAAAACACTGGTAAAATTTTCTTCATGGTATCTGCTTAATATGTGTGTATATATTTTGTTTTAGAAGTTATTGTTACAAATTTCCCAATGTAATAACCTATTGAGTAAATAAATAAATCGAAATCGCACACACGTGGCATATTAGGATTTTGTATCAAAAGTTCCGATTACATAATCCGATAAATCGTCGTTACACAACCGTTTATTTTAAACCGTCCGACATCAAAGCACGCGCGGCTACTCGAGCGTCGCGTCGCGAGTGCTGCACGCCGCCGCGGTCTCGTAAACTGTTTACTTTTCGAGAACGTTCCAAGCGAATTTGAGTTACGCCGGACTTTTACTGTTGCCTTGATTTATATCAATCATTTACTACTTGAGAATTGTAAGGAATTGGGTTAATTCAGCGACGTCTGTGATTATTTTAATTTACCGTTTCGAATTTCTGCTCACTAAATTTTCTCGGTAAACGAGACGACCTGGTCTATTATGATGTTATGGATTCTGGTTTTGGAAAAACCAAAGAGTATTTTAAGAGCGTCCAATGATTATCATATTAACTATTAACTTGGTGCTCTCGCAGTGTTCTGTTTTTTTTTTCTACATTTAATATCTTTACATTAAAGGAGAATTATTTATTTTATTGAAACCTCCAATAAAGTGCTCATATTTATCCGATTCTATAATATATCATTAAGAAGAACATCTTACTTAGAAATACTTACGATCACGAAGACTCCTCCGGGAGTTGTAAAGTTTTGGTGTCTTGTCTACTTGCGCAATAAAGAAACTCAGTTTAGAATATATATGGACAATTTTAATGTATATCATAGTAGTGCAATATTGTGTATTTACTTTAAGTTGTTTATAGGGAAAGGCTGTATAAAAGCTTCACGCCTAAGCATGCTATGACGGTGGGTGTTACACCTGGTATATGGTAGTCATGATCCAGTCGGTCATAATTGCCGATTCTTTAATTTTATACAGTTATTCATACTTTAATATATTATTTACTCTTTTATTGGCCTTTAAATTTTCTTTCATTTTAAGAATAACAAATAGAACATAATTTTGCAACAAATATAATTGCATATTTTAAAAATTCGCCTAATATAAATAAAGGAAATAAAGTTACAATAAGTTGGAAATTCATATGACTTCATGGTTCTAAGTTATAGAACAATTTTAAGATAATGATCGCCTAGTTCATAGTGTATTCGGACACCGTGTCGATCGACATAGGTTTGAATCCTGGCAAGTGAATCGGAGCTATCCGTGAAGGAAAACATTCTTATGAAATCATAGAATGGTGGTAGGGTTTTTTGTAGATCCGCCTGGCTAGCTACCAACCTCATGTTGAAAATCTGTCGCCAAGCGCCTGTTGGTGTGTTCCGGCAGCCGCATTTGAGAACCAGTCCCTTAGTAACTTAAACCACATCGTCATTTATCATAATATGAGACTATGATCAAACGCTAAAACCTATAATGTATAAAAAAATATATTTTCAAAATATACCAAAAATTAGTGAAAATATTTAAAAAATGTCATAAAAAACAATTTTTCTATTACAAAAGTGGCGTGATATATAAACGTATCGAAAGTCTTTAACAATCAAGGGGTGTGTTACGTCATGCGTGAGGTTCAATTTCACGTTAAACTGTCTCGTTCGCAAAGTGTTATTGGGCCCGTTTTCCCACTTTTCCTAACAAGGCCCGCCTCAGGCCGTTGACTCGAGTGAGGGTCTGTTTACACTACACGACCACGATTGTAAATATGCTTTACTTGAGATAGTGTAATTGAATGGAGATACTTTGTGCTATTCGTCGTAGATTTTTTATAAATTTTGTGAATACTTTTAACTAGCATTTTGAAATAAATTATGACAATTTGTGTTATTTGAGATTGGCAGACGCCTTCAAGTCGCTCTGTCTTCAAATAATTAGTTCCCTTATCTATACCACGTATTAAGATACATAATAACATTTATCATAAATAATAATTCATTTAAATATATCAATTTCTTATGGTATTGCGTAACCAAAATGGCTGCTGTCATAAATTACGTCACTTAGAAATAGGTTGCTACTTTTGAACATCTCTGTAAGTTTTTTTTTTATCGGATCATAAGAAGTCTCTCTATCTCTATCTAGTCATCTAGAGATCACCGAACTGTGATCTAAAAATTACAGCGGCCACCGAGAAATCTACCTCTACCTCTATTTAGTCTATCTAGTGTGAAGCAGAGTGTAATCTAAAAATTACAGCGCCCACTGAGAAATCCCCAATCCATCTGCAATCGTTGCTGTGATGTCAGATTACACAAATCTTTTGGGATCTGTTATACTAGCTAATACTTGACCGTGGGAAACTGAAAGACGGTTATATCTATCACTTTTCAATTATGAATTACTTTTGGGTATCAAAATTTGCTTTAAAATGAGACAACGATGATGTGGTATAAAGCAATACAATAAAATGATTTTGTATACCATGGGAGTGCCAAGATATATGTATTGTAGAAATTACTAATACTGGCACTTTCGTTCTGTCCACAAGATTTAAGTAAGGAACGAATATATTTATAACTTTTAGCCACCAACAGGGCTCTACCGTGCGTAGTGTTATTTGTACTTTATTTCTTGTGGTTTTTGTTAATGCTAATAAATCTACCTTTCAAATGTATTTATATAATTGTCGTGTAGATATCGTATCGTATTCTGTAAAAGGTTCCATATGTCACATAGGTATTATTATGCTCGAGTAGTCCCGGACATGACAATTTAGCCGGACCGTGCTCCGGGTTGTAGCGGGTGGGATATAGTACATATATATGCTATGGGGAGTTGCTTACACCCCGTATAGCCAACGAGTAATTTAAGTGTCGTCTGTTTTCTATTTCTTTTCACTATATAATTTGTGGATTCATCAACAAAAAAGCTTCTCTTTACTATTTTTTGTTCCGCCTAAATTTAAATGTGACATCATCTACAACTTTTTATCTTCCTAAATAATATTATATATTTCTTTGAATATGGAATTATTACTATATTAGTTACCCTCGTTATTTTGAAATAATATATAAAAGATAAAAACAGTTATTGTGACATTTTCTTAGGAATTACACATATACAATCGAGGACTCTTCTGAAGACCTTCTTAATTTGTAATTTCATTGTGCATTCCATTTTTGTATTTTTTTTAACATTACATGTATTACACATATAAGCCTTTTTAAGCAATTCTCTAAATACTATTAAAACACTTATCAAAATCCACTGGCTAGTTTAGAAAAACGAAGGTCATAGATATACGATGATAGCGACTCTGTTTTGTACTATTCATTGGTCGAAAATATTTTTCCAGTCATAACAGTATCTTCAATGGATAAACTGACAGCGGACACGGGACGTCATTAACGACATCTGACGGGTAAACTCGTAAATAAGGAAAGGAGGATTTATGATCGAAGTCTGGGTCGCGAGACGATTAACCCATCTGTCGACGCTCTGTGATAATAATCGAACCGTCTATGTTTAGTAGACGGGTTAATATTAATTGTAAGCAATGTGTAAATCTGTATAGAGCTTGCTTATTCGTATTATATTAAATTACTGCATTTGTTATATATTTCGATAAGTAAAAAAAATCTTAAATGAAAACATTTATGGTTACCGTGAATCAGTTTTTATTGTTTCTTTCTAACGCATGTGTGTTGACATCCGTTTTTCCTTTTATAGCTTCATTAAAACGACAATAGATTTCTTGTCATTTCCCTTTATTGTTGATTATTGTTTAAATTTTTGAAGTGAAAACTTCTTTAAGCGCATGGAGGGATGACCGAAAGTGAAGCGTCACGCTCGAGTCGGTGATGCTGAATCGAGTTTACTCGGCTCGAATCGACATTATGCGCGCTCGGATCGGTGACGCAACTGATTCGTGTATATACGGCTTCAATCGTAATCAACCAAGTTTGATGTCGGACAAGGAATGCAACGTTCCAATAATTACGTTTTATAATAATACAATAATATTATGTGGGTTTTGTATATAACCAGTGTAGTATTTGAAGCGTATATATTGTGCGTATTTAAATATTATTATTATTTATTGACGTATAGACATTGATAAATATGTATTTAATGTGCATTTATTTATATTAAAGTTTTCACTTCTAACGTATGGTCATAAGCACACACCTACTTTTTATACAGAAATATATTACTTTCTCAATAAATATACCATATGTATATAACTTACATTTAGCATTTGGTAAAGTGACGACAAAACTAGCTTTCGATTTTTGTCCCCTGGTTTTGTTATTTCTGAACTCGATAAACTCCAGCACTCCTACGCTAACGCTATGAACGCTATGCAAATTGGCGCAACTAAGTGTTTTTTTATTGCAGTACGTTTTTACGTCTTTTCACTACGATTCGCTACTAGATGACGCTTAGTTCTATAATGTTTTAAATTGTAATTGATCTCGAACAAAGTTGTGAACAGTTGTCAGTATGATATAATTATTAAAGAACTAAATATAAAGTAATTACTGCCTTTCGACTCGGATCAGGGCACAATCTATTGAATATTTTTTTGTATTTAATCAAAGTTAAATCGTCTCCATATTGTGACATATGCAACAGTATAGAAGATCTTTGCCATATAATGACCGACTGTACACATAACCAAGCTCCAAGATTAGTACTCGACATTAAAATCAATGAGTTATTGAGATCCCCGTCAGTTTATGTAATGCCATCCTTGCTTTCCCGACATCCGGGGTAGCATGAATGCTTTACAGACTGGTTATGTCTGGTATTAAAAAAACGCTAAAATTGGTTATTGTTGATTATGATTAGTATACATATAATTTAGCTGGTGATCACCGGGGTGGCATAGTCAATTTGTGACCAAGTACAATTAAATAAATAAAAAAAATCCCCATTGCATTCTTCTTCTTCTTAACCATATCCCAATTATGTAGGGTCGGTGCAACATGTTTCTCATGTTGTGATCTATGAGTTGGCTTAATTTTATTCGATCGGACGCGCGCGCCTCACATCAACCCACCTTGGGATTATTTCCGTAGTCCCGTAACGCCCATCTCCCCATTGCACAGGTTCGGTTGACGAGAAGGGGGCAGCTGGTGTGTACCCGGCTTGCCCTGCTTATTACTCTCTGGTTTTTGTACAAGGATAAAGTACTTGGTATCTTTCGGTGTATTCATTGTTGTGAAACTTACATACAATAAACCGTTATAAAATATAAAAATTAAAATTGTAATAGTTAAATAAATCCAATTAATATGATATGCCGTGACAAGTTTGACATTTGTGTTATTAACCCCCAGTGCATTATGAAGATGTTAAAAATAATATGGTCGTGGTTCTAATATTGATAATTCCAATTTATTTTAATAGTTATAGGTACTTCATATTTTTGACGTGGTAACAGGCTTGATAATAGCAAAAGCTCTTCAACAGCTACTAAATTAAAAAAGAAAATTTATTATTTTTTTCAAGTTTCAATATTAAGGAAAAAAACTGTCATTTTCCAATTTTTTTTTTTTGATAACACTAAAGCCAGTCAAAATCCCATAAATATCTATAAAAAAAAATCATGTACTTAACTGGTGTCCCTGGTGGCTCCATATTTATATAGTAGACATATTTGCGAAGTGATATAAATACGAATTTTATTAGTAGTACACTATATCCTATGTAATCATTAAGATAACAATAATAATTATTTTAACTCAACTTCCTCCTACAAGATGTATGATCACAAAAAATGCGGCGTAGTTCAAAGGGAAATGACGCGCTATCAGACTCTTTGATGTGCCAAGTCGGCTGGGCCAGTGGTTTTCAAATTTTCAAGTTAAATAAAAAACCAATATTATTTATATTATGGTACATCGTTAAATAATAAATCTACTTGAGAGTATTCGTTATTGAATTTACTATTATTATAAATCCTTACTAATGATTATATTAGTATTTATTATTATTATTATATAGATGTGTGTTTGTTTGTTACGCTTTCGTGCGTTAACTACGCATCCGACAATCACTTTTTTCGTACACGTTGTAAGGGTTATAGAAAACGACGAAAGAGGTACCCCTTTCATTAAGAAAAAGCGTTGTTTCTGAGCAATAGGTCGAACTGACATTCAAGCGAGTGAAGCTGCAAGGAAAAGCTAGTAGGTATTTTATAAAAGTAAGGATTTTCAAGTGAAATTGTTTTGGATAGGATGAGAGTAAATTTCCAAGGTAATATTTTATTGCATTGTTTTACAATAGGCAGTTTTCAACGTAATGTTTCTGGCGTCCGTAATACGTAAAAAGAATGGAAAATGGGTAATTAACTGAAGAGAAAAAAAGAAAGCACCATGCTATAAACTTAAATGATAGATAAGTAAGTTTATAAGTAAGATTAGTTCTGAGTGCAAACTCGCACAGCTCAGCGTCGATACTTTTATTATTCGCTACTCTGACGAGTCGCGCTTCTATCGAAGTATATTCTTCGATACCGTTTTACTGTAGGTATATATAGCATTTTAGGTGGTTAAAAATATACCGTAATCCTGAGTTATTTTTGTTCAGCATTCGTAAAATACTTAAATATCCATATGCATTTTACAAAAGTTTGAAAATCTATGACATAAATACTCAGTCCTATTGCGTTATTATGTCTCACTACGTTGAAAATGTTATTAATATGGCGGGGTTGAGCTATAGCGGTGTAACGGTTATTTCTGTTTACATTGTTTAACTAATGACGGTTGAAATATACTCAAGTTACTAATTCTATTATTTTATTAAGTGTCAGATGTAACTGCTAGAGATCGATTTTTATTAATGTATTTTTTGATATGATGATTGGTCAAATGGTATATGTCATACATTTATCTTTACCGATATTATAAATGAGAGTTTGTTTGTTGGTAACACTTTCACCCTTAAACTACTTAACCGATCATTATAAAATTTTGCGTACTCGTTGTCGGCAGTACAGATAATGACATAGGATATCTTTCATATAGAGAAAAGTATTGTTTCCGAAGGATAGATCATGTTTACATTGACGTCAGCGAAACTGCGAGCTAGAGCTAGTATATGATCATTGTAAGATTAGCATACTTTATGATTGCTGCGTCATCGTCATCAGCTTGTAAGAGACCCACTGCAGAGCCATAGGTTTCTTCTCGAAGGAAGATATCGTCATAATCGCCACGCTAGCTTACGACGTATTTACGATTTCAAACTCTGAGAAATCCTACAATTCTATATTTTCCCACATACGGTGGTACTATAAGAATGTTTCTCAGGTTCAGGTTTCCTCACGCTGTTTTCCTTCACCGTCAGCGGGATAGTGTTACCAATTTAAAGTAGTAAATGTACGCGAATTCCTAAAAAATCGTTGGTACATTCCGAGGTTCGAACCTACGGGTACATGGTATTGATATTCCACCAGTAAAACCCCTAGAACACAAACTTACCACTTACTTACTGTTAATAGAAAATGTTTTCCTAATTTCAGAACAGCACGCCGATGTGGGAGGAGTTTATATCGAAGGCGACAAAACTCCATACAGCATTGAAGTAAGTTTTACACTCCTGTTATTATAAAGTAACGTCATTAAACGTATTGGACTTATATCAATTAAAATGCCGCTCTATCCTGAAGGTGACGATTTTGTCCAACTCGATTGCGATGAGCAATTTCATTGTGATAAATCCGTCATTGTGACTCTTTATTTAATTTAACACGTTACGGTATCAAACACTGTATGTACAACAGTCGAAAATATTGCCGATATATTGCTGATCGCCGTGGATGATGGATTGTATTGTACTTTTCATTAGCCATATTGTCATTTTGTCTTTCTACTTTAAAATAAAAATAAAACACTTGTCAACGTACAATTCTATATTATCGGTATTTGGTAATGACCCTAAAAATAATAAAAATATAAAAAAATCCCGAAACATGTAACTAGATCAAACTGCATATGATAACTACAGCTGTTAAGTGTATCAGAATTTAATAGTAATGAGTACCTATTCGCATTCATCGTCCGTTAGTAACTATTGTACGATTCCCTTTATTAATTCGATGTAAATGTGAGACGATACCGTCGCGTCGCGTTGCTTCGATAGGCTCTCAATAGCCTTCTCAATTGACGCTAAACGATCGCCATTATCATATTTGCATCGGGCTACGAGCGTCGCGGAATGCGCCGGGAATTACGTTCCAGATATATGATACGTTGCATCGGTGTATCGTCTACGCTTAGTTACTTTGCATTTGTACTTTGGACTTCTGTAAGGTTTGTCTGTTCTGCCAGTACTTGCTTGTAAAACAGGCAACAATCTATCTACAGAAGAATTTGTAATCCGTTTGTAAATACGTTCGATCGATACGAGAGTGTAATAGAAGAACAAAAATATTGTATAGTTGGAATTGTACATTTTCTATTATTCCCTTTCCGTTTAATAACCTTTACATTGAAGGTCTGTTGACAAGTATTTGTAAGTGTGCTTCGGTAATCGCATTTGAGAGTAAGTTACTGTAGGCTTAGCATATTACCATCGTCGGCCACAACGATGTTTGAAATTTTTAATGCAGTGATGGCCCAATAGTGCAGCAATGATATATCAGTGTTTAAGCATTAAAATCCCTATATGGAGTCTTAGTTTTAACCTTATCATGATTATTCCCTTACTGACCTATTGAGTTTGCACCTTTAGTTGAAAATCTTTTGCTAAATACCTGTAGGTGTGTTCTAACAGCTGTACTTAAGTGCCAATCCTACTTTAGGTTTAGGGTGACATCATCAATTAATGCCAGATGGGTTTTTGATCAAACGATAACTTCTAAATCATTTGAAATAAAGAAACTAAATACAGTCACTATGATAGATTTACCATGATGGTGGTTGCGACCCTATTGAGCAAATACACCTTATAACTCTTCTTAATTACTGGCTGAAGACCGAACACGACTTGACTAGGCTTGTTATTGCTTCGATTGCTACATCTGATGTATCAGGGTTGCAGCTAATCGAACATTATTGCCATGTTATTTTGTCACCGTTTCAGACACCAAATGTTTTTACTCTAACTACTGTAAAAGCTAGTACTTATATAGTGACACAGCTTTAAACATTCTTGTCCATATTTAATGCTAATTCATTCATTCGTAGGAATGCAAGCTGTTACATTTGTAATTTGGATTATGTTTGATTAAATCAATATCATATAAATATTGTGTAGTTTTTATCGATTTGGGGGAAATAAACTAATGCGTATTAAAATTGTAATCCGTACATTTCAGGTCGGCTTTGGTGGCAATCGCTGCATTTCTGGACGCCTTCCAGAAGATCGCAGACGCTGCGACCAATGCCAGAGGTGAGTGTACTTTTCTGTATACACCGGTTTTTCATCTGATTCAGACTGCTATGTTATTTGGCTTTAGTACTTAATAAATTTTATGAAAAGTGCGTTGAAAGTTTGGATGACTAAAACCGAAGTTAGTTATTGTAATAACTTATGAGATATTATATACGTTTGCGTTATATTTTTTTCTTTCTGTAAGACAATTAACGTAAAAATCGTTATTGCCAGTCATTTGAATTTTACATACAATTTGAACTATTTTGCACGTTAATGTATTATTTTTCTAAGTACACCTGGTTAGTTACCACCCTCAAGTTTAGAATGTGCCGCCAAGCACCTGTTAATGTGTTCCGACCGCTGAACTTTAGAACCAGGCTACCTTTTGGTTTAGCCTGTTTACCATCTTGGACCACATTGTAATTTAACATCAGAGGAGATTGTGGTCAAACGTTAAAATTTATAAAGCATAAATAAAATAAAAAATCCGATGTGTGTCCAGTAATCAAGAGGAGTGATAGGGGTCGCAAGCACCATTCGCGTGTTTATAAATCGTAGTGAATTCTTTAGCTTGTCGTGTTTCGGTACACAACTTTAGAACCAGGCTACCTTTTGGTTTAGCCTGTTTACCATCTTGGACCACATTGTAATTTAACATCAGAGGAGATTGTGGTCAAACGTTAAAATTTATAAAGCATAAATAAAATAAAAAATCCGATGTGTGTCCAGTAATCAAGAGGAGTGATAGGGGTCGCAAGCACCATTCGCGTGTTTATAAATCGTAGTGAATTCTTTAGCTTGTCGTGTTTCGGTAGGCTATTTGTCAGTTTTATGCATTACAGTGCAGTCAGGTACTATGGCGTTAGTATATCGTACTACAATAAAAAAAATTGTGTGGTTTTATGTGAGACAAGTGAAATTTCTTTTTGGGATCGTATTCATTCAACTGAAAATTTTCGGTGAATTATTCGATTTAGGGTATTCAGATCGCATTCTTTAATTTTAACATAATATTTCGGAAAATGAAATGATAATGAGAAAAATTAATAGTAGACAAGATACCAAACTATATATATTTTAATTTTAATCTGAGTATTAAAGTACAGAATATATATTAAATACAATCATTCAGGTGATAGAGGCATTTTAAAAACTGAGCGTTATATTTATTTATATCATTGAATCATTTTGAATTGATCCTTGGGCGCCGCCATATTGGCCTCGTCTGCTCTGCGGAGCGTCTTACACTTTACCCTTACTCCGCGGCCGGCTGTTACGCGACATGCGATAGACGGACGAAAAAATATATGGCGATGTAAAAAAAATATAATACTAGTTAGAATATATATTAGATTATATGGATTAGGTGCAATGAGATATTAAATATATATATAAATATTTATTATCAAAAGTTTATAAAAAAATCAGACAAGTCCACATCGTTTAAGCACATTTGATTCTATAAGACATACTATTAATTTGAGTATTAATATTCCATTAGATAAATTTAGGAATGAATTAGGACGATACATTTTTAGAATGCTGACAGTAGGAAGTTGTAACGGAGGCGGCAAAGTAAGGAGGCTCGTAAAAATTTAGGTATGACTACACAGATTTTTTTTATTCATTTTATCCGCTTTCGTTGCTTTATGCCCATCTAAAGATACAATAGTTAAATATTCACCTAGATTGTCTATGGCTACAATTAAAATCTGTCGAGTTTTTTTTTCTTTGTGAAATTCTAGGTCGGTCTTATTTTGCCTGTTTTGATTTCATACAACTGATTTAGTAGCAGTGGTATATTTTGAATATATTTTTTTTGGTTTTATTTATATAACTTACAAATGGATTCGTTGACTTCTATAATTGGTCAGTGTTTAATTAAAATTTGACAATTTAACAAACTTAAATTAATGGACTTCTCAGAAATTGTATTTTCAATTGTATTAAAACTTTCCTATGAGATAAGTTATGGCATTCTTTGCTAATAGGTTTCTAACTGCAACTGCAGCTAAAAGTAGGAAAATTTCTTTTCATATCTCTATCGGTAGCGCCTCGTACCCTAAAAATTATATAATGTAAACCATATATTCTCTTAAATTCGAAAACTATCCAAACTTGTAATCGTCACACGATTTGAGCGTTTGTTTTTAATTATTTTGCTCCGTGTGAACGCATATCATTCTTCCAAAACAAATAGCTTGGAGAAAGACGCCTTGCTGCCATGCTTGGGTGCTAAAGATACAACAAAACATATGGAAAAGTTCTTTTCGATCGTTACTTAACACATAACGCTGCCTTATTGTATATTATAAGAATTTGGCACTTTCGAGAAATTAAGGTTTTATTCTTTAAGGTATATAACGCATATTCTAGATTGGAAACAAAGCATAACGATTTTCATACTAAGTACAGATATCGTAAAATCATAACGGGATTGATCATTTTTTATTTTGTTATTTTTTATACTAATAATTGTTACGTAACTAAGGTGTGATATTGCTCCTTATCCAGTCTCTGTATTCGTACACTTTGCTGTAAACTCCGGGTATATATTCTATACCGCACGGCAACGGTCCGAAACTGACAACGCCTATCGCCTCGAACGTTTTGCCGCTGTTGTACATGAGGGGCCCGCCTGAATCGCCCTTGCACGAGTCCTTGTCTTTTTCCCCGCCAGCGCATAACTGTTTTTCCCATAAAGGAGTTCCGCGTTTTTGATATACCGGTTGACAGACCTGAAAGAGTAATTAAGTAAACAACTAGTGATTTCGAAAACGGGGAATTTATTGATAATGACTTGTAATACTTTAACTGTCTCTTTCATGTAGCATCTACGTAGGGTCAGCACAGTTAGTATTATTCCTTCATGGCGTGAACTGAGATACGATATACTATTGTACTACCGGCTGCCTGGCTGTTTTAACCCTCGTTGATATCTCTGTTACAAGTATGACTATATAGACATTTTTAATTTATACTGAGGATTCAGTGTTTCATTCAAACAAAATTTTAACATCCTATAATTGCATATCAACGCAACGTGATATTTTTTTTTCTTCGAACTGACTACACTGTTAACCCGGCAATACTACTCAATATGATATCATTAGGTGAAAGTATGTTAAGAACATTATTAACTCATCTCCATATTATGACACTATGTCGTAGAAGTCGTGTCAAATCTGTAAAATATTTTTTACATTTCAAATTATACTTTTTGTGGGAAAAATTATGAATGTGAATTTTAACGATGCGCGCGCACAACGACATCTAAACGCGACACCATGAAGTTATTTGTTGTTGTCAAGTTTTTGTTGAGAATTGATAGTTATCACGTGTTTTATATCAGTGGAGATAAAAAAATATATTCAAACATAAATAAAAATATACATGTGTACTTGTGTGTGATTTTAAATTATATATGGTGGTGATGAACGATAATGTATTGTAAGTATTCGTAATAAATGTGTTTTTTTTAATATTATAAACTTTTATAAGTGGGTTTTTAAATTTGAGTTTAACTGTCTGTATATTCTTTTTATTTGTTCACATTATAAATGATTATTTGATAAACAGTTTTTCTATTTCTTTTTGGTATCTTACTTTATTCTATATACAGATACGTAGAAAATTATTTTTATGCGTTTTTAAATATATTTCTTTTACAATTAAAACGTTATCAATTGCATTTAATGTATTTAGTTAAGCTAAATAAGTATAACTTCTTACGTGCGTACATGTATGCGTAAATTTTTTTTTTATTTTATTTCTAATATGGAAACGATAAATGACGAATAGTTCAGTAATATTTCTATTAATTTTAAATTTAAATTTTCTCTTTATGCCGGTGAACAGCTTTTCAAAGGGAAGCAACGAGCATATGGTACTTGTGATGTTTGCAAGCGTTTGGTCTGTTTGGTGTGTTTGCGAGATCTGCGATATATCCAGCTGAAGCGATTTCACGCGGTGATGGCTCAGCGGTTAGCGTGTTCAGACACTGCCCAGATCGACGTAGGTTCAAACTCCTTAACAATGAGCCAGCGTTTTCGATGAAGGAAAACATTGTGATGAAACCATAGCATGGTGGTAGAGCTGTTTATAAACCCGTCTGTCTATAAACCGCCCTCAAGTTGAAAATCTGTAGCCAAGCAGCTAGGAGTATTCCGGCAACTGGACTTGAAAACCAGTCTCTGTAGGTTTAGCCTGTTTACTGTTTTCGACGATGCCGTTATTTAGCATTACATGAAATTGTAATCAAACGTTATAATCTATAAAGTATGAAAGAAGAGCTAGCGTAAGGCGTGCGGGTCGGCATAACAGCGACGGATGACCGTGGATTGTTAGTGGTCACTATTGGTTTTGTTTTGCATTGTGTTTACCAGTAGATATTATGCAAAACACATATAAAAAAATTAAACCGTCATAGTATTGTGGGAAATAAATTACCTCCGATGCGACGTATGGCACCTTGACGTGCAGCTTGACTTTGCTCTTTGGTATCGAGATGTTGACAGCTCCCCATCCAGCGACGAACATGTCGAATTTAGCAGTCGGTAGTGACGTGTAATCGACAACCGGTAGACATATGGGACGGATGAAATCTAATAAAAAAATAGTTTTTTAAGAAAATAAGATATAACAGGCTTTCTTAAAGATCACCATTATAAAATATTTTATTTTTAACACAAATATTATGGTAATGTGGTAACTTTGACGTTCATAAGCGCCTTCTCAGGGAATAAACTGAATAAATTATTTTCGATTTTGATTTATTTGATTTGATTAACCTAATATTGGATTAAAAATATCGGTTTTTATTTGAGAAATTAATTAAAAATAGAAGCTTCAACAAACAGAGCCATCTACCGGGTCCTACTAAGAACTAAGAACCATCAAGGTGACTCCTATAAGTATAACAATAAAATGATCAAAATTATTCAAGCCGTTTAGGCGGATAATAACTACGAACACATACATATAAAGAATAGATAACAATAAATTATCGAATGCATATGTAAGCATGTAACTTCAGGGTAAGGTTTTTATGCAAGGAAATGCTTGAAAATTCGTACTGAAAGTGAAAAAATTGGTTTATAAACTCTCCATATAAAAAATAAGTGAGGGAGATAAATCTATGCAAGGGAAAAAAGGATAG
This sequence comes from Antheraea assamensis, assembly GCA_035772565.1. Lineage (NCBI taxonomy): Eukaryota > Metazoa > Arthropoda > Insecta > Lepidoptera > Saturniidae > Antheraea > Antheraea assamensis. Next base: position 278,877 of record JAQQSE010000105.1, on the reverse strand, counting down.
AATGTCTTCGATGTGGACTGCATGTTTGACCTACGTATATTTCTAGTTACTGGGAATAAAACTTCTAATTGCGTACAATGAATCAAATCAAATCAAAAATACTTTATTCAATTTAGGCCCTAAGAAGGATCTTATGAACGTCAAACCTACCACCAGTTCGGAAAACATCCCAGTCATCGAGAAGAACCGGCAAGAAACTCGATCGGGTTTATCTTTTTAACATACGTATGTTACATGGTACAATAGATTTTCGTGGATGCACAGAGAAAAGTCAATTCCAGACATCACCATCTTTCACGTATTGATCCACATTATAATAGCCCTCTGACACGAAAACCCGCTTAACATGGCATTTAAACTTGTAGTCTGGAAAATCGGTAATATGCTTTGGGACTTTGTTACAAAACCTAACACTATTACCTAAAAAGCTGTTACTGCTTTTACTGAGTCTAAAATATGGAACGACCACTTTGTCACAGTTTCTAGTCTTTAGATCATGCCTGTGTTTTGTCTTTTGAATAATCTGTATGTATAGAAATGGTAATATTTGTCTATGATTACCATTATAAGGCGCCATCTGTGCCAATCTGATGAGGGCAATATCGTTCCTCCTTAAGTGGTTGACTGGATTGTAGTCAGGGTGAGGGATTATCTTTTCTATCGGTATTGTTGTAATACCGTTGTTACAATCTATGCCGCCAGCCTCCACCGGAATGCAGTCTTCGCCTTCGTTACTCGTGTCATGTTCAGCAAGTCGGATGCTTGTACTGAAAATATGGTTGAAAGTAAATTATTGGCTGTTCGCAATTGGAAGTACCATTTGGTGGTTAAGAGGCACAACGGACCGAACTTCAGCCCTTGATTGTTCATCGTGCAAACTTAATACTTTCAGAGATTGTTTGTGTGGGCGTCTAACTTGTCTCACCGATTATTTTTAATCGCTTGTAGAATTGTATATTAGATTGATAAAAAAATTTTTTTTTGCTCGAAACAACGCTCAGGTTTCCTTTACGTCTACAAATGAGCCTCTTAAAAGATGAGCTATTAATTTCAATATTACGATGTTCCATATCGACCTTTTCGATTTTCCATAAAAATATCATAAGAAAAATTATTTTTCTTCCTTCCGATTGTTGTAACTAACGAGCGCTAAGTCGTACTGTAATTTTTTTTACACATTTTTGTAGAGAATTGAACGCTCTACAAAAAAGGTTTCTTATGTATTTTATGGTAAAGTGGATCCTTCAAAAGTTATTTAAGGTCGAGAATCAAAATTTTACATTTTTCGGGTTATTAATTTTTTTGGTGAATCCACAGGATTAATTCAAAAATTTAGCTCGGAATAATATTTTTTGAATTATTTTTAGAATTCTAAGACTATTTCAGTAGTTTTAAATGTAGGAGTTTTATTAAAAAGAAAACAGCTGCACTGACGGTTAATATTACTTTAGCTTTGAATATCTTATAACCAAGTTAATCTTACCGAAAATTATCTTCTGTTTTTTTTTGTATAGCGTGCAATTCTCTACAAAAATCTTTCAAAAATTTGTAACCAATATACTTAATATAATTAGAACTTTAACTTGAAGGATACAATTTATCAAAAAAAAATATAAGATACCTTGTTTGTAGAACGTTCAACTTTCTTTAATTACGTTCAATTTTCTATATTAGTTACAAAAAATCAGAAGGGAAAAAAAATTTTTTTCCTATGCCATTCTTATGGAAAATCGAAAAGTTCAATGCGAAACATTGACTTTAAGCGCTCATCTTTTCACATTTTTATGCCGAAACGAAACTTTTGAGCATATTTCCAACCAAAAAAGGAAGATATTTTTGGATCACCTATTGTATCTACATTAATAGCTATTGACTTTAATAGTTCATAATTTGAATAGAAGCATACAGCCATTAATAAGTTTTCCTCTAATTTACATACTATAATAAATAATTATCGCGTGAATCGCTAATGCAAATGCATTATAGAATATGTCGATCCAGATTACTGAATTTGTTAACACTAAACCACTAAATTCAGAGTAGTCGTTTTATTGCGTGTTAAACAATAATATAATTAGTATTGTACCAATATTCAGAGTTTTATATTTAGACCACAGGTCTCCAAACACTTTTGTCTCATAGACCACTTCCCACGTTTATCGCTATCTGTTATTTTTATACTTAATTGGTTATTTTGGTTTTTGGATTAACCAAATGATTGAAGACAAATTGTGGTGGTATTCTCAATGTCACATTCTTTTTAATTTTTTCGGGTTATACTCTTCCAACATATATGAAATTCTTTTTTAATCTGATAACAATGTTCTTGTGTGGTTGATAACACCTAGTTATATTACCAGATACGCAAGTTTATAAAGATTTTTAATGAAATGATTATATATTTATAATAGATTATGCTTTTGTAATATTTTACATTCATTGTTACTAGAAACTGCTGTCTTGTATGCTACCATTGGGTAATTGGCTATTTTGTATCGTAATGCAGTTTTTAACTATCAGACAACAATGAAATTAATTTTCGTTGCTGGTATTGTGACTTCAAGTATGAGTTATGTGAAGTTGTTCGGTATTCAGTATCACTTTTCGGTTAGGTTAGATAATAATATAGATTTACAAACTGAACTGGCGGAAATAACAGCACTACCGAACTATAGGGCACATCCCTATTAATCGTGACATAACGGTCATTTTAAAATGACATTACGCTCGTGGGTGTTCGACCGCCAACAACTAGAATGTGTCTCTCTCGTCGTGCGCTGCAATTATCCTTAAGTGATCATCATCACGTCAATAGACCGGACTGGACAGCTGGACGTTCCAGAAGAACGGTGAGTGGATTTATATTATTAATTGTAGACCTTTTGCTGGCTTGGGGTACTCGAATACTGAATTCCAGGGGTGTAATCCTTACAGTTTCGGTCCTTCGAAGGCTCGTAGCCGACCAGCGTCGGTTGGTGTCGTTCACCAACAGAAGTTGTCATAAGTTCATAATGCTTGATCGCTCACACGTTGTTAATAATAATAAATAAAACACTCAGTAATTAATGATAATCTTACGGTGTTCCCAAGTCGAGAATAGATCCGGTGACGCAGTGACCAGCAGTCAGGACATATTTGCCGCTGATGAGAGCGGCGCCGCACAGCATCTTTAGCCTCCCGTTTTTGATGTATTCTATAATGGCCAGCCACGGGTACTGATCCAAAGTGGTCTCAGTTCCTCCTGAAATTTAATTTATAAGTATTCGTTTATTTCGAATTTGAATACTAAGAAAATGATCAAATCTTCCCTTACAGTACGATCGTGTTATTAAATAAAATAGCATCTGTACATCACACCTGTCAATTCTATCAATATTTTTGAAGATGTCTTTACTGCCTTTTGTGTCCACTTTTTTATGTAGAGACTAGCTGTGCCCGCGACTTCGTCCGCATGGAACGGAATACAAAACACAGTGATTAATGATACAATCTGAATTTATATCTGTATATCTTGTATATTTGTAATGTAATGTGTCGGGCTAAAAACTAATAATGGTCGTACCCTTTTGTCACTTCAATAATAACTCAATAAAAATTAGGGCTACCAAGTTCCTTGATGTGTGTAAAAACCAAAAAAAAAATAGTGCTGCATCTATCGTCATACAGTCAGATAGTTCGTATAGCACACAATGTTAATGTGTGCCCACATCCAAGTTTATTGCGAACATGGACAAAACTTCGTGACGACGCACGCAAGTATAGGAGTAACATAACACTAATATTCTAAATTTCTAATACAACAACTGTAAAAACAATATTAACCCTTGGACTGTCCAAAACCATAAATATCTAACTTCTATACAAACGAATGTAGACCTCATGAAGCATAGGTCAATAGACTGTTGGCAACATACGCTTAAAAAAATACCTGATTTATTACAAAACTTTGAAAAATAACAAATGATGAATTGTAAAATAATAATTTTCATGTAAAATGTATTTTTATATTAATTTTTCATTTGTACGAACATTTTTTACTAAACCATGAAATGTACAATGTATGATGTAGTGAAATTAAAAAATAATTGAAAACATTATGTGCCATTTTGAGATCTGAGTCTTAAAAAATCAGCGGAGGGCTTATAATATTCATTCATGTATACTTCACACAGCTCATTATTATTGTTATTTGTATGTTATCCTTTCTTTTATTTAAACTGCCTACAGCCTTTTTTCTCCACGGTACCGTAGGAAGAAAATGCGAGCTCCCTAACTTTTTAAATATTTTTTATAGGTAAACGTTTTGACCACAAACTGATCTAACATTAAATGATGATGTGGTCTAAGATGGTAAGTCACGCTTAACCTAGTGGGAGGCTGGTTCTCAAATGTAGGTGCCTGAACACACCAACAGGTGCTTGGCTACAGATTCTCAACTTGAGGGTGGTGGCTAGCCAGACGGACTTAGAAAAAGCCCTACCACTATGCTATGGTTTCATCACGATGTTTTCCTTCTCCGAAAGCTCAGACTCGGCTATTTGGATTCGAACCTAAGTCCTTCGACGCTGTGTCCGAACACACTACCAACTGAGCCATCATCGTTTCATAAACCTTAATTCATAAATCAAAAGGTATTCATTAATTCAAAGCGTAATTAGACATTAGAATCAAGGTAATTTTATGAAAATTATAATTCGAAATAAACCTAACAAACACAGAAATAATCTCATTGTTATCTGTACTCTTCCTTGCAATTATATTCTTACGACAGTAAACCAATAAAATATTAAGTTTAGCGTCATGTGTTGTCGTCAAAAATGTAGTCTGCTTGTGCTTCTTAAGACGATTTTTTTCTTACATTTATGTTCAATTAACAATTTTAGTCTCTTTATTTTTTTATTGTAATAAAAAATTGTCCTAAAAAGTGATAAGGTTCAATAACTTGTAATATTTTCAAGACAAAAGTAATTAGAAATTTACAAATTTAATCATAAACGTCATGCGATCAAAAAATTAAAATCATATTTTACTTATACAAAGTATGAAGTAAGTTATTCAATTTATAGAAGTATGTAATATTTGTAATTGGCCAATTTTTAGATTATATATATGGGCGCGCATTACTATGCTGCCATCTAGTTTTAATATAAGTAAGTAACAAATTAAATCGAAGCTTAATCATCTGTAGTGCCATCTATCAGCTAATTGAGAACTTGAATAACACAGGAAATATTATTAGCTTCTCTTTGTTATAAAGTAAATAAAATGTAGAAAAGTAAATTAAATATAGAATAATAAATTGTAATTCATAATTAATTATCAATATTAGATAATACCCTCTGTATTTCATTTATTATCTAATATTGTTTTAAGAATTTTAAAATATAAATATGATTCCCTTTCTGTCATAAATGTGTTAACTGTGATATTTCCGGTGTACTTCAGTTGTTATTTAAAATAATAAAGGTAAATTAAAATATATTTTAACATTTGATAAAGATTAAAAATAGAATAAAATTATTAATTGTATATTGTTTTATAAAAGGTTAATATTAATTATGTTTGTAATAAAGATAATAAGATTATATAAGATGGTGTGGTTTAGTGAGTTGCAAATTTGTAATACAATGTTGTAAAGTTGTGTAAAGATAAGTTGAAAGGGCGTTCTTGGCTCGATCATTGTAGAGTGACAATATCAAAATAACATATAATTTCTCGTCAAAAGTAATATTTTGCGATGAATCTTGGGGAGAGCTCTGGGGAGGCGCCGACATATATTATAGTAGTAATAGATTTAGAAAATGACGGTTGAACGCCATCTATTAGCAATAATGCATATTAATTAATTACATTAACATCTTAGGGTATTAATATTTATTTATGTGAAAATAAAATATTAACAATTTTTCTTTCGTTCTATATCTTAGTAATGTAATACTGTGGTAATGTTTATTTATGTTATAAAATACCCTGGTTTTTGGATGAGGATAAAGTCCATTTATTTATCTATTTTTCTCTCGTACTTAACTCCAGTCATTAAAATTACAATAACTTTTGATAGAGTGAACCGATTTTAATGAAACAAAAAAATTATGTTGCTCCGGAGTATGCTTGTTTATTTTCTTGGAGTTTAATCAGAAACCTAGTACTTTACCATTGATGCCTGTTCAAACAAACAGACAGACAGACATTTCTAAAAATGATCGAAATGGATTCTATTACTTATTCCTAGATACATGCACCAATTATTTTCTCAAAAATCAAAAAGTACAGACACGTTGGATTTCCATTCTTATTATACAAGTATGTATAGATTGTTTAACCAAAATTTGTCTCATCCGTACAATATTTTAAACATTTTCTTTTATACATACTTTATCCTGACAATTGCAAACACAACATAAATAGAATTAGCCAGAAGAGTGTTGGTGTCTTAAAGTAATGCGCTTACAAACACTCCGCAATTGATTTTTATTTATATGAGGTGTAGATGAGTGATGAATGAGTGTATTTTGCATGAGATCATATCTTTTGGAGCTTAGAAAACAATAGTATAACACTAATACCATGTATTATAGGCATTTAATTTTTTTCTTAGAATTTTATTTCATTTAGAATTAAATGGTGCTCTAGAGCAAAAAAAAAAGCGACTCTGACACTTTGTATGTTGACACGGTTAGGATTGTTCCGATCAGTGAGCAGCCTGTGTATAAATTGGTGTACATCGCAGACGTTATCTGGTAGTCGCTGTTGTTTTGATTACCTTATGTTTGACATCAGCTATAGTATTTTCACTTTGTCGGGCTACAGTGAAATGAAAAAATGTTATTTATACTCACCGACTATCCTGTTACCGACCACGCTATCAACGCCGCAGCACAGGCTCCGAGGATCCGGAGGGAACGCGCTAACTCTCTGCTCGCAGTCACTTTGCTTTGGCAGAGGGCAACAAACGCCAAGTTGATCTGCGCTTTCACATCTGTAAAACATAGAAGGGTTTATGGTTTGTCAATTGGATCTAATAAAAAAATTACGATTTTATTAGGTAATAGATACATTGTCCATTTGGGCTTCTTAATTGAATATGATTTTTAAAATACCGTCTAAGCATCAAATGATTTGGAGCGATGATGGCTCAATTGACAGCGTGTTCAAACACCATGACGATCTACGAAGGTTCGAATACTTGCTACCAAATCGAAGTTTTCGGTAATTATATCTACCGCGTCGTGATGGAACCATAGCATGGTGGTAGGGCTTTTCCTACGCCTGCTTTGCTAACCACTACTGTCAAGTTGAAATCTATCACCAAGCACCTGTAGGTGTTTTCCAGCCGTTGTGCCCAGTAGAGCCATTTTCCCTCTAGGTTTAACGTATTTATTATCTTAGATCACATCATCATTTAACATCGGATGAGATTATGGTACCAAACGCTAAAACCTATAAAGTACAAAAAAAATCAAAAGAACTGTTTTACAAAAATTATATCAATAAAACAAGGGATTGCGTCGTACGGTACTACCACCCTGGCTTTTGATTTCGCACGTCGGGGAGTAGACCGAGATAGTCGGCTAAGTTCGGGTTCTTATAGCGTTATCGCTGTGATTGCGCTGTGCGATAGAGAGAACGTTTTGTTTTTCTCGAACTGACTACACTGTTGACCTGGCAAGGCCTCTACAGTTTCACCGGACTACTAAGGGGGGCGCTTAAGGCACTTCACCCGATTTTATATAGGCAATTATTCCGATAGAGAGAACTCTTTACAAAACCATAGTAAGTCACTTTTAGCCTGCAAGTCTCACTCTTCTATCCGATGTGCTAAATGAAATGCCGGGTAATTGTAAGTCAACAGTTATGAAGTAAATAGATGACAATGGTTATGATTACTGCCCGAAATAGCGTGATAGTCGATCATAATAATACAACAACGGAAATCTGCATTTACGCTTCGTGCGCATATCTCGGATCAAGCTCCGCTATGAACTAGTTAGTTACAATGAACGAGACCTTGACATTCTCGAATTTCTTGTTCCCCAACTGGTTTCTTACGTAGTTTGTTTCACGTTCAAAGTAATAATGACTTCTACTAACCCGAATTATAATGATATTATTATTATATCCCTCGACATGCTATTGCCTGGTCATCTCCTTGTAGATTTAATTTTATTGTTATATGTTAACGATGGAACGTTGTAGTAGTTCCTTGTTGGCCAATTTATACCGCCTATATACAGCGTACAAGTAAGATTTATATTTGACGGTAGGACTTTTCAACTTTTTTCATATGCCTTTTTAAATGTGCTATCCTAAATATTACTTATTGCGTAACAAAATGTCACCATCTCTCTTCTAAAATTGGGGATAGCGTCCAAGTCTGTGAACCTATGTGTTATGCGACGTATTTACTTATCAGTGGTCGATATTTGTTTTTAAATTACTCTTTTCTATTTTTTTTTCTTACCCCTTTTTATTCCTATAAATCGAATTATTCACACACAGACTTTTAATGTTCCTTTGACAGCATAGTGGCAATTTATTAATAAAAAAACTGTGGACGACAAACATTTGAAAGGTATTTTGATTGGGATATTTTTAAAGAGATTGCTAAGTTCTGGTAAAAGTTGACACAATTTCTAGTGAATACGGAGGATGGAACAGACCTTCTTGCACTTAAGTTTGGACAGCGTCCATAGAGCCCGTTGTCGTGCTAAATTGGTTGTGACGAGCAATTTCTCAAAACTAACCAGCGACTTGCGAGCTTTTCTATTATTTTAATTAATGCACCATAAAACTATGATTATTTACGGTAAAGAAGTTAGACTGGGACTAAGCCACCAATCGGAGACTTTAATTTTTCTAGAAAGTATTCGTTTAAAACATTGCATATATTTTCAGCCCATATCTATTGAGTAGTAGGTATCTATTTCATTTTGTGAAACTTCTTTAGAATCGTTGTGATTTCAAACCGGGTGCAACGGAAAAACGACAGGTAAGAGACACAAATACAAAAATGTGTAGCATGAAGCCGACAAGTGTTTGTAAGCATTTTTATATCTTGTTTGTTGAAACTGAAAATATGGAACTTAAGCAATAAATTATGTAACATATGTTAAATAAAATATCTTTTAAAATTAATGAAAATACTTTCATTTTTAAACAAATATACTTTGTAATGATCCTACCCACGTGATATATATTCATCTCATTCTTTTGTAGATTTATTGAAGTTGCACTTCTATCGTGTGTGAATCGCACTCACTTTTTTTTATACGCGAGAGGCTGCACACAGAGGTGAGGTTGAAAATGGCCTTACCTTCCATAGTACGGTCCAGTGTGACCAGTACCAAGTTGAAGGGGGCCTTCGTACGGGGGTGATGCATGCGATGTACACTCTAGACTGGGAAGTCTTGAGTGTTCAGGCAATCGGAGATATCGTCGGTAGGGAGTCCAGAAGGAACACCACGAATGACGACACGAAGGAGCGGTCCTCCTCGAGTGCGTGGGTGAAAAAGGGATGTTTTTCCTCCCGAAGGTATTTTGTGAGCAGACGATGCTCATTGGATGTGGAGGTTTTAACGGAAATACCGGCAACGGTATTGACGACAGACGTGTAGTGGATCTTACGAAACTGTAAGTCCATGAGATCTGCACCCAGCGGGCTTTGTCACAAGTCGTGACGGGGGGCGGGGCGCGTGGCTTCTTAGCCGAGACTGCGGAACCCGCAGTCGGAGCTTCTGTCGGGGATGGGACAGAGGGCGCGGGTGAGACTCGAGGCACTCGAGCGCCACCTACGTTTGACTGTTTCTGGACGGAAAGTCCCGCTGCGGAGTCGCTATCGGAGGGGTTCGCGGTCGCGGTGCGTGGGCGTTTAGCGTGGCGCCTGACGGTTTCAAAACCGTCGTTTTCAGCGGGAGCGGACGCGGCCTCGGGCGCGGGAACTGAGTCGAGGTCCATATCGTACCCATCGGAGGCTCGTCGTCGGAGTCGCGGTCTGAAAGTGGTTCAAATGGGTTTTCGGAGAAATATGGGGGCGGTGGCGGAAGGCCAGGAGTCGCGCACGCGTAAGTGCGTTTGAGTCTATGAAACTCTGAAACTAGGAGAGAGGGTTCGTATCGCGAACGAACTCATGAAAACGGACTAGACCCTGAATCTGTGCTATATGCTCGGGGCTTGGCCGGGTGCGGACGGAGGTTGGACATGACTAACCTCCCATGCCTGAAGGGCAGGGGGGTGCGCCTGTCTAGAATCTAACGGCCAATCCTTGTCCGGGCCCAAGGGTGCCAAAACAACTTTGTTTTTAAAAGAAAATAACAGCAAATTGGCTTTTGCAGATATATCAAAAGTATAAACCGCGCAGCAAAAATAAAAGTGCTTGTAACCGTCGCAGCGTCGATGTTTGAAGCAATTTATGTATGTTTTTTTTTTTTTTTATATTATAGGGGGCAAACGAACAAGTGGGTCGCCTGATCATAAGTGATCACCGCCGTCCATAGACACTAGCAACACCAGGGGAGTCGCAAGTGCGTTGCCGGCCTTTTAATATATGTGGGCCTCCGGCGCTCTCACTGACCGAACGAAACGCAACAGTGCAAGCACTGTTACTTCACGTCGGTTTTCTGTGAGAGGGTGGTACTACCCCGGGCGAGCCGACCCATTCATGCTGAAACCAGTAATAGCTTCAGCGTAGCTCTACCACCTGTTAAGATGGCGAGTTCTAAATTAATGTTATAAAGGAAAAGATTTGATTTCTTTTTTGTAATGGATATACTCAGAAAATATATAACCGATTTTAAAAAATCTTTCACCTAAAGAAAGTTGTGTATCAGCTTTTGTTACACATAACAACAGTTTGGCAAATATACAACGAAAATTTTTAAATTTCCACAATTGTAAAAGTAACAACCAGCCCAATGAGTATAAGAATAATTTTGAGTTTTATAACATGTTACCATTAAAATACCACCGAATTATGAACGATATCAGATGTCTGTACGATCTTGTTAATTCGTTTATAGATAGGCCAGAACTTTTAAGCGAATTAAATTTTAGATTGCCTAGTAAAACATTCGGAAGTCCACTTTGTTCGCAATTCCTATCGTAAAACATTCTTATACTCAAAATTCCATAATTTATAGATGCACTATAATAATAAATACTTTAATGACATTTATTTTTCCACCTATGTCGCAATCAGTTTCTTAAGTCGGTTAGCACAAAATTAGACTCAGGTGTCTTACAGGAAAAAAAATCAAAAACAACACAGCACACACACATATACCCACCCACAACACACACACAGAACATACATACGCCAGCGTGCACGCATAAATGTAATTACTACACAATATTCCAAACAATCTCATACGCTTAATCGTTCGTTGTGCGAAATGTAAAACGCATTACTACATAATTGGCACTTTGGTAATTATATTCCTATATTCTTAAAGTACTATGATTGTGCTGTGAAGTTCTTAAAAAAATATCATACAATGTTTTCTTATAACATTATTACGTAAAATTATCGACCGTAAACCGACTTTACAGACAACCAATTTTTTTTAAATTATGTTATTACTTTTACTTCACTTTCCTCATGGTCCTTTTTCATCAAATATATGCGATTTGGATTGGTGTCGACACTTACTTAGAATTAATAACAAAGTCCATTGCTTGCTTCGTAACCGGTGGTCGCAATCTGTTGGCGAGTTCGTCGCATTTGTAAATGTTTATACACTCGCCGGTCTTCCCGTCTGGAGTCTGACATGGTTTCGGGCAACACACCTGTGGTATAAACACATTGATTTAGTATTAATTGTGTGTTTTGACATTCGCCAATACCCTTTGCTTGCGTGAGTGCGTTGGTAAAGTAAAATAATCAATAAAATGATCTATCAGCGCCCTGCTTTCACCTGGTAAACATTATTACACCGTGGGTTATTGCTTAAGACAAAGGATTGTAGCTTAAATGTAAGTTATTATGATATTTTATCGTTATTGTAACAGCCAAAACTAATTTCTTATTTCGACCCGGACTGATTGGATGAATATGAAAGACCTAACGCATGAGGACGAGGAGAGGGCATTGTCGCTCGGTCTATCCATGTCTATGAGATTTTGTTAATTGAAACCTCGCTATGAAGTACAGTACAATGGGGTCACTTTGTCGCGTTAGAATAAAAAATATTAACAACAATGTCGTACCAGCGGCGTCGTGCCTTCGTAACCGCATTGGGACTTTTGCAGTATGAACAGATCCTGTGCAGTCCTCTCTTTATTGGCTACTAGCGCTAGTAACGGCTCGCATTCATATACTGATTTGCAAGTACCCGTCGCTCCGGTCGGAGTTGTGCATTGAGATTCTGAAAGTTTTGGAAGACCCAATTATTATCCATTATCCGTTGATTTTTTTGGAACTAAGTTCCTTATCGCATAATACGGATGGGAGCTAACCGCAAAATAGTGTAAGATTATTCCGTCACGATCCTTTCTGCGCGCTTATTGGTTCAAAGGCAGCCGAATAAGTTCGCATCGGCTCGCGTCTGCGCAGTTATAGTTTGTAAACTGTCAGCTATTTATAGTATATTGCGTAGTATATTGCGTTATCTGATGAAGTTTATGATGAATCGAATGATGTATAATAAAATGTTTATTTTCACAACTCGAAAAAATATATTAATTAGGAAGTTTCCTACCATTTCTTTAATTCATTAGTTATTTCTGCGTTTTATTTAATTGATCTCAGACGATAATAATTCATTTATTTGTTAATCAATAATATAGTACGTTTATCAATAATAATTATATAGGTACATCGAAAATAACTTCGTTCCCACCGAGTGTCCCACGACACTCATGTTTTTTTTTTAAATTAAGACATGTGAGAATTTCTAGATAAAATGGGAATTCTCGTCGGTAAAATCCAACGCCCCGTGGATTTAATTTTTCAGTGTTATGAAACTGAAGGTGAGAATAACCATAATCAGACACCGGGCAATAAATGTTTCTATTAAATGTTTCCCGCGTGTAGCTGCTCGGGCTTTCAATCGATTCGCTGCTATGTTAACCACCACAATTATTATATTATAGAAATTCTTGGATGCTCTGCTCTATTCTAAGTTATTGATACAATCTTCTATTGGAACACTAAATTTTATTTGAAAAACAAAATTGCAAGCGGCTTTCGAGTCTTTTGTCAGACTTTTATACAAATACATTGTGATCTGAAGAATTGTCTAATTAACATGCACATTACTACGTAATTGTAATTAGATACATTGTGTAAACTATTAATTATTATTTGTCATGGTAAAGCACACAATAGTTGTGTTTTAAAAATCTGCTTTCTTATTAAATTTCTACAAGACTCTCTAAGGGCAAGTTAGAATGACATTTTCAGATGATGCCAGGATCATTATCTGTGCTCTTTAGGTGTTTTATAACAGTAACAGCAGGTTTTTGGTATGCTATTATTTATGATATTCACGATGGCAAGGTTCAATGTATAGCGTGTTCTGATACAATGTCGATCGACATAAGGCGTAGTTATGAGAATATAATCAGAGGTGCCATGATCATAAGTGCTAACTCTGACTGCATAGTACTTGTATCTAAATTAGTTCGACTTTATTTACCAAATAATTATGTAGTTGCACGTCGGCATGAGTTACTTAGTATACCTACATGTCGTACAGTAGCACATATCAACTCGCCCCTTATTCGTTCAATACTTCGACATCTTAACAATATCTGGCTGCAGTTCCCACTAGTCGACTTGATTGCCGATAATTATAAAAAATTGTGTGCCACTTTTAGAATATTTTGTGAGAAGCTGGAAGAAGCCAGACAGACTGATTGTTTAGTAATATTTTGTGTCGTTATTATTATTTTTAGTCATTCATAAGTTTATATATAACTATATCAAATATATTAGCATGGCACGGGCATATTATGAGAAGAGATGAAAGTCATGTAACAAGAAAAGTTTTGAGTTTGAAAGTGGCCGGATATAGGAGTAGAGGAAGACCAAAAAAGGTGTGGATGGATTGTGTGAAATATAATATGTGTATAAAAAGTGTGAATACTGAGATGACATCTGACAGAGGAGAGTGGAAAAGGAAACCATGTTGTGCCGACCCTACTTAGATGATGATGATAAGTTTATATATAACTATCTTTCTTGTTTTTGTTTTATGTATAAACCTGTGATTTACATAGCTATAGGTGTTAGTCCGGTGAAACTTGGAAGGCCTTACCAGGCTAACAGTGTAGGTCAGAAAAAAAAAGAAAGAAATTATTCGCAAATAAAACATGGCTATAATTTAATAACTCGTTTTGTTTAAAATATTTGGTATTGTACACTCTCAACTTGAATATAATCAATAGAGTTGCAACCGGTTTATATTGTTCCGGCATTTTATTTTTAATTCCTGTTGTAAATACATATTTTCTACTAAATAAATATAAATCTTTAATGTATCCAATTATTATTCGTTTTGCTTTTCATTTTCCTTATAGTTAAACCTTGTAACTATTTTTTCTTGAATTAGTAATCGTTAGTGGAAAATATTATTGAATGTACCTACCTACATTATTGAAAATCTTCAGTTATGAGAAACATAATATCGTATGTTCAGAATGACATTTTTTTGGGTATATGTTGTTTTCATCTCTACATTATAAAATTTTAAAACCGTCAACAGTTTTTTTTTTCAATATCTTTAAAAGCGTGATTTTGCAATTGTAATTACCCAGAAGAAGGGACACTTAGTCATTGTTCATCATCGTACTAACGGATATTGCGTTTAAAACAATAAAGTTTTTATTATTATGTTATTAGATGTAAGAATCATTTTATTATGTGTAGTTAATTGTTAAACACGACTTATATAATAGAATAGCTTAGGATTATCATAAATGCTTAAGTATTACTTTGCTATCATCTGATAATGTAATTCCCCGTATATTTCATTAATCGTGTGTGAATGATTGTCAGAATTATATAAAGATTTCACGACAGTTTGTGGTGTTATGTAAATCATAAATTTAATTGCTTGGCGGAAATACTGACCGATTTTAGAATTATTGAAAGTGATTGCGTCATTGCTAAAGGACTTTAGAAGAATTTGACGTCATCTTCATATTTCTCTGATATAATAATTTTAGCTTCGATGTTTAATTAAAATGTTACGTATTTCGGATACGGAGGTTTTACAGACTCATGCCTATCTTTAACGCTTAACTTATTAGTGTAGGTATTTTGTTCTTAGTTATTATTATATATGTTATGTTACTATGCTATCGTACGCTGACTACTGATAACACCTGTACTTAAACTGTGTACAATGATTCTGTCTCTGTAAGAAAAAGGGGCGTATTTACCTTAAACGCAAATCTGTTAAAGGCGAAGAGTCTGTAGTAGCTTTTAGTGAAGTACGTTTGATTGAGCCCATTTATATAAGCACATCATCATCGTCATCCTCATCATCTGCCTGTAAGAGACTCACCGTAGGTACCCATAAGCCTCTTCCCGAAGGAAGGTATGGCCATAGTCACTGCGCCAGCCCACGACGTATTGGCGATTTCATTCTCCGAGAAATCCACAGTTCCTATATTTTCCCACCTATGGTGGTATTACTAGAGCATTTCTCAGGTTCTTGTTTCCTCGCGAAGTTTTCCTTCACAGTAAACCGACAGTGTTACCAATTTAAATCAGTATATGTACGCGAATTCCGAAAAATTTCGAGGCTTTCTTTTTCATTGGATTCCAAAATTGTTTTTACAATCTGTTGTTAGTTATTCTGCTGTTCTAGTATTTATTTCTTTGTATCGTGCTGCAACGTGTGACAGTGAAATTACAATTAAATTAATATTCGTTGTTCGTGTCGTGGGCTATGTATGAGCATCGTTAAGCTAATAACAATACTTGCTTGTTTGCACGTTGCGATAACACTGCCGTTAGTTATCAATAATTAAAACGGATAACGACCAACAGCATAACGATAGCTTATCCATTGTGTAGGAATCGGTATATTATTATTGGTTGTATGGATAAGGATTACGCTTAGTCAATCTTCATGGCACTTCTTTCGGCTTAAGTTGCCTTAATGTCCTCACATATTTCTTTAAAGTAGAGCCATACCAAAAATATTCAAGATATCAGATTCAATTCTAACATATTCTAATCCTTAGGAAACCAACGACAGTTATAATTGGTATCGGCTAAATGCCTCACGTAAAAGGCCCAGAGAAGCTGTGTAGGTGTGTCAGGTAACGGCGGCTAGTCAGTTCGAAAAAAAGCAACTAATTCGTAAACTCTGTGTACTTAGTACTAAAACTATATGTGTAAATCTGCAGTGGAAATTACATAGTCAAGTTTCCATTAGGTCTGATACATCATCTGACTATTCCATTCTAATATAGACATTTAATCTTTTTTCTTATCGTTATGCATTTCATAAATAATTAGCGGGATGATAAAGTAATTATATGACAAAAAGTTTACGAACTATAATAATGTTGTGATTTTGATGAGCACTTTTAACTTGAACTTTCGTGACATTAGATAAGTTTATTATCAAGACTCTTTCTTTACTAGTTGTTAAATGAAAGAAAGAAAGTATAAATGTTTATTGCTTTAGAGATAAATATGTATAAAAATATCCCTAAAAATAATAAGTAAATCCATGACAAAAGACCTGGCGTCGGCGTACTATCGCCTACGATGTAGGTTACAAGATGGCGCTAGTTTCCGCCGGCTCTATGTAAGTATACATCACACATTTCGCGTTTAAAAGTTTTAATTAAAAATACATATATCTATTCATATATAAATAAGTAATTTTTTTTTTAAAGGAATATGGATGAAACCTCACCAAAAATAATTATAAAAAGAATAAAAACTGTAGTCATGTCATCTTATGTAGTTATGTCGTTCAGGCGTATAATCTATTGACATGAATAAAATTTCTTATCTATGTCATATTTTTGATGCTCAATAGTTTGTAGTTTTCGCAACTTATAAATTTGCTTTTCATAAGTAATGAAGGAGATAAGTTATTCCAAATTTATGACGCCTCATATTTGAAGCTCCCTTTAAAGCCTGCTGATTTATTCTTAGGTAGCGATACAGTGTTTTTTATTTTAGATCTCCTATTTATATTATGAATATTCATATACCAGTCAAATTTATTATATAGGTAATTCGATTTTTTTACTCCGTATAAAATAGTATATTTTTGGTGTGTACCAGCCTTACACAATAGTGTACAATATGTGTGTGTGTGCACTTATGTGGGGGTGATCTGTGTTTTGTATGTTAAGCGAGTTAGTTAGTTAAGTAAATGAACATTTTCAGTGTCACTGTATCGCACTAGCACCGTGTTTGAGAGCTCTAGTCCGAGGGATCGAATCTAGGCTTGAACCGTTCCAAGGGAGGTCGCGGTTGGTGTGCGGGAGCGATATTCACCGGCAGACCATAATGCGCCAAAAGTAGTATATATGTATGTAGTAGTATAGCATATCTAATAAGTAGTAAACTTTAAAAAAACATGAAATAAATTAACGTTTATGACTTTATCATTTTTATTATTAGATAGTCATAACTAATGTTGTTTCTTATAGAAATAAAAAAATATGCATTTGATTAGTTGTGAATTTTGTCGGAATTATAAAATGTTGTATTAGAAGGTTAACCACATTGCAATTCATTAGAATTACGAATTATATACGGTGTTAATGATATTCATAAAAAAAATAATAAAAAAATATTTAACGACCGGTTTCCGTATATTACTAGTTTGTTGCCGAGACGATGGTAACGATTCCGCCAGCCGAATCACGAAGATGAATTCTAGGATTTTGATAATAGAGTTTTGAAACTTTTAAAGGTGGTAGAGCTACGCTGAAGCTATTACTGGTTTCAGAATGAATGGGTCGGCTCGCCCGGGGTAGTACCACCCTCTCACAGAAAACCGACGTGAAGTAAGAGTGGTTGCACTGTTGTGTTTCGTTCGGTCATTGAGAGCGCCGGAGGCCCGCATATTTAAAAGGCCGGCAACGCACTTGCGACTCCCCTGGTGTTGCTAGTGACTATGGACGGCGGTGATCAGCTTACCATCAGGTGACCCACCTGTTCGTTTGCCCCTATAATATAAAAAAGTCCTTGTTTTTTACACGTAAAGGACTTCCACTAGACCGTTCCACCATAGCACCACAAAATTCGCAGTTTTTGATTTAATTAATATTTCGTTGGCGGCAACAAAAAGTGTAGGTGCGCACGCGAGAGTCGTTGATAAGGACAGGAAAGGGATGCGGGGCGAGAGGGATATCAAAATGGCCGGTAAGGTGACTATCCAATTGAAATGGTCCATTTGTGATACTCACACTGTTACGTTTCTTTACACGTATAGTTTTACGTAACAGTATTCCTTATAAGAAAATTCGGCAGGTCCGTGCATGGTACTTGACGATCTGAAATCGATGTGCGCAGGTGGACGGACAATTGCGTTATAAACGCGTATGCTCACCCTTCTAAATGCAGCGCATTGTATACATTGCGACCTGCTACATTGCTACCTAGCTGCATGGGAGACTCGCATACATAAGAATGATTTATAAAATGAAGGTTAATTGGAAAATTAGATATTTAATAATTGAAATACTATGATTTAACATTTTAAAACAATGATATGTTATTTCTACATAAATAGCGAAGATAAAACAGTTTAGTATATTTTTTTTCTCTGTCTCTCAATCAATATATTTTTTTTTAATTTGGAATTAGTTACTTTTTTCCAAGGCATTCACTATATAAAAATATGTTTTTCAATTAAATTGGACATTACTACATAATGCCGTGTTTGTACAAACTCGCGTTTGGCGTGAAAAAAAATTAGAAAAAACATTCAATAATATGCAATGGTTATTATAGTGGTGTACACTCTTCGACAAATAAAAATCGCAATGTTGAAACGAAAAAAAAACTTAAAAGAAAAACGGGCCGCCTTCAAAAACACGAACTAAAAAATGTTAAATGTAATAATTTATTCTGTTTATTGTAAATGATACTTCGTATTAGATATGATTAACGAGCCTGTAAATCCAATTTATTTTATATTTATTTGCAGTAAATAAAACAAGTTTGGCAAAGTGTTAACGTTCGTGTGGTAAAGACTGGTCGGTTTGGTTTTTGATATGGCATCCGAAAATGTTATGTATTGTTGAAGAAGCTACATGTCCTTATGAAGGATAACATGCTTAGACCGGTTCGGTTGTCTTCACCATGTATTGTAATATATTAAATATTGTTCGTATACTGTTTGACTTTTAATTGGAATTATAACGACTTTTTCAATTAAAATATATTATGTAGTAAATATGTTTTTTTTTAATTTTAATTGGAGGTAGTCCAGTGTTTAAAAACATAATAATGCCGAAAAAGAATTAGACACGGGAAAAAAAATCCAGCGGCCCTCTTGAATTAATCAGATTTGTAGGAAGAAATCCTCATAGGTACGACAGACCTGAAACCTGAGCCTATGGAGGTGAAATACACGGATAGAACGTACATAAACGCGTAGTTTCAATCTTTACCACTTGTAATCAAAGAGTTTAAATATTCGCGTTTTGTATTCATACGAATTTAGGAAGTTGACGTTGTAGTGGTACTACAAAATAATCCCAAGGTGGGTTGATGTCAAACAGGTGGCCGATCGTAAAAATTAGGCCAACCATACTTTATAACAGGACAAACAAAACATAAAAAAAAAACAATCTCTGATGGGGATTCTACGATGTAAATATTTCCGGTAGGTCTATTTTTTTTAATTGATATTCATTTCTGAAGCTTAATAGTAATAAAATAATTACAATCCGAAAAAAGGGACTATTTATCCAAAGACCATGTATTTGAATGTGATCGGAGCGGCGAGGCAACGATTGGTTTTTAGTACAAATTAATGTATGATTGAACGTTTGCTGTTTTGTTGCTATTTATGTAACTTATCTCCGAGTGTATTTTTTTTTCTTAAACGACAATACAGCATCAGAAGTGTAGCCAAAACAAATTGCAAGTCATTCTGGCCGACAACGGAACTCCGCGTTTTTTGACCGCTGCATATAGCCGCCTCGACCAGACATAAAGGACATCTTTTTTTTTTTTTTTTCGAACTGACCTACACCGCTAGCCCTAGCTAATAAGGCCTTTACAGTTCCACCGGACTACCCATAAAGGACATCCAAATATTAATGAACGAACTTGACCAAACTTCGATTGTTCACGGTGCGCTTTGCTGAAGAATGCGGTTAGCAACACGCGCTGACAAACATACGGCTTCAACTCAACTCTCAGAAGCAGCAAACACACATGGAAAACATCGGGTGGACTGAATTTTATATTTTGTGCTATTAAAAAATATATTTAAACAGTAATTAAATATTTCAAGTGATGAAAGAAGTTATAAAAAGAATATAGGAATTATTTTACAAAAACAACTTTGTTTTTAAAAGAAAATAACAGCAAATTGGCTTTTGCAGATATATCAAAAGTATAAACCGCGGAGCAAAAATAAAAGTGCTTGTAACCGTCGCGGCGTCGATGTTTGAAGCAATTTATGTATGTTTTTTTTTTTATATATTATAGGGGGCAAACGAACAGGTGGGTCACCTGATCACAAGTGATCACCGCCGTCCATAGACACTAGCAACACCAGGGGAGTCGCAAGTGCGTTGCCGGCCTTTTAATATATGTGGGCCTCCGGCGCTCTCACTGACCGAACGAAACGCAACAGTGCAAGCACTGTTACTTCACGTCGGTTTTCTGTGAGAGGGTGGTACTACCCCGGGCGAGCCGACCCATTCATGCTGAAACCAGTAATAGCTTCAGCGTAGCTCTACCACCTGTTAAGATGGCGAGTTCTAAATTAATGTTATAAAGGGAAATATTTGACTTCTTTTTTGTAATGGATATACTCAGAAAATATATAACCGATTTAAAAAAATCTTTCCCCTAAAGAAAGCTGTGTATCAGCTTTTGTTACACATAACAACAGTTTGGCAAATATACAACGAAAATTTTTAAATTTCCACAATTTTAAAAGTAACAACCAGCCCAATGAGTATAAGAATAATTTTGAGTTTTATAACATGTCACCATTAAAATACCACCGAATTATGAACGATATCAGATGTCTGTACGATCTTGTTAACTCGTTTATAGATAGGCCAGAACTTTTAAGCGAATTAAATTTTAGATTGCCTAGTAAAAATATTCGGAAGTCCACTTTGTTCGCAATTCCTATCGTAAAACATTCTTATACTCAAAATTCCATAATTTATAGATGCACTAATACGGGCTTATAATAAATACTTTAATGACATTGATTTTTCCACCTGTCGCAATCAGTTTCTCTAGTCGGTTAGCACAAAATTAGACTCAGGTGTCTTACAGGAAAAAAAAATCAAAAACAACACAGCACACACACATATACCCACCCACAACACACACACAGAACATACATACGCCAGCGTGCACGCATAATTGTAATTACCACACAATATTCCAAACAATCTCATACGCTTAATCGTTCGTTGTGCGAAATGTAAAACGCATTACTACATAATTGGCACTGTGGTAATTATATTCCTATATTCTTAAAGTACTATGATTGTGCTGTGAAGTTCTTAAAAAAATATCATACAGACATATTAGTGAATAACGCGGGTTTTAGTTACTTTATTTATTAAGGGAAGCCACCAGTAAAGTCTAGTTATCTAGAGAAATATACATCGCTTAATTAATTCTGCTTAACTCCTTGCCGATAAACAAATTTAATGTAATGTACTGTAGTTGACGTAATTAACTTCATTATAAAACCTATTATATTGATTCTATAAATTATATTAACCTTAATTATGATTCCAACTGAACTGACTTAATAAGATTTTAATTGAATGAAATTAGGAAAGGCAAAATGAAATCAAATTAAAAAATCATCAGTCGTGTAGATGATAAAGAACCGGTTAATTACAATTTTGTATGCAGCCAATTTAGTCTTTGTCCTTCACTTTATATGAGAATAGAACATAGCGTAAATTATATTTTTTCCCATGTAACTAGTGATATAAATTTGATTGTATTTTTGAACAACACCGTATTCGTTTTTTAGCTACAGTAAATAAAATATTAAGGTCCTGTCGGGTTAACGCACTGGTAAATGTCAAAGACAGTGAATGCCAGTTCCAAGAACGTACGTAACCGAGAAAAACCACCGGCGCAGCGAGAATTGACCCGCGCGGGCTTAATAAGCATATTTTGGAAATTACACATTTAGTGGTTTGTAGAGTTTCATGTCAGTCGATGAATTTTCTTATTTGGGGAAAAAATATAGATAGTGATCTCATCGAAGTAAGTGTGAATTTGCATTGACTATATATAAATGATAGATATGTTATAATAACAAATCATGGATTGGGAGGTGTTGGAAATTCTTTTTATGTGAGAAGTAAAAAAAAAACTTTTTTTTAACATCTTGACAAAAACATCACGGGTCCACTTATAGGTAAGATCTGTCCAGGCGACTCCATACGTATGAAAAAGTCATCAAAGACGTTCAAGACATTTAGGAGAATAAATATAAATACAAGCATAGTCTATAGTCTAGGTAAATACATTACAGTCTTCGCCAACCTTTTTGATCGCTCTGAACAGAAATTTAGGTATAAATAGGTATTATATTATATGTATAACATTGAGACAACTTTAGAATAAAAACATGTCATCTATAGATCCCTATAATAATAGTTTGAGTTTGTTTTGTACTAAATCCTTAGTTATTTATGCACAAGCCCGAACTTGCGGCTATATATGGGCGGTCAAGAAGACTCATGAGTACTGTAGATGTTGTTACATATGACGTTATTGCAGACTCATGGGCTTATTCACACATTGCCAGAAATATACGCTAGAGTTTCAAGAGAAATACAGAAAGGGCTGCCAATTAATATGATCTTCCTATTAACAATAATTATTATATCTTAATACGCAGAGTTCCGGTGTGCTTATATTCGTGATCTCTCTCTTCACGAATTTTATTTTAGTATTGCCGAATTCAGCTCACTAGATCTTGGATGTAGTTGGATACGGTTGGTGGCGCCGTTATCGAGTTATAGAAATTATTTTCTTCCTACTCATTTGCTTAGATGTCTTAATTGGAAACGATTAGAGTCGAGTAAACACGATTCTGCGTCACTGACCTAAGTGATACGGTTCACTTTCGATCAATGTTCAGTGCGTCTAAAGATGTTCTCATTTTAAAATATATAATTCTAAATTATTCTAAAAGTATATTTAATAATTTACATAAATAAAAATCAACTGCCCAACGTATGTATGTAAGCGCATCACTTCAGAACGGTCTGCATCTATGTAACTAATTCTTTATTTATTGTATGTGTAATTGTCAGGACAAGGTTTATGTATAAAAGAAAATAGTTTGAAAAATCTCTATATAAAAACTGAATGATACAGAAGACAGTAGGGTAACATTGACAGAATGATGTTTAGTTACTCTGCTGTTCTTTTACTTTGCTACATAGTCGTACTAACGGCATGATTTGGTCGCAAGATTATCTTCGTTAGTAGTATAACTCGTGGGCTAGGACAGCTAGCGTTTTATATTCATGGCTTATCAAGATCTTTGACAGGACATTGTCTGGTTAAAGGGTATGTTAGTTATGTTGTCGGGTGATAAAGGTGATCTTTGACACAGACAATCGTTATTTAAATAATTATATAGATGAAATATCGATTTTCTCGCTGTCATTTGTACGACATTATCTCAGTAATAAATATAGAGTTGTTATTATGCCGCAACAGAGATATTTTGGTTTGAAAATTGCAATTAAAAATTTTACCTTATGTTTATCACAACGAACACAATGAAAAGTTAAAAGGTTAACGGTATTTGGCCTCTTGGTATATGCACTGATTGATCGGGAAATGCGAAAAAACTGTTCGAGTCACTGAAAATATGTGTGACGCATAGTCGCATCGATCCGAGCGGGAAAAACTACTGTGACACCGTTTGTTTTCTGTTTGACACACGGAACGTGACACATGTAAATTGTGATGAATGTGACACCTGTTGTGTGGCGATTGCTGTGTGTTCTCAGTAGGCGATTTTACTCTTTACTAGGTGCTTACCTTGTTTACTGATAACTGAATGTCAATCTGTCAATTCTGATAATATTTTCGAAGATCTCCATATTGTTTAGTGTTTCATTCACACATTAACTTTTTATAGGGAGTTTTTTTTAATCTAAACTTATATAGACTATGTAAATAACACAATCGACTAATCTCAGTATTGTATTTTCATTAATATTTATGTTTAATCGTCTTAGGGCGTATATTTATTTTTGGTTTTACAAGATTCATTATATAAATGAATGCAGGTCTCACTTTATCGTACATACTGGTATTTATTTTATTAGACGCCTTATGAATCGAGTAAATAACACACTTGACCGCGGCGAACTTATAGTTTATAATAAATATAGAAATAATATATAACTCACGGCCCGTTGCTCCGTGGTGATACGCGGTGACCAATACAATAAGGATTATTGGTGACATCATGTTTTTTTTTTTCAAATATATTTAACCGAACTTTACACTGAGTGCGCCACGAGGCGCGTCCGCGTCGTTGCTGATGCTTGTAAGCACTGAGGGAATTCCATCAACGCTACTGTCGAGCGTCCGGCGTAAATGCCACAGATTGTAGTGTTTGCAAATAGAGGCGACGCTTTGTTTTTAAACGGTCATCATGCCTACAAAACACTGTGTTTATTTAACAGGAAATATTTGCACGAAATTATAAATTATGTCCATTTTATTTTTAAGTTAAATCTAATATTCATGTGTAATATATATCACTAGCTTTATACTCGCGGTTTTGCTATTAATTTTAATATTAGTTTATTATCGACGCCAATGTATTAATTTCCAGTATTCAGAATGAATACTTACTTAGTTTTTTGATGATTTAACATCTCACACATCACATCGGAGTCGTGTTGTTTGGTTGTTCGTCTTCATACTCGAAACCTCAACAAAATCAGGAAAACACAAAAATTCACCAGAACGTTCCTGTCTCAAAGGCTAGGGTTGTGGAACGAATTACCAAACATGGTTTTACCTCAGGGCAATGACATAGGTATCTTAAAAACGGGACTTGAATATGCTGTAGTGGTCGGCAGCATAACTAATGCCCCTAGTGTTGAATTCAACATCTAAGAGATTGGGCATCCTGAACAGAGTGCGACCAACATCTAAGAGATTGGGCATCCTGAACAGAGTGCGACGGTTTTTCACGCCCGGCCAGCTAAACCTTCTTTACAAGGCACAAGTTAGGCCGTGTATGGAATACTGTTCGCATCTCTGGGATGGTTCCGCCCAATACCTCCTCGATGCCCTAGATACGTTGCAGCGGCGGGCTGTCCGCATTGTGAATGATACAGACATCACTAACAACCGTGAACCGCTACAGTTACGAAGAGACATCGCCTCATTGAGCGTGTTTTATCGGCTGTATCATGGCGAGTGTTCTGAAGAATTATTCAACCTCATCCCATCCTTCTCCTTTCCACTTCAGAACCACAAGGGCGGGTACGCGACTCCACAGATTCACAGTAGAAACCTTCTCGGCAAGAACGAAGAAGTTCGAAAATTCTTATCTTTGTCGTACTGTGAAGATGTGGAATCGCCTCCCGACTAGTGTGTTCCCCCCTCTTATGATATGGGGTCCTTCAAACGAGGCGTGAAGAGGCACTTTTGCAGGTCGGCATGATGATGGCGACTGCCGTTGGTATTTAACACCGATAGTCGCCGTTGTTTTTGGACTGTACCGTACTTACCATCAGGTATTGTACAGTCATTTTGCCGAACTTCTATAAAAAAAAAAAAAAAAATTGTTCATAGGCAACTGTTACCATTTCCGTTTTGGCATAAAAGAAAATTCCGGTCAAGCCAACTACAAATTTGCTCGCCACATCGCGTCGTGGTGTTATAATGAGGTTGGGAGATCGGACAAAATCAAATAAATAAGACAATTTTGTTAGGAAATGGTTTTCAATAGATCTGTTTTGCATTTCAAAAACAAAGTATGCCGTAATAAAGTATCTTGTCTGTTTTTATTTTAATCATTGAACCTGTCTGTAGGTTTTAGTGCGCTCACTAATGTAAAAATGTTATTATTTTCCTTATAGCTTTACTGTTATAGTTTAGAATAGCTAGAACTTTTGAATACCAAATAGGATAATGTTCAAAATTAATGTATGATTTATATCGTTTTCCTTGTTTACACACAAATAATCACTTTCTTTGTGGTCCAAACACTGGAAGACTTTATTAAAGGTTATAGGTGTCGCAGCCAATACCTGCTATACACATACACAAAACAGTCTCTTCCTCCTACTTTACAATTACTTAAAAATATTTTCTATAATCAGGCGTCTGGGTATACTTTCCTGAGCTCCTGAAGCTGAGACTGCGGTGTACAAAACCGAGGACCGCCGGGTCGACTATGTCTGTGTCTATGCTGCGTGACGGAGTGCTAATTTCTGAGCCTGATCTAATCAGACACCAGAGAACTTTCGCTCCCAATTATTTTCCACTCCAATTATTATGTCATCCATCCCCACATATATCTTTTCTTGTTTTCGCGAATGTGGATGATATGTCTGTATATGAAGCGATTCTTTTTATCCTGATGTAATATCGTTATTTCGTACGTTAATTTACCAATTTGGATAGTCGCGTTTGTAAATAACATAACATAACATAAATAACTATATGATTTTGCTAAGCAAACATAAGTTTTTAAACTCTTGTGACGTAAATAAAGTTCCGTTATCACTATCTATGATCTTTGACACTCCAAATCGAGACATAAAGTAGTACTAGTTTGTAGCTTTGGTACTGTTATACTAGACTTGTTGGTGTTCATATCGTGACATTCAATTCACTTCAAGTATGCATCCACTATAAATCAGAAACATTTTATTATGCATAAGACCGATCAAATCTACGTGTATCCTATGAAATGCCGCCTGCGGATGTAGCCAAGGTGTCATATTCGTCTGGGCCATCGCTGGACTGAGCTGCACACATATCGAACAAGAACCTACTAAGTTCTCGAGCTCGCGGTCTATACCTGAGAACCAAACCCGACTACGAGTTTCCAGCGTCATTTTAACGATACCGAAATGTCAACTGCGCAGCTCGTTTAATAATCTACTATGTCATTTTGTTGGAATTCTGTCCTTACTTCCGCGCATTATAATATCTTTTTCCAAAGCGATGTGATTACGACAAAAATAATGCGGTTTGAATGTTACATCGGACACTCTCCACGGTCACTCGTCTCTCACGAAATTAGCCAGTACACTTAATGAAGGATAGTTTGCTGTTTCTCGCTGCAGTTCTCGCGATGTTACTGGAAGGCATCCCTCTACTGTAAAGTTTACGTATGCGGCCGATACAGCACGCGTCCGCGCGCCCTCTTGCCCTTGCCCAGATTTTGATTTAACTCGCGATAAGACACCTGCCTTGCTCACTGTACTACTTATATATTCTATTGTATCACCTAGCGTTGTAATCTATTAACAGTGACTTCTGGTATTCCGTTATTACTACCGAATATTGCATTTAATAGTTTGTGATCTGTGTGCGCAATATAAAAGCATTGGATCTACCATATATGAATTGATGGAATTTACTTACCCCGATTATTATACCTGTAGTCTCTTTTTGTATTTTTTGGAGTATTTTTTCTCTACAGAATTTGGCTAACATGATGCATATAATATGGGTTTCTCTGCACCGTAGCAATTAATTTGTGATAGGATTGTTCCTAACGAAACCGGCTATATATCAACCGTTAAAGTTGTTTTTGCATTGCAGTCGAAATGTGTTAAAATCGCATCCGACATTAAGCATTGTTTAATTAATATAAAACAATTATATTCACTTTTCCGACACCAATTATTACTTTATTGTATAATTGGTGTAAAAGATTTAATATGGTGGAGAAATTAGTAACAAATTTTCTATAATAACGTATATGGCCTAAAACAATTGATATTCATTAATATTTGTTGGGCATAAAAGCTTGTAACATTCCTCATATATTTTTCGGATTCTTTCTTGTACTCTTTCCAATTGTTCATTGACACTGAAGATTGTCTTATACGCTATGAGAATTTGGCACTTTTGAGAAATTGAAGTATTATTTCTTGTAGTATTACAAGCATTTTCTTCTAGGTCTAAAACAAAGCATAACTGTTTGAACGCAAGTAAAGATCTATCGTAATGTTCTACTGAGCCATAATGGACTTAATGATGATCAAACTGATCGCTTTTTATTTTGTTATTATTTTTAAATTAAAACTAAGGTGTGATATTGCTCATTATCCAGTCCTTGTATGGGTACACTTTGGTGTAAACTCCGGGTACATCTTCTGAACCGCACGGCAACGCTCCGGAACTGTCGATGCCTATGGCCTCGAATGTTCTACCGCTGTTGTACAAGAGGGGCCCGCCTACATTGTCCTTGCACGTGTCGTTGTCCTTGCCGGCGCATAAGTGTTTTTCCCCTAAAGAAATTCCGCGTTTTTGGTATTCCTTTTGACAGACCTGAAGGTGGAACGAGAACAATCAGTTTGGAAAAAGCAATATTATTTACTATTTAAAACTTTTATTGGCTCTTGTAGCACCTAGGTAGGTAGGTAAGCTAAAACAACACAATGCATTGGCTTACATAATAATAATTACAACCGCGTAAGGATTAAGATGGCGAAGCGAACATGGCGATTGGTCATCGTGTATCGTTAAAAAGTGCGGGACTTAATCCTATCGTTCACTACACCACTCCCGTCCGAGTCCGTTACTACGGGTGAAATCTGTCGCGACGGCCACTCCTTAGAATTTAGTCGGACGGGATATTTTGCACCTTCTTGCGGAATAAATCGTCGTATACACAACACTTGCTTCTTTTACTTCCATACCCTTAAATTCAAAACCCTATTGAACCATATCGTCATTTATCATCAGGTGAAATTGTGGTCAAACCCTAACACGTATGAAGTATTAAAAATAAAACTACCGTAAAGCTTGCATGCCAGCGTGACAGCGGCGGACGACGCTGGATTGTTGACATTCACTGTTTACTTTTGAATTGTCCTGTATAATGCATAACCCCAATGGAAAAAAATGAAACCGTCATCCTACTGTGGAACGTCGATTACCTCCGGTGTGACATACGGCACCTTGACTCTGCTCTTTAGTGACGAGCTGTTGAGAGCTCTCCATCCAGGGAGGAACAAGTCGAATTTATTTGGCGGCATTGACGTGTAGTCGACGAGCGGAAGACATGCCGGACGGATGAAATCTAATAAAAAGATATACCGTCTTATTACAAAAAAAAGTTAAATGCACGTCGAACACTTGTTTGAAAAATGATTTTGATTACAAAAGAGTGTCTTACCATCGTTGAGAGTTAAACACTATTTAAATTTTTTGTTGTGATTTTGTACAATTCTATTTGCCGATGGGCTACACATATGATCCACAGTGAAGATATCCATACTCTCTTTTCCTTGTAAACGTTTATCTCCCTCTTCCAGTTTACAACGCATCACTACGACAATCGGTTCTAGACTGACTCTGATAGAACGTACAATAAGTTTCAACGGTGACTGAATAATTTCAAATAACCAGAGTTTATTCGCAAATTGAATACGTAAACATTAATACACGCACGAAATCCATAAATTACTTACTACGATACGTCTTATGTCGGCAAATAGAAATATAATAAACTAGCTGACCCGGCGCACTCTGTTCCGCCTTAGAGGCAATAAATATGCAGATTTTGGATTTTATTAAGTTCAACTTTTTATTAGAAGTCGAGCCATACTCAAGCGACGCTCTTCACTGGCAATTTCTTTTTCTTGTTCAGTCTTTCATTCGCAATGTTTCGTATCCTTCTTGCATTTCGGCTTTGTCGGCAAAGATTCGATCGTCTTGGTCGCGTCATTCAAAGAGAACGATTCAAAGAGAATACAAAAAAAAAAAAAGAGAATACAACCTACTGATTATTGATTTCTGTCAAAATTTATAATTATCAGAATTTTTAACCATAATTAACCAAAGACAAAATTACGTTTACTTGCCATTTGCGTTTTGTTATTCCATGTCAGACGCGTTTTTGTTATATGACGTTTTATAGTGACTTGTATTCTCTTTGACGGTTTATGTCACCTTACATGGGAACGCGATCGAATGGGATAAAAAGTATCCTATGTTCGTCTCCTGGTTCTAAGCTACCTCCGCACCAATTATGAGCCGAATCGATTCAGCCATTCTTGAGTTATAAATAGTGTAACTAACACGACTTTCTTTTATATATATAGATCACAACAATAAAATACGACCTGTCCACTTAGACGAGTGTTCGGCAATGCTTAAATTTAAATAGTGTATAAAACGCTCTTTTGTATATTCTTTTATGGTAAACAAGCGATATATGTCTATGATTACCAGTATAACGTGCCATTTCTGTCATTCGGAGAAGGGCGATATCGTTCCTCCTTACACGGTCAGTCGGGTTGTAGTCAGGGTGGACTATTATCTTTTCTATGAGAATTGTTTTAACACCATAGCTACAATCCTTGCCTCCAGCCTCTACCGGACTGCAGTAGGCATCCTTTTCATTTGTGTAATATTCAGTAAATCGGATGTTTGTACTGGAAATAAATCGGAAGTAAATTGTTAGACGTTCACACGCAATCAGAAGAACGACTTAACGATGAAGCTACACAACGAACCTAACTCAAACCAAACATATTTTATTGATTATTTCAAAACACCTAATGACTGTACGGTTATTGATATTAATAGTACATGCTTAGGATAGAGTCAACCAAATGTATAAACTCAAGTAAAGGAAGGAATTCGTTGTGCGTATTGTAAATTACTGCACCAATACAAAATATGTCGGTCCCGATTACTGAATTTAATAACACAAAATTATTGAATTCGTAATAGTGGTTTTACTGTGTGTTAAAAATATACAAATCTTTTATAGTAACTATATTCAGACATGTATATTTAGACTTTATACTTTTCTACTTTAGTTTATGGCGCCGTGTGTAAGTAATACACAATTCCGCTAATGTTATGTAGATGTAGAGTGTGCACGCTGTCTGTGGCAGATAGTGTCATAAACGAAGGAGAGTGATAAAAAAATATAATTCGCGAAGCGAAAAAAAATTAATTCATATAATTTGTATTCAGACCGAGTTATTTTATATTTCACATAAAAATAAATACTGCCAAATTTAGATACATATCGATTCAAACATAGACAATCTGATTAAAGTTTGATTATGTTGATTTTAATAAATAAGGACAAGGTATGTAAAATTAAAGGGTTATTTTATTATTCACTAAAGCTAAGAGACACGCAAGTTTAGTTGGACGGGGAATATAATGGAAGCAGGAATTTTAAATAAACCAAATGATGGATGACAAATTTGGTGGGGTGGTATTCACAATGTCATATTCTTTTAATTTGTTTTAGTTAGACTCTTCCAACATTATGAAATTAGCCTTTAATTTGATTATATTGTTTTTTTTAATGGTTGATAATAGATAGTTATATTAAATAAAATGGCTATATATCAATAATGCATTACGCTTTTTGTATTAATATATAATCATTTTTACTACACACAGCTGTCTGTTATTTTACGATTGGGTAATTAGCTATTTTGTATCGTATTACAATTTGTAGCAATGAGACAATAATGATATGATTTATTTTCGGTGATAACCCGACTTCTAACGTCTGTCTGTGTAACTTGAAGTTCTCTTACTCATAATGCCTGCTCACTCGCACGTTGTCGAACTGTTAAAGAACACTCAGTATTAAATGATAATCTTACGGCGTTCCCGAGTCGAGAATAGCACCGGTGACGCATTGCCCCGCGGTCAGAACATATTTGCCGCTGATGAGGGTGGCGCCGCGCAGCATCTTTAGGCTCCCATCTTTCATGTATTCTATATAGACCTGCCACGGGTACTGTTCATAAGCTAAATTTGTTATATCTGAAATATAATTTATAAGCATAAATAATGTTCTGTTATGAAAATAAAACACCTTTATAATGCAGCTCCTCTATAATTGAATACTACAAAACTAAAATATAGATGATGATTCCATGGTGATGTGTTTGATTCCTTCAATAAGCCTGAACTTTTCGCATAGGAAAAAATTATGATGGACCCATAGTATGGAGATGTAAGAACATTACTTAAAACCCATCTAGTAAGGTACTACCCTCATAAGTTGAAGTAATCTATCGCCAAGCGCGTTTAGGAGCGTTTCGACATCTGGTTCTCTATGTTTAGTGTGTTACCATCCTGAACCACATCCTCATTAAACATCGCGTGACATTATGGGCGCTAAAAATACCTATGAACAATATATATATATATATGTGTGTGTATACTAGTATGGTTTTTTTAACGACTATGTTTTTTTCGATCTCGAAGCAAAATGTTGGAAATATTGAAAAAAATAAATGTGTAACAATTTGTACCCCTAATATTAACACTAAGTACTCTCTTAGTATGTGAAAACATTGCTCATTTTATATGAGGTTTCACGTAAACTTAGGTAGTTTTTTTATTGTTTTTATATTCCAGCTGAACCCTGTGCTATTATATGGTTCGAACTCAGGATTGAGCGCTCTATAATAGTGCCTATTGCGACTTCAACGTAACTTACACCGGTGAGGCCAATACTTGTCACTTAGGTCGAATTTTGTAGAAATTTCATGTTTTTTTTTGTTGTTATTCCCATAATGGCTCCACCAACAGGAAAAATGTTGAGTTATTTTATTAAGTTAAGTTGAGAAATATGTAGGAAATATAATTTTCTACAAACAATTCTTTTATACCAAATTAGCAGGCCCGTGCATGAAACGCTTAAGGCGGCTTAATTTTTTCCGATTCTGTCATCAATTATCATTATATTTCAACCAATTTACAAATAAAACGTAACAAATTATATACCTAAACCTTCCCCGTGAATTACTTTATCTATTGGTGAAGACCGCATTACAATCCTTTCAGTAGTTTTTGAGTTTGTCGTGATCATCCAGACAGACACGCGGACGACTTTGTTGTATAATATGTATTGATATCTAATGTTTCGCAAGATATTGCGCTTTTTGAAGATGAACAATGAATATGAGATTTGAAGATGTCTTTACTACTGTCCTTTGTGTCACTTGCTCACTTACTATTTTATATGGAGATTGTTTAACCAAAAATTTTCTCTTCCGTACGATTTTTTTAACATTGACTTGTATACAAACTTTGTCCTGACAACACTACATAACAAACACAAACAGAATTAGCCAAATGAGTGTTGGCTTTCTGAAGTGATGCGTTTATTTAAATTCAGCAATTGATTTTTATTTATATGGATGAGATAAATGAGTGTGTGTTCGCATCAGGTCACATGTTTTGGAGCTTTGACAATAATAGTGTAACACTTATGGTATTATTGGCATTTCTTCTTAGAATTTTATTTTATTTACTATTTCTAAGGCATTTAGAGCAAAAAAGCCACTCAGGCTTGTTTCATTCAGGGAGCAGCCGGTGTATTCATTGGTGTAATTCTTAGACTCTTCGGTAATCGTTGTTTTAAGATTACACTGTATTTGACATCGGCTACAGTATTTTCACTTTGTCGTGCTACAATGAAATGGAAAAGTATTTTGCATATTCACCGACAGCCTTGTTACCTCTGACCACGGGCATGACGCCGCAGCACTCACTCCGAGGGTCGGGAGGGAACGCGCTATTTCTCTGCTCGCAGTTGCCTTTATCTGGCAGTGGGCAACAATAGTCGTCTTCATATGCGTTTTCACATCTGTACAAAATATAACAGTTAACGTTTACAGATTAGATTTTATAAACAAATCGATTTTATTAGGTAATATATCTACGTTATCTCGTTAATAGGGCTTTTTTTTATTTAACACGGTTTTTAAAAAGCCCGTCTAAGCATAAAACGATTTGAAGGGATGATGCCTCAGTTGATAGCGTGTTCGAAAACCGTGACGATCGACAAAGATGCGAATCCTTTTAACTGATTCGGAGCTTTCGGCGATGGTAAACCATCGTGATGACACCGTAGCATCGCAATAGAGTTTTTTTAAACCCGCCTGGCTAGCTAACCTAGCTACCACTTGTTTTTTTTGTATTAGTTCGGTAAAATGACTACACAATACTCGATGGGAAGTACGGAGGACGGCGACATTCCGACATGCAAAAGTGCCTCTTCACGCTTGTTGAAAATATGTCAACATGAACCTGTAGGTGTGTACCGACAGCTGCACCTCAGAGCCACTTAACGTTACATTGTATCCGAACGTCCTCCTTCAATCAATCTTGTCGTTATTTGTGACTAGCATATTCTATATGTACTATTAGTTACAAACGAAACCTTCCACTATAGTTTAATCCTTTAAATAATAATAAGATATTAATTAAACCGAGAAATAAAATATAATAATAATACTTTAAATGAAGTATGCAAATCTTTCAGGCGGTAACAGTCGAGTGGACTTGACTCGATTCAGTTGATTGGAATGTCAACGGCCTACCCTTTTGAGAGAAGTTTATAAAAGGAAATTCAAACTCGTGCGCCTCCTTTTTATTTTACAACTATATGGCTCGGTGAAGTTCGTATCACTTACATATATTTATGTAAACTGTGGTCAAAATTTTATACATTTTTATTTACATTATAAACGCAACACAGTTGTGCACTTAATCAATTTAAAGCTTTTTCGTGTACTATTTTTATTTCTGAAACAGTACTGTTTTGTATTCCAACAAAACACACCAAAGAGGTCGAACCTCATACTACAGCTATGAAAAAGGACAAATTTCTAAACGCACCCAAGTATATTTGACAACAGAGTGACAATTTTTTATTTATAAAATGACAAAAGATATCAAATATTTCATAGCTAGGAACATTTTATCTTTGAAAATTAAATTGCCTTTTTTAGTATTTTCATTTGTTTTTCACAGTTTAAACCTTCCCTAAACACAAATTTTTCAAGATCAACTTTACCCAAATCGGTCCAGCCATTACCATAGCCATAAGCGAACAGTTTTTATGTATATAGACGAATGTTCGTGGAAGATGCAAGTATATTCACCAGTACCGTGAGTGTTAGGAGTTGGAGGCTCTGTGGTAATTTTTCGAGCCTTCCAATTGTGCATTAACTTTTGCACCCCTAGTTTGTTGCGGCTTAAGAATTAACCTCGCTGCCGGAGTTTTCACGAACCCCGGTAAGAATTCACGATATTTTTGTCGTGGATGACACCTGTTGGATTCGCATACTTATTGTCTATTGTCTTCAATCATCCATATGTTTTCTAATATCAATTCACTTTAGTAACTTTCACTTTCATTTCCGTACAAACTTATAACCTGACCTACTGTCAAGCTTCGGTTCTGATTACAAAGAGATTTCATTTCGAATATAACCAGGGGCATATTCGTAGTCCCTTTTCTTTCCTGAGTTTTGTTTTCTTTTATACATTACCCTTCCTATAAAACAATTACGGCCATTTGGCAAGTATGTAACACGTACTCGTCGACGCGTTTCCGATGTTCGGGGTTTTCATTTTTATCGGCTTCTCCTGATACGTCAACGTCAATTGCTCGAAAGTATGCCAGTTCTCTTAAGCTAGTAGCTGATCGATAGCATCAAGCACTGCGGAGCTTCCGTGTATTAGTCTACAGCTTCAGTCAGGCCGTACCAAGATTCTTTCAATTGCTGGCTCACAACATCGAGCACTCGTGGAGTTTGGTGTTGAAATACTCGAAAACTCCGGGCGACAACTAAAGGTCGTTCTTGGATTTCAAATACTCAGAATTAAATTTAATTAGATGTTATATTTACAAGTTGTCCAGGTGGATTGTCTCTTTTTAATGGCATTGATGGTTGTTGTTTCTTATATTAAATATGTTACTCGAAGGCCTTATTCTATTATTTCTTATACACTCCTAGAGTCTCAGGGTATCACTATAAAGCGAATTACGCTTACGCTTACGCTTACTCTTAATTTCTCTTTAACAACATAGCGGCAATTTATTAGTAAACATTTTGTGAAAAAGAAACATCTGAAAGGTATTTTTTTATAGAGATTGCTAAGTTCTAGAAAAAATTGGTACAATTTATAGTGAATATGAAGGGTGGCAGAAACTTTCTTGCTTTAGATCCTAAGTTTGGAGAACGTCTATAGATTATGTTGTCGTACAGATGTAGTGGGCCCGAGTAACATGGAGCAAAGCTATCTGGCGACTTGCGAGCTTCTCCATTATTTTAATTAATTCTTCACAAAATATGTATATTAGCGGTAAAGAAGTTGACCGGAACTTGGCCACCTATTAGTGTCTTTAATTTTTCTAGATAGTATTCCTTTAAATCATTGCATGGGTTTTTTAGCCCATATCTATTAGGTAATAGGTAGGTATTTCATCAAGTGGAGTACTATGCGTATAATCTCGCTAATAATATTTTTTTATGATCATTTGGTTCATGCGCCAAACCATTTCTCAAACCTGTGTATTTTTTCCAATTGGGTCCCTAAATGTACAAATATCATTTCGTTATTATCCATAGGGTACACAATCGCCAGTTACCTTGGTCTATCAATGACTAAATTGTCTCCAAAATTTCCAAAATGGAAGCGTTCTAACTAGGAACGTGTCTTGCATTAATTTGTAGTATACGGTGATGGAGTTACTGTCACATCAAATTTCGAAAATTCGTACTTGTATTTTTAATGTATATATTCGTAATGATAAAAAAAATCTAAGTTTAATCAAAGCAAAATACTACAGAACAAAAATATTACCGTGGCCAGTAGGTACTGAACATCAAGACAAAATAATTATTATTTACTAACTTTGCACGCGATATCGCTCGTGTTAATATAGATTTGATTTATCCCTTTGGAACAGTACTTATTTTTCGAACTGACTGCATTGTTGGCTTGGCAGGCCTCTACAGTTTCACCGGACTACGTACTTGTTTTCTGGATATATCCTTTTTTTATTATATGCTTTTCTATGCTCCTGATTTAGTGCGTGCAAAATTTCATAATTGTCAGTTAAGTAGATAAGGCGTGAAATTGTAACGAACAAACAAATTCACATTCTTATTTACAATATGTTGGATTGGTATTGATACGTACCTAGAATTATTCAGGAAACTAATGTCCCCCGACGAAAGCGGTGGTTGCGATATTTCGAGAAGTTCTTTGCATTTGATAATTGTTTTACACTCGCCGCACGTCTTGTTTGGTGTCTGACATGCTTTCGGACAGCACATCTGAATTATACCCCATTAGTTTATTATTAATTGTATATTTTGCCATTCATCAATATCCGTTATTGTGTTTTTAAAGTAAAATGATGAAGGAAAATGACCCATGAACGGGATACTTTAATATGGGAAACTAAATAAATATAACTAAATATTGCTGATTGAAACCTCATCATTAACTATAATGGGATAACTACATCGGATTACAATAAAATTAATAACAACAACATCTTACCAACTCATCATTGCCTTGGGAAACGCAGTTTGAGCTTTTCTTTATAAAAAAATCCTGTACAGTTATCGGTATAAGGGAGTTTAGGTTGCCGAACGATTGGCATTCCTCCAATGACATGCAAGTTCCCGTAATTTCGGTTACAGTAGTGCATAAAGATTCTGAAAATTGCAGAAGAGCGAACTATTTCATTATCCGTGGATTTGAAATTTGTCTTTCTAAGTTTAATTGTTATGAAATTGAAGGTGAGAATAACCATCATCACGTCCCGGGTAATAAATGTTTCCCGTATGTTGCTGCTCGGGCTTTCAATCCAAACGCTGTTATGTTAATCACCTTAATTATTATATTATAGACACGCCTGAATGCTCTTCTGCCCACTAAATTATTGATATAATCAATATTGCTTAGGAAACAAAACAGCAAGCGGTGTCCAAGTCTCTGTCAGACTCTTATATACATACATACATTGTGATCTGAAGAATTGTGTAATTAACATGCATAGTAATAATCGTAATTATATACATTGTGTAAGCTATTATTTATTGTTTGCTACTGTCAAGGACATATAAAAGTTTAACTTTATAAATCCTTTGTCCTTATTAAATGTCTATAAGGCCCTAAGGGAAGATTAGAATAAATAAATAAAAAAATAAATAAATAAATTTACAGATGTTGCCAGGGTCATCACTTTGTCCGTTTTAGTTATTTTATAGCAGTAAAAGAAGGCTTTTGAGATGCGACAGTTTATAATAATCACGGTAGAAAGGTTAACAAAGTATAGTAATGGCTGATTGGTTAACGTGTTCGGACACTGCGTCGATCGACATAGGATCGAATCCTGGTAGTACAATTGTTGACCGCAATCAACAAATGATAGCATAGGAACACACTGTATGTCATCATCACATCAGCCTGTAAGAGATCCACTGCAGGGTCATAGGTCTCTTCCCGAAGGAAGGTATGGTTATAATCTCCAAGCCAACCAACTAAATTATCGATTTCAAACTCTAAGACATCCACAATTCTATCATTACCCATATACGTTGGTACTATAAGAACATTTCGCAGGTTCAGGTTTCTCCACTATGTATTCTTTTGCCATTAGCCGATACTGTAATCGATTTTTAAATTAGTAAATCTACGCGAATTCCGAAAAATTCCTTTGTACATGTCGGGGTTTGAACCTGCGGACATCGAATTGATAGTCCACCGGTCAAAACCACACTCACTTGACAAACACGACCTATTCTTACTATAAATTCTAATATCAAATGGACGTAGAAAATAGACTTCAGCGAGTATGAGTGTTCAAGATAGATCCGAGTCTGTAAAACTTTGGCCTTCATATCCCCACACACCTGAAACCTTTTACTAACTATCGAGTCTAAACTGTCATAATAATATGAAGATGACATCAGACTGCTCTAAAGTCTTTTAGCAATGATGCAATCACAATAATTCTAAAAAAGATGGAATAAAAAAATCAATTTAAGATTTGCATAACACCACAAAGCTGTTACAAAATCTTTACATGATTCTAGCAGTGATTCAAACGATGGATAAAATACGCGTGGCACTGCGTTAACAGATGATAGCAAATTAATACTTGAACATTTATGATAACGCCATGGTCTATAGGTGTATGTGTAAGTCGTGTTTTGCACTTACTCTTAAGTTCTCGTATTGAAATGATCCCTACATCTAATAACGACATAATACTTTTTTTTTTACTACGAATGGTAAATAAATTAAATACAATAATAATACATATGACAATATAACAATACATTTAACATATCTTTTTAATTTCCAACAAGAGTTATGAATAAAAATATTTATCAACGAATACGGGCTTTAAGTATACATTGAAATAAAATGGCGGAATAATGTAAAACGGTACCAACTTAAAATTCTGCTAAACTCATTGCCGATAAACAAATTTAATGTAATGTAATGTAGTTGACGTAATTAACTTCATTATAAAACCTATTATATTGATTCTATAAATTATATTAACCTTAATTATGATTCCAACTGAACTGACTTAATAAGATTTCAATTGAATGAAATTAGGAAAGGCAAAATGAAATCAAATTAAAAAATCATCAGTCGTGTAGATGATAAAGAACCAGTTAATTATGTATGCAGCCAATTTAGTCTTTGTCCTTCACTTTATATGAGAATAGAATAATAGCGTAAACACTGGTAATGTCAAAGACAGTGAATGCCAGTTCCAAGAACGTACGTAACCGAGAAAAACCACCGGCGCAGCGAGAATTGACCCGCGCGGGCTTAATAAGCATATTTTGGAAATTACACATTTAGTGGTTTGTAGAGTTTCATGTCAGTCGATGAATTTTCTTATTTGGGGAAAAAATATAGATAGTGATCTCATCGAAGTAAGTGTGAATTTGCATTGACTATATATAAATGATAGATATGTTATAATAACAAATCATGGATTGGGAGGTGTTGGAAATTCTTTTTATGTGAGAAGTAAAAAAAAAACTTTTTTTTAACATCTTGACAAAAACATCACGGGTCCACTTATAGGTAAGATCTGTCCAGGCGACTCCATACGTATGAAAAAGTCATCAAAGACGTTCAAGACATTTAGGAGAATAAATATAAATACAAGCATAGTTTATAGTCTAGGTAAATACATTACAGTCTTCGCCAACCTTTTTGATCGCTCTGAACAGAAATTTAGGTATAAATAGGTATTATATTATATGTATAACATTGAGACAACTTTAGAATAAAAACATGTCATCTATAGATCCCTATAATAATAGTTTGAGTTTGTTTTGTACTAAATCCTTAGTTATTTATGCACAAGCCCGAACTTGCGGCTATATATGGGCGGTCAAGAAGACTCATGAGTACTGTAGATGTTGTTACATATGACGTTATTGCAGACTCATGGGCTTATTCACACATTGTCAGAAATATACGCTAGAGTTTCAAGAGAAATACAGAAAGGGCTGTCAATTAATATGCCCTTCCTATTAACAATAATTATTATATCTTTATACGCAGAGTTCCGGTGTGCTTATATTCGTGATCTCTCTCTTCACGAATTTTATTTTTGTATTGCCGAATTCAGCTCAATAGATCTTGGATGTAGTTGGATACGGTTGGTGGCGCCGTTATCGAGTTATAGAAATTATTTTCTTCCTACTCATTTGCTTAGATGTCTTAATTGGAAACGATTAGAGTCGAGTAAACACGATTCAGCGTCACTGACCTAAGTAATACGGTTCACTTTCGATCAATGTTCAGTGCGTCTAAAGATGTTCTCATTTTAAAATATATAATTCTAAATTATTCTAAAAGTATATTTAATAATTTACATAAATAAAAATCAACTGCCCAACGTATGTATGTAAGCGCATCACTTCAGAACGGTCTGCATCTATGTAACTAATTCTTTATTTATTGTATGTGTAATTGTCAGGACAAGGTTTATGTATAAAAGAAAATGTTTGAAAAATCTCTATATAAAAACTGAATGATACAGAAGACAGTAGGGTAACATTGACAGAATGATGTTTAGTTACTCTGCTGTTCTTTTACTTTGCTACATAGTCGTACTAACGGCATGATTTGGTCGCAAGATTATCTTCGTTAGTAGTATAACTCGTGGGCTAGGACAGCTAGCGTTTTATATTCATGGCTTATCAAGATCTTTGACAGGATATTGTCTGGTTAAAGGATATGTTAGTTATGTTGTCGGGTGATAAAGGTGATCTTTGACACAGACAATCGTTATTTAAATAATTATATAGATGAAATATCGATTTTCTCGCTGTCATTTGTATAATTATATAGATGAAATATCGATTTTCTCGCTGTCATTTGTACGACATTATCTCAGTAATAAATATAGAGTTGTTATTATGCCGCAACAGAGATATCTTGGTTTGAAAATTGCAATTAAAAATGTTACTTTATGTTTATCACAATGAAAAGTTAAAAGGTTAACGGTATTTGGCCTCTTGGTATATGCACTGATTGATCGGGAAATGCGAAAAAACTGTTCGAGTCACTGAAAATATGTGTGACGCATAGTCGCATCGATCCGAGCGGGAAAAACTACTGTGACACCGTTTGTTTTCTGTTTGACACACGGAACGTGACACATGTAAATTGTGATGAATGTTACACCTGTTGTGTGGCGATTGCTGTGTGTTCTCAGCAGGCGATTTTACTCTTTACTAGGTGCTTACCTTGTTTACTGATAACTGCATGTCAATCTGTC
Organism: Antheraea assamensis; assembly: GCA_035772565.1. Taxonomy (NCBI): domain Eukaryota; kingdom Metazoa; phylum Arthropoda; class Insecta; order Lepidoptera; family Saturniidae; genus Antheraea; species Antheraea assamensis. The sequence goes on along the minus strand of JAQQSE010000105.1, from coordinate 236,905 downwards.
AATTCTGATAATATTTTCGAAGATCTCCATATTGTTTAGTGTTTCATTCAGACATTAACTTTTTGTAGGGAGTTTTTTTTTAAATCTAAACTTATATAGATTATGTAAATAACACAATCGACTAATCTCAGTGTTGTATTTTCATTAATATTTATGTTTAATCGTCTCAGGGCATATATTTATTTTTGGTTTTACAAGATTCATTATACAAATGAATGCAGGTCTCACTTTATCGTACATACGGGTATTTATTTTATTAGACGCCTTATGAATCGAATAAATAATACACTTTGTATAATAAATATAGAAATAATATACAACTAACGACCTGTTGCTCCATGGTGATACGCGGTGACCAATACAATAAGGGTTATTGGTGACATCATGTTTTTTTTAAATATATTTAACTGAACTTTACACTGAGTGCGCCACGAGGCGCGTCCGCGTTGTTGCTGATGCTTGTAAGCACTGAGGGCATTCCGTCAACGCTACTGTCGAGTGTCCGGCGTAAATGCCACAGATTGTAGTGTCTGAAAATAGAGGCGGCGCTTTGTTTTTAAACGGTCATCATGCCTACAAAACATGTGTTTATTTAACAGGAAATATTTGCACGAAATTAAAAATTATGTCCATTTTATTTTCAAGTTAAATCTAATATTCATATGTAATATATATTACTAGCTTTATACTCGTGGTTTTGCTATTAATTTTAATATTAGTTTATTATCGACGCCAATGTATTAACTTCCAGTTTCCAGAATGAATACTTACTTAGTTTTTTGATGATTGAATATCTCACACATCACATCAGAGCCGTGTTGTTTGGTTGTGTCTTGATACTCAAACCTCAACAAAATCAGGAAAACACAAAAATTCACCAGTGTGCCTAGTGCGAGTTTACAAAAAAATATCGAATAACCTTACCACGACGTTACCGAGTATACAAAGAACGTAACGAGACCCGAGTAAATGCGAGTGTGAGTTACATTTGGTTTGTCAATTCGATTGACGTTTGCTCACAGAAAAAATGGTTAGATTCTTTAGATTATGTTGGCAATGCTATACACCACATGATAACCCGATCAAATTTAGAAGTTTCTATAAACTATATATTCTTCAACAAAATAAGCTACGTATCAGTTTAGACGGGTTACCTAGTGTAACGCAGGATTTGTTTATTTACTTGTTAGATGCGTGAAGGTTATATATTTTTATAATTACTTTTAAACTATACTTTTTAGATAAAATGTATTACTTTGATTTACGCCAAATTGGTAATTTCGTTATATAAAAATAAAAACTAATTGAACTTATGATTATTTACATGAAACAGTAAATATATAAAATCTTTTTACATTTGGCGTCAAATTTAGTTCTTTATTGAATTCGTGTGGTCATACTATTGACATTTGTATATTTTAGACACAGAAATCTCGTTAAGACCCAGAAACTATACTTTATATCTTCTCGAGTGGAACTTAAGGGAGAAGGAACACAAAATATTAAAAAAATTTGGAAAACGATCAAAATGGAAAGAGCAGTTGATAGACTTTTTAATGCAACGAAGTCAGGATTATATGGAAATGAGGATAGACCAATATTATAGAAATTATAAATAAAAACTAGTTTTATTTTATTTACAACATTGTATAATAGTAATTTCTTATAATGACATTGTATTATAGTTCTACTTAAATAATTGATCTCTTAATCTTTCACCGACTAAATATGAAGTGGAAACAAGCTCTATAGGAGTAGAAATAGTTCTATGATCACAGTCCCATCCATCGTCCTATGTTACTGTAATGCCAAATATATCTAGCATATTATGTAGTATACAGCAATGCAGGCCAATTTTAACTGCTCGCAATGAGAAGCTCTGTACTTTTCAAACATTGTTATCGGTTCTTTAACCTTCTAAAAGCATTTTTGATAACTACTCCAGCCTTTGTATCCTTTTCTTTATAATTAGCTTCTCCTGTGCCAGGCGTAGTGTGTAAAATTCGAATCATCAGCCAAGGTTGTAGTGGGTAGTTAATCTCCTAAAAAAATAACCAATATTATTACTGTGAAATAATAGATTGATTTGCTTCATAAATCAAAACAACAATTATAAAATATTTTTCTACATACATTTTGTCCTTGCATTAAATTCCAGCAAATTAAAAAAAAATGATATATGCAATGACTTTAATTAAATTTATTATTTTAATAACCATGTTTGTGGTGAGAGAACAACTATGTTTTTTGGTTTATTTATTTATTGTAAGTAATGCGCTGGCAATTTGTCATTATGAATATACTTACATTCTTAGAATACATTCTTTGTATTATTATAGGTATAAGCATGTGATAATATGTATATATCCATGTATATATTTTGGGTAAAAGCCACATTCTTTTTCCATGTCCATGCAACAATTTCATGTAACGGTTGACAGTGTTGTTTTCCATATAAGTGAGTCATACCACCACCAAATTTCACCTTAATATTATGGTCTTCATGATGCTAATTATACCTGAAAAAATAATTTCTATGTTATTTATGTCAATCTAATACATACAATTTTTGTTCAGAAGAATTAACATAATATTTACCATGTATAGTGATTGGTAGTGTTTATAACAACAATAAAGATGTCCATCTTCTTTAGGAGGTCCAAATACAATAAAATGACTACCATCAATATAGCTATTACTCATATTAATATATACATCAATTACTCCTGGAATTTTATTTTTACTATGAAATCTGAAAAAAAAAATATATATATATATTGAAATGTATGTTTATGTATAGTCAACATCAATTATAGACACATAATCTTGTTTATTTAAATAGTTATAGTATTTAGTAGAAATTGTGTCACTTTTCTCTTAAGTGTCTTGAAAGATAATAAGTTATAACATTGTATTGAGATTTCTTTATTACAGTAAGTATACTGTATGTACATAATACATAAATGTACATAAATGGTTACATATATCAATACACACAAACTTCTATGGATTTTACGTGCTATATGTTTAATTTAAAATATACATATTCCTCATAATGCATGATTGATTATACTAAATTGATTGCAGTATAAGTACTTAATATATTTTACTGCACATTTTTGTGAGAGTCTCTTTGCTACCCCTATTGGCTTTTGGTAGGATCCAGTCGCATCTGTACTAGTCTTTTATAGACGGACACTTATTACAAGTTCACTTATTAAAATCAAGAATATTTACCTTTATTTCCAATGTAACTCGTTGTGAAGACTTTAGACTAGTTTGTCGTCTTACTTCTTTGCACAAAAACGTATATGCTTTCTTTGTGAAACGATACCTCTTCATAAATTTGGTCTCCGTGAGATCATCTAATAGATCACTGCTATCGCGAACTTTTATATGAACAATGACCATATTATTTCGTATATTTTGTGTTCTTGCTGTTTTGAACACTTACAACCCAAAAAAAAACATACTGCCATAACATTTATGTTATAAAAATACTTTTATCACATATTTTACACCACAAAGCCGAACGTTTCACTTCTAAAATTAAAGTGAAACATATACTAGTGAAAACGTGAATATGTTTCGGTTCGAACTGTCAAAATGATATTTATTTGTAACTCGCACTCGCAATCACTCGCAATAAAGGACTTACGCGCGTCGACGACCTCGCTTTTCGAAATTCGATACCAATAAAGTAAACAATCAAAACTCGCACTCACAAATGATGTCTTACAAGTGAGCGACTAGGTGGCGCTTTTAAAATCCCATACAAATGATAGAAAATATTTACGCGTTCGATTACGAAAAACAACTCACACTAAGCACACAGAACGTTCCTGTCTCGAAGGCTATGGAACGAATTACCAAACATGGTTTTACCTCAGGGCAATGACATAGGTATCTTGAAAACGGGACTTGAATATGCTGTAGTGGTCGGCAGCATAACTAATGCCCCTAGTGTTGCAATTGTTCATAGCCAACTGTTACCGTTTTGGCATAAAAGAAAAATCCGGTTAAGTCAACTACAAATTTGCTCGCCACATCGCGTCGTGGTGGTATAATGAGGTTGCGAGATCGGACAAAATCAAATAAGATAAGACAATTTTGTTGGGAAATGGTTTTCAATATATCTGTTTTGCATTTCAAAAACAAAGTATGCCGTAATAAAGTATCTTGTCTGTTTTTATTTTAATCATTGAACCCGTCTGTAGGTTTTAGTGCGCTCACTAATATAAAAATGTTATTATTTTCCTTATAGCTTTACTGTTATGGTTTAGAATAGCTAGAACTTTTGAATACCAAATAGGATAATGTTCAAAATTAATTTATGATTTATATCGTTTTCCTTGTTTACAGTGATTCTTTGTGGTCCAAACACTGGAAGACTTTATTAACGATATACGTAAAGGTTATAGGTGTCGCAGCCAATACCTTCTATACACATACACAAAACGGTTTCTTCCTCCTACTTTACAATTACTTAAAAATATTTTCTATAATCAGGCGTCTTGGTATATTTTCCTGAGCTCCTGAAGCTGAGACTGTGGTGTTCAAAACCGAGGACTGCGTGGTCGACTATGTCTGTGTCTATGCTGCGTGATGGAGTGCTAATTTCTGAGCTTTTTTTTTTTATCCTGGAGAAATCCTCATGCATACCCTCACGTTGCCGGGGGACAACGTGAGGGTTATGCCGGACTCCTACCGGCTAAAACTCCAGCTTCCGCTTGCGCAATAATGGACCAGGGTGCGGGTTCACGATGTGCATGCTCCGCGACCCTGGTCATGCGCTTCGATCGCCCGTTGATGGTCTGTACGGGGACCTTCCTCCCGTGGAGAGATTCTCTCCACCTTGCCTCGATTCGAAGCAGCGGATTAACCCGGCTTCGTCACCACGGATCTTCCTCCCTAAGTGGCAGCGAACGCCCCCGCATTCGCTACCGGGAGGGGATGTTATGGAGGCCTCTGATGGTGGAGGCCTCCGCCTCGTCTCCTACGACCAGGACGCCCACGGCGTACAGCAGGCGCCTCATCCGCCCTCTCCCTCTCGCGCTCCGCTTCCTCTTTGCAAAGCACGACTTCTTCACAAAAGGCGGTAACCGCCGCCCATGCCCTCTCTCCACCGACCATAGCGCGAACCACGGCCGGCAGAGAGAGGTCATTCCCCACCACCGCCTCTAGGGCGCTCCGCTGGGTGACCCATGCTGGACACTCTTGTAGCGTGTGTAGTGCCGTGTCTTCTGCATTGCTGCAGTGGTGGCATTCCGGTGTGGGCTCCCTTCCGGCAACCTGGTACAGGTACTTGCCGAAACAGCCATGTCCGGTCAGTACCTGCACCAGACGGAAGGTGAGCCCGCCGTGCGTTCTTCGCACCCACTGTGACAAGACCGTTGTTACGGCCTCAACAATTCCTCGGCCAGAGTCCGAGGAAGCTAAGATCGCGCCCCAAATCCTGATCTCAATTCCTTGGAGGTGTATCCTCACCGCCTCTTTTTCAGCAGGGGCCACTCGCTCCCCCCGAGCTGCCTTCTCACTACACCAACGATACATGTCTGCATGGGAGTGGACTACGAGCCCCCATGGTGCGGAGCCGGCCAGGAGGCACGCCGCCTTTGACGACACCGTCCGATAGCCCCTGATAACCCTGAGGGCCATGACCCGTTGTAGTCTCCTCAGGGTACCGGCGCCGCATGCCATCAGGGCATCGTGCCACACTGGTGCCCCATAGAGCACCATGGAGCGCACCACTCCCATGTACAGGGCGCGGCCCCCGGCACCAGATCCGCCCAGGTTGGGCAGAAGACCCGCTAGCGCTTTGGCGCTACGCAACACCTTAGGCTCCAGTTGGCCGAAGTGTGCGTCAAACTTCCACCGACTGTCAAGCACCAGTCCCAAGTACTTGATGGTGGGCTTGACCTCAATCCGGACCCCTCCCACCACGATATGAGTGCCCGAAGGTGGTGCTCGTCGGCGGCCGTGAAAGCAGATGACCTCAGTCTTCTGTAGGGCCACCTCGAGCCCGAGCAACCTTATCCTTCGGACCACCTGGGCTATGGTGGCAGTAGCCAACACCAGGGCGTCCCGAAGGGTCTTCCCGCGTGCCGTGACGAGTGTGTCGTCCGCGTAGCACGTCAGCGCTGCGCCAGGCAGGAGTGCTCCGCGCAGCGCCCAATCGTAGCCGATGTTCCACAGGAGCGGGCCAAGGACTGACCTCTGTGGAACACCGCACGATATCTCCCGCTGGTGGGCGCGCGCATCCTGCCCGACGCAGGTGACCTGCCGGCCCTCCAGGTAGGACCATACCAACGTGCAGAGGTACCCCGGTATTCCGTGGTACCTCATACCCTCCTTAATACATTCCCAGGGGAGGCTGTTAAAGGCGTTAGCTATGTCTAACGACACAGCTAACAGCACTCCCTCCTGGGAAACGGCCTCCTCCGAGAGGGTCTTGACGCGCAGGATCGCGTCGATCGTCGAACGACCCTTTCGGAAGCCAAACTGCACGGGTGATAGGTCTGGTCCTACTCTGGAGAGGTGTTTGACCATACGCTGGACGACAATTCTTTAGAAAAGTTTACCGACCTCGTCCAGCAACACAATAGGTCGGTAACCAGCCGGTGAATCGACTGGTCGACCCTGCTTGCGAAGCAGGACGAGGCGGCCCACTTTCCACGCCATCGGAAACTGCCCTGTCTCCAGGCAGGAGTCATAGAGGCGACGGAGTCTACCCCCTAGTGCCTCCATTGCCAATACCCAGATGCGGCCAGGGCAGTATTCCTACCCCGGAGCCGTCTCACGGTGACGTCCAATTCCGCGTCCGTGATAGAGGGGACGACATCAAGCCCATCTTCCGAACCCGCAGAGAGCCCAGCCCTCGCCGAAAACGGGGGAGAAAACTGTCCTCTCTGCGGGAACAGTGCCGCCATGATCTCGTCCAACAGACGCGGTTCCAGGCTCTGGGTGGCTGGAGGAGCCCAAGGGCGAACAAACCCTAGGACCGTTCTGTATGGAGGCCCCCACAGATCGCCATCCACAGACTCCAGCAGCTCCTTCCACGCTTCGGATTTGGCTCTGCGAATGGCGACCTGTAGAGACTTCCTAGCCTCTCTTAGTTCGCCATAGAGGCGGGCCTCGATAGCCGCATCCCGTCCCCGTCTCAGCCTGCGGTGCCTGGAGTACCGGCGTCTCTCGACAACGCAGGAAGCCCGCAGACACGCGATGACGCGAGACCACCAGTACACATGCCGCCTGGGAGGCCGGGACCGGACCCGGGGCATAGAGGCATCCGCGATACGTCTCATCGCGTCCCCGAACTAGCCAGCCTCCAGGGCGACATCCACAGCCCCTCAGGTAGCGCAGGCCTGGCTGCGACTATAGAGGCCTCCACCGCTAGGTCCACTCTCAGCTTGGTGAGGGCCCACTTTGGGGCCAATGTCAAGTCCGAGTTTGGAGGTGGAGGTGATGGCGAGGGGCAGAGGTCGAACCTGATATACAGGTGGTCTGACAACGACTCTACCCCTTCCATCACTCTCCAACCTCTGATACGTCTTGCGACAACAGGGGGTGCGAACGTTATGTCCACGATGGATCCCCCCTGTTTCCGCACGCAGGTGTTGACCGACCCCCTGTTTACAACAGAGAGGCCGGTCAGAGTCGTCCAATCCGTTAGGGCCCTGCCCCGCGCGTCAGTGACGGGGGATCCCCACGCCGACGCCTTGGCGTTAAAATCCCCCGCCAAGAGCACAGAACAGGGCGAAGTCTGTCCTAAGTAGACCCTGAGATCTTCGAGGAAGTCCTCGAATTCAGCGAGGGGGCGATTGGGCGAGAAGTATACGCCGACAACGACCACACCCCCCCACTGAACCGCGACAAAGCCTCGTCCCCTTTTCTTCATAACGAGGTAGGGAGTCCCAACCGACGTCGAGGCGACGATGGCCACCGTCCCCGACATATCTCCTGCCCAGTTATCCATGAGAGGGACGTTGTAGGGTTCGGCGACCACCGCCAACCCTATCGACCACTCGACCATGGTCTAGAGTAAAAGGTCCTGAGCCACCGCCGAGTGGTTGATATTGCCCTGCAGGAACCGATGGGCCATATTAATATCAGGTATCCATTGCCTCCCCTCCCGCAGGTCTCACAGAGACGCTGGAAACGGCTTTGGCCGCTTTTCCATCATGAGCCTTTTTGGCCGGCCTTCCCTTCCTCTTACTCAGGGAGCCACACGTTTTGCTGCCGAGCTTGTGGTTGGCTGGCCTTTTCGCATCTGCGCAGACTGGGCAATGCAACGCAGCAGTGCATGCAGTCGCTTCGTGGCCAGCCGTACCACAGCGGAAGCAGAGCTCAGTGCGGTCTGTTTCCGAGGTGCAGGTCTGCCTCACGTGGCCGACTTCTAGGCACCTGAAGCACCGCAAGGCTCTGGGTTGCAGGAGCTTCGCCTGGATGGCGACCCACCCCAAGAGAAGTCTGCCCTCCTGCGTTACCTTCTTCGCTGTGGCCACCGGGCAACGCACGAGCACACTGCCCGACCCGCATGGCGCGCGGCGAACTTCTCCCACCTTTACCTGATCGGCAGGACAGCCTCCTCTCGCAGCCACGGCCCAGGCGATCTCCTCGGTCGTGGCAGAATTGTCCAAGCCCGTCAGGCGCATTTCCACACATCTGGTGGGCCTGGAAACTTGGATCATTCCTGCCCCCTACTTTTTCGGAGAGGACCGTCCTGAGCTGTTCCGCCAGCCGATCCGCCTTGCCCGCACTCGTCGCGCCGGGCACCTCAAGCTCTCGGGCTCCGGTTGCCGTCTCTCGGATCTTCAAGAACGGTATGTCGAGGCTAGCGATATCCACCTCTCGCTTCGCCATCGACAATACCGCCTTGTAATCCACGCCGTTGTTGACGCCCTCCGGTTTGCGGTCAGCCGCCAGCGCAGGACGCAATCTCTTCTCAGGGAGAAGCCGCTCCTGCAGGGAATCGAGGCGCACATTAATGATGTCGCCCATCGTGTGCAACATCCCCTGCATTGCCTGCTGCAGCTTCTCCTCTGTTACCATGTTGGAGGGTGGGCTCGTATGCTTCACATGTCGCGGCTGTGGCAACGGAGAGAAATCCTCGCGCACCTTTCTTTTACGAGCCGGAGGGGAGCTGGAACCCACCGTCTCAGTCAGCATAGGGGTCGGAGTAGACCGAGCTTCTGCGACAGAGTTAAGGATACGGGCCTTTAAGACCTCCGTCTTGAGCTCTGAGACTTCCTTGTGGAGCTCACTCAACTCTGCCGCCTGCTTGGCCTCTCGTACCTTCAGGTCCGCGTAGGCCTTCTGAAGCTTAAGTAGCTCCTCAGAACAGCAACAGCTCTCCAACAGCACCATAGGTACCTGCAAACCTTTGCCCCCCCCAGAGAACGCGGGGCTGCCTTAGCTGGACTCAGGGAGAGATTCTCCTGCGCCAGGGGCGCAGGTACCCTCCTGGGGTAGTTTATTTTTAAGTTTTGCCACATCCATATTTACTGCATGATCGGTAGTCCGTGAGCATGCCATAGTCGTCGTTCCGGATATAGGCAAATCCAGATCACTCGCACAATCGATGTCCATACTTCTCGCCAAGGTCGTTGTAGGTTGGGAATCACGCAAAATTTTGCCCCCCCCAGAAAACGTGGGGCAGCCTGAGCCCGAAGGCCCAGGGAGGGATTCTCCCTTTCGGAGAACTACTACTACCCTCCTGGGGTAGTAAACTTTTAAATCTTGCACTATCCATCGTCAAGCTTTACTACTCCTCCAGTTCGCGGTACGCCTGCCGGGACCGGTATAAACAACCGGCCCCGCCAGCCGCTATCCGGAACTGGGCCGTTGGGGCTCAAATTGAGCCCTCATCCGCCCCAGCCCGGTACTGGGGGTGCCGCTCACACACCACCCCCAGGAGCTTTTTACGGCCCTCCAGCCGGCTAATTTCTGAGCCTGATCTAATCCGACACCAGAGAACTTTCGCTCTGAATTATTTTCCACTGCAATTATTATGTCATCCATCCCCACATATATCTTCTCTTGTTTTCGCGAATGTGGATGATATGTCTGTATATGAAGCGATTCTTTTTCTCCTGATGTAATATCGTTATTTCGTACGTTAATTTACCAATTTGGATAGTCGCGTTTGTAAATAACATAACATAACATAAATAACTATATGATTTTGCTAAGCAAACATAAGTTTTTAATCTCTTGTGATGTAAATAAAGTTCCGTTATCACTATCTTTGACACTCCAAATCGTGACATAAAGTAGTACTAGTTTGTAGCTTTGGTACTGTTATACTAGACTTGTTGGTGTTCATATCGTGACATTCGATTCACTTCAAGTATGCGTCCACTATAAATCAGAAACATTTTATTATGCGTAAGACCGATAAAATCTACGTGTATCCTATGAAATGCCGCCTGCGGGTGTAGCCAAGGTGTCATATTCGTCTGGGCCATCGCTGGACTGAGCTGCACACATATCGAACAAGAACCTACTAAGTTCTCGAGCTCGCGGTCTATACCTGAGAACCAAACCCGACTAGCGAGTTTCCAGCGTCATTTTAACGATACCGAAATGTCAACTGCGCAGCTCGTTTAATAATCTACTACGTCATTTTGTTGGAATTCTGACCTTACTTTCGCGCATTATAATATCTTTTTCCAAAGCGATGTGATTACGATAAAAATAATGCGGTTTGAATGTTACATCGGACACTCTCCACGGTCACTCGTCTCTCACGAAATTAGTCAGTACACTTAATGAAGGATAGTTTGCTGTTTCTCGCTGCAGTTGTCGCGATGTTACTGAAAGGCACCCCTCTACTGTAAAGTTTACGTATGCGGCCGATACAGCACGTGTCCGCGCGCCCTTTTGCTCTTGTCCAGATTTTGATTTAACTCCCGATAAGACACCTGCCTTGCTTACTGTACTACTTATATATTCTATTGTATCACCTAGCGTTGTAATCTATTAACAGTGACTTCTGGTATTCCGTTATTACTACCGAATATTGCAGTTAATGATTTGTGATCTTTGTGCGCAATATAAAAGCATTGGATCTACCATATATGAATTGATGGAATTTACTTACCCCGATTATTATACCTGTAGTCCCTTTTTGTATTTTTTGGAGTATCTTTTCTCTACAGAAGTTGGCTAACATAATGCATATAATATGGGTCTCTCTGCACCGTAGCAATTAATTTGTGATAGTATTGTTCCTAACGAAACCGGCTATACGAGTTTAATCGTATATCAACCGTTAAAGTTGTTTTTGCATTGCAGTCGAAATGTGTTAAAATCGCATCCGACCTCAAGCATTGTTTAATTAATATAAAACAATTTTTGGGCATAAAAGCTTGTAACATTCCTCATATATTTTTCGGATTCTTTCTTGTACTCTTTCTAATTGTTCATTGACACTGAAGATTGTTTATACGCTATGAGAATTTGGCACTTTTGAGAAATTGAAGTATTATTTCTTGTAGTATTACAAGCATTTTCTTCTAGGTCTAAAACAAAGCATAACTATTTGAACGCAAGTAAAAATCTATCGTAATGTTCTACTGAGCCATAATGGACTTAATGATGATCAAACTGATCGCTTTTTATTTTGTTATTATTTTTAAATTAAAACTAAGGTGTGATATTGCTCATTATCCAGTCCTTGTATGGGTACACTTTGGTGTAAACTCCGGGTACATCTTCTGAACCGCACGGCAACGCTCCGGAACTGTCGATGCCTATGGCCTCGAATGTTTTACCGCTGTTGTACAAGAGGGGCCCGCCTACATTGTCCTTGCACGTGTCGTTGTCCTTGCCGGCGCATAAGTGTTTTTCCCCTAACGAAATTCCGCGTTTTTGGTATTCCTTTTGACAGACCTGAAGGTGGAACGAGAACAATCAGTTTGGAAAAAGCAATATTATTTACTATTTAAAACTTTTATTGGCTCTTGTAGCACCTAGGTAGGTAGGTAAGCTAAAACAACACAATGCATTGGCTTATATAATAATAATTACAACCGCGTAAGGATTAAGATGGCGAAGCGAACATGGCGATTGGTCATCGTGTATCGTTAAAAAGTGCGGGACTTAATCCTATCGTTCACTACACCACTCCTGTCTGAGACCGTTACTACGGGTGAAATCTGTCGCGACGGCCACTCTTTAGAATTTCGTCGGACGGGATATTTTGCACCTTCTCGCGGAATAAATCGTCGTATACAGCACCTGCTTCTTTTACTTCCATACCCTCGAATTCAAAACCCTATTGAACCATATCGTCATTTATCATCAGGTGAAATTGTGGTCAAACGCTAACACGTATGAAGTATTAAAAATAAAACTACCGTAAAGCTTGCATGCCAGCATGACAGCGGCGGACGACGCTGGATTGTTGACATTCACTGTTTACTTTTGAATTGTCCTGTATAATGCATAACCCCAATGGAAAAAAATGAAACCGTCATCGTACTGTGGAACGTCGATTACCTCCGGTGTGACATACGGCACCTTGACTCTGCTCTTTAGTGACGAGCTGTTGAGAGCTCTCCATCCAGGGAGGAACAAGTCGAATTTATTTGGCGGCATTGACGTGTAGTCGACGAGCGGAAGACATGCCGGACGGATGAAATCTAATAAAAAGATATACCATCTTATTACAAAAAAAAGTTAAATGCACGTCGAACACTTGTTTGAAAAATGATTTTGATTACAAAAGAGTGTCTACAATTCTATTTGCCGATGGGCTACACATATGATCCACAGTGAAGATATCCATACTCTCTTTTCCTTGTAAACGTTTATCACCCTCTTCCAGTTTACAACGCATCACTACGGTAGTCGGTTCTAGACTGACTCTGATAGGTCGTACAATAAGTTTCAACGGTGACTGAATAATTTCAAATAACCAGAGTTTATTCGCAAATTGAATACGTAAACATTAATACACGCACGAAATCCATAAATTACTTACTACGATACGTCTTTTGTCGGCAAATAGAAATATAATAAATCACAACAATAAATTACGATCTGTCCACTTAGACGAGTGTTCGGCAATGCTTAAATTTAAATAGTGTATAAAACGCTCTTTTGTATATTCTTTTATGGTAAACAAGCGATATATGTCTATGATTACCAGTATAACGTGCCATTTCTGTCATTCGGAGAAGGGCGATATCGTTCCTCCTTACACGGTCAGTCGGGTTGTAGTCAGGGTGGACTATTATCTTTTCTATGAGAATTGTTTTAACACCATAGCTACAATCCTTGCCTCCAGCCTCTACCGGACTGCAGTAGGCATCCTTTTCATTTGTGTAATATTCAGTAAATCGGATGTTTGTACTGGAAATAAATCGGAAGTAAATTGTTAGACGTTCACACGCAATCAGAAGAACGACTTAACGATGAAGCTACACAACGAACCTAACTCAAACCCAACATATTTTATTGATTATTTCAAAACACCTAATGACTGTACGGTTATTGATATTAATAGTACATGCTTAGGATAGAGTCAACCAAATGTATAAACTCAAGTAAAGGAAGGAATTCGTTGTGCGTATTGTAAATTACTGCACCAATACAAAATATGTCGGTCCCGATTACTGAATTTAATAACACAAAATTATTGAATTCGTAATAGTGGTTTTACTGTGTGTTAAAAATATACAAATCTTTTATAGTAACTATATTCAGACATGTATATTTAGACTTTATACTTTTTCTACTTTAATTTATGGCGCCGTGTGTAAGTAATACACAATTCCGCTAATGTTATGTAGATGTAGAGTGTGCACGCTGTCTGTGGCAGATAGTGTCATAAACGAAGGAGAGTGATAAAAAAATATAATTCGCGAAACGAAAAAAAATTAATTCATATAATTTGTATTCAGACCGAGTTATTGTATGTTTCACACAAAAATAAATACTGCCAAATTTATATACATATCGATTCAAACATAGACAATCTGATTAAAGTTTGATTATGTTGATTTTAATAAATAAGGACGAGGTATGTAAAATTAAAGGGTTATTTTATTATTCACTAAAGCTAAGAGACACGCAAGTTTAGTTGGACGGGGAATATAATGGCGGGAGGAATTTTAAATAAACCAAATGATGGATAACAAATTTGGTGGGGTGGTATTCACAATGTCATATTCTTTTAATTTGTTTTAGTTAGACTCTTCCAACATTATGAAATTAGCCTTTAATTTGATTATATTGTTTTTTTTTATGGTTGATAATAGATAGTTATATTAAATAAAATGGCTATATATCAATAATGCATTACGCTTTTTGTATTAATATATAATCATTTTTACTACACACAGCTGTCTGTTATTTTACGATTGGGTAATTAGCTATTTTGTATCGTATTACAATTTGTAGCAATGAGACAATAATGATATGATTTATTTTCGGTGATAACCCGACTTCTAACGTCTGTCTGTGTAACTTGAAGTTCTCTTACTCATAATGCCTGCTCACTCGCACGTTGTCGAACTGTTAAAGAACACTCAGTATTAAATGATAATCTTACGGCGTTCCCGAGTCGAGAATAGCACCGGTGACGCATTGCCCCGCGGTCAGAACATATTTGCCGCTGATGAGGGTGGCGCCGCGCAGCATCTTTAGGCTCCCATCTTTCATGTATTCTATATAGACCTGCCACGGGTACTGTTCATAAGCTAAATTTGTTATATCTGAAATATAATTTATAAGCATAAATAATGTTCTGTTATGAAAATAAAACACCTTTATAATGCAGTTCCTCTATAATTTGATACTACAAAACTAAAATATAGATGATGATTCCATGGTGAAGTGTTTGATTTCTTCAATAAGCCTGAACTTATCGCATAGGAAAAAATTTTGATGGACCCATAGTATGGAGATGTAAGAAGAACATTACTTAAAACCCATCTAGTAAGGTACTACCCTCATAAGTTGAAGTAATCTATCGCCAAGCGCGTTTAGGAGCGTTTCGACATCTGGTTCTCTATGTTTAGTGTGTTACCATCCTGAACCACATCCTCATTAAACATCGCGTGACATTATGGGCGCTAAAAATACCTATGAACAATATATATATATATGTGTGTGTGTGTGTATACTAGTATGGTTTTTTTAACGACTATGTTTTTTTCGATCTCGAAGCAAAATGATGGAAATATTTAAAAAAATAAATGTGTGACAATTTGTACCCCTAATATTAACACTAAGTACTCTCTTAGTATGTGAAAACATTGCTCATTTTATATGAGGTTTCACGTAAACTTAGGTAGTTTTTTTATTGTTTTTATATCCCAGCTGCACCCTGTGCTGTTATATGGTTCGAACTCAAGATTGAGCGCTCTATAATTGTGCCTATTGCGACTTCAACGTAACTTACACCGGTGAGGCCAATACTTGTCACTTAGGTCGAATTTTGTAGAAATTTCATGTTTTTTTTTGTTGTTATTCCCATAATGGCTCCACCAACAGGAAAAATGTTGAGTTATTTTATTAAGTTAAGTTGAGAAATATGTAGGAAATATAATTTTCTACAAACAATTCTTTTATACCAAATTAGCAGGCCCGTGCATGAAACGCTTAAGGCGGCTTGATTTTTTCCGATTCTTTCATCAATTATCATTATATTTCAACCAATTTACAAATAAAACGTTACAAATTATATACCTAAACCTTCCCCGTAAATTACTTTATCTATTGGTGAAAACCGCATTACAATCCGTTCAGTAGTTTTTGAGTTTCTCGTGATCATCCAGACAGACACGGCGGACGACTTTGTTGTATAATATGTATTGATATCTGATATTTCGCAAGATATTGCGCTTTTTGAAGATGAACAATGAATATGAGATTTGAAGATGTCTTTACTACTGTCCTTTGTGTCACTTGCTCACTTACTATTTTATATGGAGATCGTTTAACCAAAAATTTTCTTTTCCGTACGATTTTTTTAACATTTACTTGTATACAAACTTTGTCCTGACAACACTACACAACAAACACAAACAGAATTAGCCAAATGAGTGTTGGCTTTCTGAAGTGATGCGTTTATTTAAATTCAGCAACTGATTTTTATTTATATGGATGAAATAAATGAGTGTGTGTTCGCATCAGGTCATATATTTTGGAGCTTTGACAACAATAGTGTAACACTTATGGTATTATTGGCATTTCTTCTTAGAATTTTATTTTATTTACTATTTCTAAGGCATTTAGAGCAAAAAAGCCGCTCAGGCTTGTTTCATTCAGGGAGCAGCCGGTGTATTCATTGGTGTAATTCTTAGACTCTTCGGTAATAGTTGTTTTAAGATTACACTGTATTTGACATCGGCTACAGTATTTTCACTTTGTCGTGCTACAATGAAATGGAAAAGTATTTTGTATACTCACCGACAGCCTTGTTACCACTGACCACGGGCATGACGCCGCAGCACTCACTCCGAGGGTCCAGAGGGAACGCGCTATTTCTCTGCTCGCAGTTGCCTTTATCTGGCAGTGGGCAACAATAGTCGTCTTTATATGCGTTTTCACATCTGTACAACATATAACAGTTAACGTTTACAGATTAAATTTTATAAACAAATCGATTTTATTAGGTAATATATCTGCGTTATCTCGTTAATAGGGCTTTTTTTTATTTAACACGGTTTTTAAAAAGCCCGTCTAAGCATAAAACGATTTGAAGGGATGATGCCTCAGTTGATAGCGTGTTCGAAAACCGTGACGATCGACAAAGATGCGAATCCTTTTAACTGACTCGGAGCTTTCGGCGATGGTAAACCATCGTGATGACACCGTAGCACCGCAATAGAGTTTTTTTTAAACCCGCCTGGCTAGCTAACCTAGCTACCACTTGTTTTTTTTGTATTAGTTCGGTAAAATGACTACACAGTACTCGATGGGAAGTACGGAGGACGGCGACATTCCGACATGCAAAAGTGCCTCTTCCGCTTGTTGAAAATATGTCAACATGAACCTGTAGGTGTGTACCGACAGCTGCACCTCAGAGCCACTTAACGTTACATTGTATCCGAACGTCCTCCTTCAATCAATCTTGTCGTTATTTGTGACTAGCATATTCTATATGTACTATTAGTTACAAACGAAACCTTCCACTATAGTTTAATCCTTTAAATAATAATAAGATATTAATTAAACCGAGAAATAAAATATAATAATAATACTTTAAATGAAGTATGCAAAACTTTCAGGCGGTAACAGTCGAGTCGACTTGACTCGATTCAGTTGATTGGAATGTCAACGGCCTACCCTTTTGAGAGAAGTTTATAAAAGGAAATTCAAACTCGTGCGCCTCCTTTTTATTTTACAACTATATGGCTCGGTGAAGTTCGTATCACTTACATATATTTATGCAAACTGTGGTCAAAATTTTATACATTTTTATTTACATTATAAACGCAACACAGTTGTGCACTTAATCAATTAAAAGCTTTTTCGTGTACTATTTTTATTTCTGAAACAGTAATGTTTTGTATTCCGACAAAACACACCAAAGAGGTCGAACCTCATACTACAGCTATGAAAAAGGACAAATTTCTAATCGCACCCAAGAATATTTGACAACAGAGTGACAATTTTTTATTTCTAAAATGACAAAAGATATCAAATATTTCATAGCTAGGAACATTTTATATTTGAAAATTAAATTGCCTTTTTAGTATTTTCATTTGTTTTTCACAGTTTAAACCTTCCCTAAACACAAATTTTTCAAGATCAACTTTACCCAAATCGGTCCAGCCATTACCATAGCCATAAGCGAACAGTTTTTATGTATATAGACGAATGTTCGTGGAAGATGCAAGTATATTCACCAGTACCGTGAGTGTTAGGAGTTGGAGGCTCTGTGGTAATTTTTCGAGCCTTCCAATTGTGCATTAACTTTTGCACCCCTAGTTTGTTGCGGCTTAAGAATTAACCTCGCTGCCGGAGTTTTCACGAACCCCGGTAAGAATTCACGATATTTTTGTCGTGGATGACACCTGTTGGATTCGCATACTTATTGTCTATTGTCTTCAATCATCCTTATGTTTTCTAATATCAATTCACTTTAGTAACTTTCACTTTAATTTCCGTACATACTTATAACCTGACCTTCCGTCAACCTTCGGTTCTGATTACAAAGAGATTTCATTTAGAATATAACCAGGGGCATATTCGTAGTCCCTTTTCTTTCCTGAGTTTTGTTTTCTTTTATACATTACCCTCCCTATAAAACAATTACGGCCATTTGGCAAGTATGTAACACGTACTCGTCGACGCGTTTCCGATGTTGGGGGTTTTCATTTTTATCGGCTTCTCCTGATACGTCAACGTCAATTGCTCGAAAGTATGCCAGCTCTCTGAAGCTAATAGCTGATCGACAGCATCAAGCACTGCGGAGCTTTCGTGTATTAGTCTACTGCTTCAGTTGGCCGTACCAAGATTCTTTCAATTGCTGGCTCACAACATCGAGCACTCGTGGAGTTTGGTGTTGAAATACTCGAAAACTCCGGGCGACAACTAAAGGTCGTTCTTGGATTTCAAATACTCAGAATTAAATTTAATTAGATGTTATATTTACAAGTTGTCCAGGTGGATTGTCTCTTTTTAATGGCATTGATGGTTGTTGTTTATTATATTAAATATGTTACTCGAAGGCCTTATTCTATTATTTCTTATACACTCCTAGAGTCTCAGGGTATCACTATAAAGCGAATTACGCTTACGCTTACTCTTAATTTCTCTTTAACAACATAGCGGCAATTTATTAGTAAACATTTTGTGAAAAAGAAACATCTGAAAGGTATTTTTTTATAGAGATTGCTACGTTCTAGAAAAAATTGGTATAATTTATAGTGAATATGAAGGGTGACAGAAACTTTCTTGCTTTAGATCTTAAGTTTGGAGAACGTCTATAGATTATGTTGTCGTACAGATGTAGTGGGCACGAGTAACATGGAGCAAAGCTATCTGGCGACTTGCGAGCTTCTCCATTATTTTAATTAATTCTTCACAAAATATGTATATTAGCGGTAAAGAAGTTGACCGGAACTTGGCCACCTATTAGTGTCTTTAATTTTTCTAGATAGTATTCCTTTAAATCATTGCATGGGTTTTTTAGCCCATATCTATTAGGTAATAGGTAGGTATTTCATCAAGTGGAGTACTATGCGTATAATCTCGCTAATAATATTTTTTTATGATCATTTGGTTCATGCGCCAATCCATTTCTCAAACCTGTGTATTTTTTCCAATTGGGTCCCTAAATGTACCAATATCATTTCGTCATTATCCATAGAGTACACAATCGCCAGTTACCTTGGTCTATCAATGACTAAATTGTCTCCAAAATTTCCAAAATGGAAGCGTTCTAACTAGCAACGTGTCTTGCATTAATTTGTAGTATACGGTGATGGAGTTACTGTCACATCAAATTTCGAAAATTCGTACTTGTATTTTTAATGTATATATTCGTAATGATAAAAAAATCTAAGTTTAATCAAAGCAAAATACTACAGAACAAAAATATTACCGTGGCCAGTACTGAACATCAAGACGAAATAATAATTATTTACTAGCTTTGCACGCGATATCGCTAGTGTTAATATACGAGTAGATTTGATTTATCCCTTTGGAATTGTACTTATTTTTCGAACTGACTGCATTGTTGGCTTGGCAGGCCTCTACAGTTTCACCGGACTACGTACTTGTTTTCTGGATATATACTTTATTTATTATATGCTTTTCTGTGCTCCTGATTTAGTGCGTGCAAAGTTTCGCAATTGTCAGTTGAGTAGATAAGGCGTGAAATTGTAACGAACAAACAAATTCACATTCGTTTTTACAATATGTTGGATTGGTATTGATACGTACCTAGAATTATTCAGGAAACTTATGTCTTCCGACGAAAGCGGTGGTTTCGATTTTTCGAGAAGTTCTTTGCATTTGTCAATTTTTTTACACTCGCCGCACGTCTTGTTTGGTGTCTGACATGCTTTCGGACAGCACATCTGAATTATACCCCATTAGTTTATTATTAATTGTATATTTTGCCATTCATCAATATTCGTTATTGTGTTTTTAAAGTAAAATGATGAAGGAAAATGACCCATGAACGGGATACTTTAATATGGTAAACTAAATAAATATAACTAAATATTGCTGATTGAAACCTCGTCATTAACTATAATGGGATAACTACATCGGATTACAATAAAATTAATAACAACAACATCTTACCAACTCATCATTGCCTTGGGAAACGCAGTTTGAGCTTTTCTTTATAAAAAAATCCTGTACAGTTATCGGTATAAGGGAGTTTAGGTTGCCGAACGATTGGCATTCCTCCAATGACATGCAAGTTCCCGTAATTTCGGTTACAGTAGTGCATAAAGATTCTGAAAATTGCAGAAGAGCGAACTATTTCATTATCCGTGGATTTGAAATTTGTCTTTCTAAGTTTCATTGTTATGAAATTGAAGGTGAGAATAACCATCATCACGTCCCGGGTAATAAATGTTTCCCGTATGTTGCTGCTCGGGCTTTCAATCCAAACGCTCTTATGTTAATCACCTTAATTATTATATTATAGACACGCCTGAATGCTCTTCTGCCCACTAAATTATTGATATAATCAATATTGTTTAGGAAACAAAACAGCAAGCGGTGTCCAAGTCTCTGTCAGACTCTTATATACATACATTGTGATCTGAAGAATTGTGTAATTAAAATGCATAGTAATAATCGTAATTATATACATTGTGTAAGCTATTAATTATTGTTTGCTACTGTCAAGGACATATAAAAGTTTAACTTTATAAATCCTTTGTCCTTATTAAATGTCTATAAGGCCCTAAGGGAAGATTAGAATAAATAAATAAAAAAAAAAAAAAAAATTTACAGATGTTGCCAGGGTCATCACTTTGTCCGTTTTAGTTTTTTTATAGCAGTAAAAGAAGGCTTTTGAGATGCGACAGTTTATAATAATCACGGTGGAAAGGTTAACAGAGTATAGTAATGGCTGATTGGTTAACGTGTTCGGACACCGCGTCGATCGACATAGGATCGAATCCTGGTAGTACAATTGTTGACCGCAATCAACAAATGATAGCATAGGAACACACTGTATGTCATCATCACATCAGCCTGTAAGAGATCCACTGCAGGGTCATAGGTCTCTTCCCGAAGGAAGATATGGTTATAATCTCCAAGCCAACCAACGAAATTATCGGTTACAAACTCTGAGACATCCACAGTTCTATCATTACTCATACACGTTGGTACTATAAGAACATTTCGCAGGTTCAGGTTTCCCCATTATGTATTCTTTTGCCATTAGCCGATACTGTAATCGATTTTTAAATTAGTAAATCTACGCGAATTCCGAAAAATTCCTTTGTACATGTCGGTGTTCGAACCTGCGGACATCGAATTGATAGTCCACCGGTCAAAACCACACTCACTTGACCAACACGACCTATTCTTACTATAAATTCTAATGTCAAATGGACGTAGAAAATAGACTTCAGCGAGTATGAGTGTTCAAGATAGATCCGAGTCTGTAAAACTTTGGCCTTCATATCCCCACACACCTGAAACCTTTTACATAAATATCGAGTCTAAACTGTCATAATAATATGAAGATGACATCAGACTGCTCTAAAGTCTTTTAGCAATGATGCAATCACAATAATTCTAAAAAAGATAGAATAAAAAAATCAATTTAAGATTTGCATAACACCACAAAGCTGTTACAAAATCTTTACATGATTCTAGCAGTGATTCAAACGATGGATAAAATACGCGTGGCACTGCGTTAACAGATGATAGCAAATTAATACTTGAACATTTATGATAACGCCAAGGGCTATAGGTATGTGTAAGTCGTGTTTTGCACTTACTCGTAAGTTCCCGTAATGAAATGATCCCTACATCTAATAACGACATAATACTTTTTTTTTTACTACGAACGGTAAATAAATGAAATACAATAATAATACATATGACAATATAATAATACATTTAACATATCTTTTTAATTTCCAACATGAATAAAAATATATATCAACGAATACAGGCTTTTAAAAAGTATACATTGAAATAAAATGGCGGAATAATTTAAAAAGCTACTAACTCGGTTTCTTTATATTTAAGTTGGCAGTATACATACAATTTCAAATACTAAGCAATAGAGTTATTAAACTATAAAAATATTTTGTCTAAAGGATAATGATATCTATAATTAATAAAATATCTTTAATAATCATTCTTTTAATGATGCATCTCTATTATCATATCCTGTAAGTTACCTCAGATCTTCACAAATTTGTAGGAAGTGTCAAGTGCATGTTTTTCTTTTTTTTAGCTTTCGATCGCAACCTCATCTGCTGTTAAAGTATGTTGTGGTCCAAGATGGTAAACACGCTAATCCTAGAATTATTTGCTGTCAAATGCAACTGACCGTGACAAAACTATAGATGCCTGGCTATAGATTTACATCATGAGGGTAGTAACTAACCATGAGGTTTTAAAAAGAGCCCTACCACCATAATATGGTTTCATCACGACGTTTACTTTTACGTAACAGTTGTTCTCATGATACGTTATTAGTTATTCTGTTGTTACGTTAAGTATTATTCGTTGTTCGTATCGTGGGATACATGTGAATAACGTTTGGTACTGTCTCTTTCGAACCTTATGGTTATAGCATAATGCTTGCTCGTTTACACGTTGTTATAACGAACAGTAGGATAACGAAAAGCAGAATAATGATATTTTCTTCACTGCGTAAGAATAATTATATTATTATTGGTTGTAATTATCGTCACGCTTAGTCATTGTCTATGGCATTTCTTTTTGTATTTCATTTACAATTCGATGTAGATAAAAAAAAAGCAAATTCAGTTCAGACATAATCAATCTTTAGGCAATCAACGATATTTCTAATTGCCATTCGATTAAGTGCCTTGAGCACTCGCCTGAAAAACACGATGAAGCTGTGAAGGCTCGGTCAGGTAAAAGTGGTTAGTCAGTTTGAAAACAGCAACGACTTTGCAAACTGTGTGTGTACGTAGTACTAAATCATTACGCGTAAATCAGCAGTGGAAATTACATATTTAAGCTTCCATTACGGCGGATACATAATCAGACTATGCTATTTTAAGATATTTGGTCATTGCTGTTATCATTATACCCTTTGAAAGTACGTACATAATTAGTAGGCGATAGAGAAATTATATCGCAAAAGGTCAACGAATGTTGAGATTGTTATAACGACTGTCAACTTGAACTTTCATGACATTAGGTTAGTTTATTATCAAGAATACTTCTTTACAAATTGTTAAATAAATACAATATTGTTTTAAAACATGATTTCTGTTTTTCAATTATTATTTTAGTGTTAGCTTTTACTCTTAGGTATTTTACTTCTATTTATTTATCCATTTCTAAAATGAGTAAAGGGTTTTATAATGTTGATATGGAAATAGAAGCCTCTAAATAATATTTTAAAAAGTCTTCTAAAGATATAGAAAATGAATGATTGCGACAAATTAGATAGAGTTTGTCGAAATTAATAATGTATAGTAATCATGTATGTATTCCATAGTTATTTTCATTGATATAGATATAACATGTTACAATTAATAACGCTAGTAATATTATATAGAATAGTTAGATATAGTTTAAAATAATGTTACTAGTTCTAAGTACTTGTACACATATTTCATTGAAATAAAGAGAAAGCGAAGGGTGACTCATTCCGTCCCGACCCGCCTGTATAGTAGATCAGGTAGCGCTCTGACGAGGCGCGCGCAACTAAGCGCGCTGATTGGCAGAGCGCCGCCGGCGACGAGCAAGCGATCCGTTGCCGCAGAGGGAAGCGGGGAGACGGCTGTAATACAGGCGCGTGCGGCATACTGGACAGTGGTGATTTGACATCGCAACGGAACAAAGAGCACTCTTCGTTGCTACGTAGAAACAAGTCTTTTGCTATAAACCCTGCGAGATAAACTGAAAATCGTTCTTCATTCAACTTCAGGATCGGCAATTATAATAATGTGAGCCAGTCGAATGTGGCTCACAATTGCCGCACCGTTTTATTTTGCGAACTGACTACACTGTTGACTTGGCAAGGGCTCTACAGCTCCATCGGACTACATTGCGGCACCCACCACAGAACAGCTAGTAATATTTTCTTAGGGCCATAAGTTAATGTCGGATGAGGCATTCGTATGTTAGGGGCCCGATGTCTCCATTGCACTGGTTCGGCCGTCTGGAAGACAGTCGGAGTGTACCAGGTTGTCACTCTTCAGAGCGGGACACCCAAGATTAGGCTGGGTAACAGCTGCCGGGGCGTTATGGTGCTAGCACGAGCTACATCGTGGGGTTTTAGTGAATAGGAGTCACACACTACTCTCTCTCTCCCCCTTGTCCATGATGGATTTCTCAACGTTAATAAAAAAGGTTCTATGTTAAATATCTCAAATATTGCAATGCACATAAATATATCTATTGCTGTCATGATTTCTATATTTGGTAATTGATTTTAATGATTTAATATTGCCTTTATTATATTTTTATTAACTAAAATTATATTAAATGATTTAAACGGACTTCAATGAGCTTCCTGTTGTCAATTTTAGTATTTTGTTTAGTCTTTGAGTTTATCGGTCACCGGAAATGCATTGCATCCTTTTTTTTATATTGTCAGCGACAAAGGTGGGTTAGTCAGTTCTCGTTCAACCAGAGAAGGAAAAGGTCAATGACAAATAAGTAGTGGCGCTTGGCTTTGAAGTGGATTAAGATAATAATAGGTGCTCAGTGAACGAGTTCTAAATGAAGATATAAAAAAAATATAAAGGGTATTTTCGTCATATTACTTTTATGCTATTTTATGATATAGCTATAATTTAGGCGTTTTAATAATAAGCGAACACCACAACAGAAAATCTTATGAAATTTGCTAAGAATTAACTTCACTACGTAGGGTATATATTAGCAGTATATTATAATGATATATACGCGTAAGTGAAATATAAATAATAACAATTATAAGCGCTGCTTTTAACGTGACACCAAATAATTCATTCTGAATGATAATCTATTTATACGTTTTTGAAGTTATATTTCTTTTAGCGCGTCAAGGGAAAATGATGAGAGTAAATTTTTACGAACCGTCACGAAAAACCGACACTCTGAAATTAGCTATAGACGACATTATAGTTTTTTCACAACAGATGTCGCTAAATTTATTCAATAAATAAAAAATGTACTCTCATCATTTTTCCCTAAAAGTGAGGACATCTACGTATGTTTGCGTGAGAACTGACAACTGTATTCAGGATATTTATTTATTTCTATTGTTAGTGTCGTTTTTACGTAGAATAAGGCAAAATATAAAATTTTTTAAAAGATTTTTATCTTGTTACGCAAAAGAAGTATAACTTCTAACGCGTGTACATAAGTACGCACACACTTTTTTTTTTATTCTTTAAACGAAATTAAACATTTTCATTAAAACTTAATAAACCTACCATACTTAAATCATCATCATCAACATCTCCTTACACTTGTCGCATTTAAGTACGGCACAACATGTTTTCCTTTTCCACTCTCCCCTGTTAGACGTCATCTCGGTGTATTCACACCTTTTATATACACATATAATTTATCATACAATCCATCCACACCTTTTTCGGTCTTTCTCCTCGCCCTATATCCGTCAACATTGAAACTGAAAATTTTTCTTTTTAACTGGCATCTCTTCTCATAACACGCCCGTGCTATGCTTAACCAATTACTCCTCAATTTTTCCGACAATGGTGCTATTTTCAAACTTCCACTGATATAATCATTCTTAATTTTGTCTTTTCTGGTAACACGACACATCCGCTTAATCTTTACTCATCAGTCTCTTTCGTTGCCCAGCACTCAGGTCAATGTAACACGACTGGTCTCATTATAGTTTTATAACACTTTGAGTTAACATACTTAAATGATATGAAAAATACGCTAAATAGTTGCAGCCGTTCGGAAGTGAAACGCGTACATACACACGGCAATTGATTTTTATTTATATATATTTTGTGAATATTACCATCACTACTCTCAGTATTTTATTAAACATTAATATTTATATTTTATCTTCTGAGCTCAAATATGCAGTTTTAATTTGAACACAACTCGTTGTACAAATGAATGCACATGTCACTCATATCTCAAATAGTCGTATTTATTGTACTAGATGTCTTATGAATTAAGTAAATAAAATACTTGATCGCGGCGAATTTCAGTTTTACAATAAAGAAAAAATTGTATTGATGGACAACTTACGGCCTGTTGCTCCGTGATGATACGCGGCGACAAGTACAATGAGAATTATTGGTGACATTTCTTTTATATGTTAATAGACATTTTATACTAAGTGCGCCCGAGGCGCATCTACGTCGTTGCTGATGCTTGTAAGCTCCAAGAGAGTCCCGTAAACGCTGCTGTCTAGTACTCGGCATAAGCGCTCAGATTGTAATGTCTGCAAACACGAGGTGATGTGACACTGTGTTTTAAACATTCATAACACTGTGTTTATCTAGCTGGAAAATTTGACATTAAATAAAACGTTATATCTTATTTTAATATTTAGATAACCTGGTGAACTTCGTATCACTTACATATATTACGTAAAATGCGGTCAAAATTGAATACAACATTTTTATTTACATTATAAATGCAATACAGTTATGCATTTAATCAATTTAAAGCTTTGTCATGTACTATTTTTTTTTCTGAAACATAACTGTTTTGTATTCCAACCAAACAGACCAAATACATCCAACCTCATACTACAGCTATAAAACAGACAAATTTCTGAACAAATCTATAAATATTTGACAAAGGAATGACAATTGGTTATTTCTAAAATGACAAAAGATATCAAATGTTTCATAGCTAGGAACATTTTGTATTTGAAAATAAAATTGTCTTTTTCAGTATTGTCCTTTAATATTTATGTTTCTCACCATTTAAACCTTCTTTGAACTTCCACAAGTTTCAACTTACAAGATCAAAATTAGCCCAATCCGTGCTGTCATTCTCGAATTTTAGCGAGATAAACGAACAGCAATTCATATCTCACGTCTAATTTAAAAGCCCTGTTCATCTAAACCAACAGCGTAACAACGTCACACAGACATCCGCACCGTTCGGCGGCTCGAGAGTGAATGTTGTCTAATGTACTCTGTGATGTTCTCAGTGCGCTCTGTGCGGCCGTATTTATAAGGCGCGTTACACGTGCACGCGTACATAAGTTTTATGTTAAGTATTGAAATATAAAGATTTTTGTTATATATATATATATACATTAATATTTATATCTAATATACATTAGTAGCTTTACACTCGCGAATTCTGTTGCGAGAACTACCACATTTTTACAGTATTAATGAACTGACTGAATTTTTGTCTCATTTCATAATATTATAAATGTATTATTTATTCTAAACATATTAGTTAATTTTAACCAATTTTGACATGTTATCACGAAAAATATAAATACGTTATTAAACGTTGCCTACAGTATACATTCGACGGCCTCCCGAAATTTTAAATCTCTGCCCTTAGTACAGTGAGCTGGATAATTTTGAGTCGACCAAGGTTTTGTTATATATGTATACATACATACTATTTGCTACATAAACGTTGCTGTGTTTTGCAAAACCAATAATAATTTAATTTCACTGTATTACGTTTATGATAATATCATAACTTATTTAGCCTCAGTAATACGTGGCCGATTACCCGTGGTTATTTTAATAAATTGTAGGTTACATAAAATGATTGTACTTTTAACATGGCGCCATCTATTAGATACTTGCTCAATCTAGTCAACGAATTTCTTTATACAGCCATCTGTTAGAATCTTACGAACTAACAGAGATAATCATGACTCTTTGTTAATAAATAAATAATTCGTAATAGAATAATATTGTGATTATAAATTCAGACAAACTATCCTATCTTTTAAGTTGGATGAAACTGCAAATTAAAATTTTATTAAAATCGTATTGAATCGAGTCTTTGGGAGTCCATTGCGGACAAACAACGTGACACGTAATTTATATATAATAAGATGTAGTTAAATGTGAAGGTATGTTTTTCCATCAATCACACGCAAATTTTTGGACGGGTTTTAGTAAAAATTTTCATTATAATTGCTTACGACTCGAGAGATTTTTTCACTCTACAAGCACTCAGACAACATATAGTCATATTGATATAGGATATTATAAAACATGTAATCAAGTAAAACTACAATACATTTATCTTATATAGTCAACTAGCTTTTGTTTGCGACCTCGCTTACATGAATGTAGATTTGATATATCCCTCGGGAACAGTCCTTTTTTCTGAATGAAAGATACTTTATGACCATTTCTGTACTCCTAACAAGGTGTATTCAATACTTGTTAATTATCGCTTGAGTAATTAACGTGTGAAAGTGTAACAAATAGACAAACTCACATTCGCATTAATAATATTAGGGGCAGTTCACGTATTACATACCTAAACAGATTTTTTTGTAATTTTGTAACTGCCCTCTATAAACAATTATATAAGTATTTTTTAATCTGTTCTGGATTCCTTATGGATTCAAGGGCAGCAGTTAACTAATTTAGAAATAAAGAATTTAGAGTTTATAGAGGAATTAAATAACGTTCGCAATTAGGTCGATGGTAGCCCAGTGAATAAGACTGCGTGCCTCAAATATCAGACCTCCACATCCAGATCTCCCATCCCATATGCCATCAAAACTAAGCACGTCAACAGACCGTTCCGCCAGCCTTTAGTGCTCACTTAATACTCGAGTGATCTCTTAATTAGAATTAAAAAAAAAAACGTATGTGTGTACTTTATGTACGCTTGTAAGAAGTTGTTTTTCTTTAGCTTAAAAAAACCATCAAATGCAATTGATGACGTTTTAATTAAAACAGTATAATTAACTTTAAAACGTTTTAAAATTAATTTTCTATATATCTGCATATCGCATCGAGTAAAATACTGAAAACAAATAAAATGAACTATTTATCAAATAGTTATGTGTGATAATTTGTAATGTAAACAAAGAAAAAGAATACAATTCGACAGTTAACCTCAAATCAGTAAACCCACTTAAAAAGTTTATATTATAAACCACCAATTTTATCAGGAATACTAATAATCAATTGTCTTTCACAGTGGTAAATAATGATACAGGATTTAAAATGACACACAAAACAAAAACACTGATATAAAATACTTGTTTTAGATTCATATATATTTGAATAACTACCTTGAATATAGTTAACAGTTCTCACGAAAATTTGACAGACATTTACCAACGAACTTCGTGGTGTCGCGTATAGGTGTCGGTGTGCACAAGCGTCGTAAAAATTCACTCTCCTAATTTTTCCCAAACACGCCAAAAGAAGTAAATACATAAATGTAAAATGTACAAAACAAAAGAAATCGTAGATTCTGCTACTTCTTCTTTCATTATAGACGCCAATATATTATCTTCCAATTCCAGAATAAATAGTTAGTTTTTTGATCAAGTAATTCACCATACAACCTGAGTCCTACCTACCATCTTTACACCATAAATCTTAGAAAAATCGCGTAAACGCCAAATTTCATCAGATTGTTCCTGTCACGAAGGTTAAGGCTATCAAAAAGGAGCATGAATACGCTCTAACGGTTGGCAGCATAACAGTAATACCCCTAGTGTTGCAGTTGTTCATAGGCAACGGTTACCATTTGTCCTTTGGTATAAACGACGAATCGGGTCAAGCCAATTACAAATTCACCCGCGATATAAAAACACTTTTGTTTGGTAAACGACCTTAATAGATCTGGTTTTCGGCAACATATTTGAGTCTCTTTGTACGTTTAAACAAAGTATGACATAATAAAGCATCTTATCAGTTTTATTGTTATCATTGAATCTGTCTGTCCTTCTCAAGTTGGGGTTATTAATTTAAAATTGTTATTATATTTCTTATAGCTTTAGTATTGTGGCTTAAAATATATCAAGTTCTTGAATACTAAACAGATAATGTTTAAAATTAATTTACCATGTATATCGTTTTCCTTGTTTTGATTGATTCTTTGGGGTCCAAACAGAGTTTGTAGTGTTCCCATTCTGTGGTACCTTTTGTTATCTAATAATGCTACGAAGGGAGATGAGTACTCTTCGTACCGGTGGGGATTCGGGACGTTGGCGGGAGATGCCAAACTACACGATGTACTAAAACAACACGCTGGTAATTCAATCTCCACAATTTCTTCTTTTTTTGTTTTGTTTTTATATCACGATGGTGGCAAATAAGCGCGCGCCGCCTGATGGTATGTGGTTACTGCAGCCTATGTACGCTTGCAAACCGGTGATATCGCTTGCGCGTTACCGACCCTTTAATGCCCTATTAAATACTATTTTGAAGAACCCCATTCAGTTATCCCCTAGAAATACCTCAGCAGGATGCTCGTTCCACAACCGGAGCGTTCGTGGAAGGAAACTTCTGTACCCGGACCGTTCGCTACCATTTTGGTTCCAAAGTGTGAGGATGTATTCCCTGGCGATGTCGAGCGGTGCGATTGTGAAAGGTGGCTACAGGCATAACGTCAAACAATTCCTCGGAACACCACCCATTGTACAAACGGTAGAACACACATAAAGAGGCGACGTCTCTCCTTAGACATAATGATTCGATAGCGTTTGTGAGTTTAGGATCGTCAATAATACTCACGGCTCGTTTTTGAGCCGAGTCAAATGAGTCAAGTTTGTATCCAGGTTTTCCCGCCTAGAAATGGCAACAGTACTCGATATGTGGTTGGACTTGCGTCTCATATATCGGCCGTCGTTGCCCAGGGGTGAAATACCGTTTCGCATTATTTAAAACACCGAGCTTTTTGGATGCTAGCCTAACCTTATCTTCTAGATGACTACGGAATTGAACGTCGCTGGCGATTATCACACCAAGGATTTGAATACTCTCTGCGATGGTAATGGATGTGTCTTGGAATTGTGGGGCCACAATAAATGGGGTTTTTAGCGGTGAACGCACAGACTTGTGTCTTACTGGGGTTAAAACGGACTAGATTATCCCGGCCCCAATCGGATACTTTAGATAGTATATTTTCGATTTCAAACACAAGTTTTTCGCGACTTTCTACTACAAGGTAGCGAGTGATGTTTGCATGGCCCTTGTAATATACGTCTCCGGTACTATCGTCTGCATAGCAATGAATGCCGTGAATAGATAGCATATCTATATATATGAAGCAAAAATAACGTTGGAGATAACACCGGAGCCTTGCGGGACACCAGCATTTATGCCCGTGCTTTCGGAGCAGCTACCGTCTACAACAGCTTTTATATTTCTGCCGGACAAAAAGCTGGCAACCCATTTGCACATACCCTCGGGCAATCCGTAATAAGGCAGCTTAGAGAGAAGGCCACCATACCAGAACCGATCAAACGCCTTCATTATGTCTAGACTTAGTATTATTTAAAACTTATTTACACTAAAAAAAAGTTAATTTTCCTTATATTACACTCTAACGTCTACTTCTTTAATATTCAATTTTTTTCGGTAATTTTTAGCAAAATCAAACTCTTATCGATAAAAACTATTTTTGTAAACAGTAATTATTCATAAATCTATTAATGAACATAAAAATATCAAAATAAAATAATTGGACGACACGCTTAATCCTCACAATTAATACGTGACCTCAACTTGTACGTCGCGCGTCGCCAATGACTGCTTCGGTGTGTCGCTTACAAATAATCTTTTTATTAATATGGAAATACCAAAGACGTTTATATTATTGCAAGTGACCTCTGTGACCTGACTATTGTATAAACATTAAAAAGCATTTGCTTATCTGGTTTTTGTTGTAAAACTATTACATTATTTACATTGACTTTTTATTTGATGATGTCAGGAGTTTCGAAATTTTTATGGATTTTTTTTAATGTTACTATAACAATATTGAATTTAATTAAACACGTCATGATCCTAACACATAACCATATCATCGTTTAAAAATCAATCGGGTTAGCTATGCGTTTTGATAAAATACCTTTTAGTCTGTCAGTATATTTTTATGTTAGAGGGTTTAACTCAAAAATGATTCTGCCGAATTTATTAAAGACACTCGATTTTATCCCCGGTAAGCCGATATCATTCAGTAAATCATAGGATACAAGAGATGTTAAATATTTTTGTTATTTCTTAACAAATTTTGATGAAAATTTGCAGACAGAAAGGATGTGCTATTTAATAATTCATATGGTTATAAAACTGAGCAATTTACATGTATTATGTTGTTACCATGTCTTGTCACTTGCCTTACATGAAGTATAACATCACTGTAATGTCATCTGTGTTGTATATACCATATATATCTATGCCATGTATTTATATCTATACTTCCGACGTATCATTATATATTATCTCTGTGGTACTCATATCACTAAATTGCTTTTCTGGGATTGTTCTGTGCAGTGAGCAATTTTTAATTATTCTACATTGTACTGAATATTTGGCAATTACATTTAAAACGTGTATTTGTCACACTTGACACTGGTGAAATTTCCTAAATTGGCAGATGCCACACTAGGAAAAAAAATGTAACATCTGTCATAGTGGCGTATTGGGTTCCGGGATCAATAAATTTAATATGTCACAAGTGGACGAAGTGATAGGGCCACAAGCACAACCTACGTGGTGTATGTGTGTGTACGTGGTGATAAATCGTAGCGACTTAGTACCATGACGTCGGTTTCTCGTTTTGCAAAAATAGAAAAATAGCAAATTTTAGTGAATGTTCACATTAGTATAAACTATAATTATATAAATTATGTTCAATTAAAGTGAAAAAGAAAAAGTATATAAAAATATTTATTATGACAATGTTATAAAAATGCCTTGAATATGTTTACAGCTATAAATATCTATTTCATCACTTAAGTCTTAAAATTAATGAAGTTTAACTAATTATCTAGATATATTCCTTTAAATAGTTAATTTCAGCAAGTTCAAACCGTTTTTATACATTGGATGCCATAGAACTTCCTATTACTATGAGTATTAATATTGTATCTGATTTAGTCGGGAATTATATTGCATGTTATATGTTAAACGATACACCGTAAAGAAAGTAGTAAGTAAAGAAGACAGTAGTAAGTTTCAGTCGTATGAAAACAAAAGGCAGGGTATGTCTAAGAA
The DNA here is from genome assembly GCA_035772565.1 of Antheraea assamensis. NCBI lineage: Eukaryota > Metazoa > Arthropoda > Insecta > Lepidoptera > Saturniidae > Antheraea > Antheraea assamensis. Next base: position 203,612 of record JAQQSE010000105.1, on the reverse strand, counting down.
AAAGAAAGTTGGTTAAAATTGAGGTAAAATATGGCAACACAATTTTTTTATCCATTTCATTAGTTTCCAATGTTTTAAATTCATTCGAAAGTTCAGATACTACGGAATATTGACCATGATTGTCTATGGCTACGATTAAAATTTATCAGTTTCTTTTTCAATGGCGAATTCTAGGTCGGTCCTGTTTTACCTGTTTTGATTTTATACGTCTAATTTTGGAACAATGGTATTTTTCTAAACTATATCTGTAGTTTTACGTACATAAGTTACAAAAACATCCGTTGGCTTCCACCATTGGTCAGTATTTATTTAAAATTTACCTATTTAGCAATCTTGACGTTAATGAACTTCGTATCAGTTTACAAGTCAATCGTAAAGTGTTATTAACCTGTGAAATAATTATGTGTAGATGTGAATTTAATTGTAAAAGTCGCTAATAGATGGCACTGATTGATTTTTAAAACGAGCTATGTAAAGTGTCACGTATAATCATTGAAGTAGGCGACGTTGATGTAATGTTCAATTGACCAGAAAAATAATTGGTATAATAATATAAATTGTCACTGTTTTATCGAGCCCCTTAGTCTTGTCTTGGTCTTGAAGTCGTGGTCTCGTTGTCAGAAAAGATATAGTTCAAATAGTACAATCGTTCAAACAATGCTTACTGGGTAATTTTCGATTAAAGGTGTAAATATTTTGATTTCATACGTCTGTCAGTAGCGCCATCTATCCGAAAATAATAGATATAGTTAACGAAATGCTATTTTGAAAGGTATCATAACTCGCAGTCGTCGCAACGAGTGTTATGGGATCATATGTTTTTAAATATTTTCCTTCGTTTCTTCGCATAACTTGCTACTAAAAACGTCTGCTTCTATATGTGATACCACACGTTTGAACATATGGAAAACCTCTTTCCGATTATTACTTGACACAGAAGACTGTCTTATATGTTATGAGAATTTGTCACTTTCTAGAACTTAAGATTTGATTTTTTTTATATTATAGGGGGCAAACGAACAGGTGGGTCACCTGATGGTAAGAGATCACCGCCGTCCATAGACACTAGCAACACCAGGGGAGTTCCTAGTGCGTTGCCGGCCTTTTAATATATGTGGGCCTCCGCGGCTCTCACTGACCGAACGAAACGCAACAGTGCAAGTACTGTTACTTCACGTCGGCTTTCTGTAAGAGGGTGGTACTACCCCGGGCGAGCCGACCCATTCATTCTGAAACCAGTAATAGTTTCAGCGTAGCAGTAAATCATCGTATAGGTAGGTCTAAAACAAAACACAGCTAGTTCAAGCTAACCACATATCTAACGTAAGGTTATGTATAAGTATGGGTTTAATTATAGATCGAAAGGATCCGTTTTTATTTTTATTTTAAAATTAATAAACGCTTCGTATCTTAAGGTTTGATTTTGCTGATTATCCAGTCTCTGTATTGGAACACGTTGGTGTAAACTCCGGGTACATTCTCTGAACCGCACGGCAACGGTCCGAAACTGACGATGCCTATGGCCTCGAATGTTCTGCCGCTGTTGTACATGAGGGGTCCGCCTGAATCACCCTTGCACGAGTCCTTTCCGCTTTCACCGCCGGCGCACAATTGTTTTTCCGATAACGAAGTTTTGCGTTTACAGTATGTTTCTTGACAGGCCTGAAGGTGTAATGTAAACAATCAGTGATTTTAGAAAGAATGTTATTTACATGCAATTGGACCTGGTAGCATCTAGGTACGGTCGGTATAATAGGTCTTGTTCCTACATATAATTAAAAAAATTTGGAGATTCACAAGTAAATTCCATGTTTCTAACTATTATCTATATTTAGATTTAGTTGCCATAAATATTGTCTTTACGAAATCCACGACAAAAGAAATCTTGATCTGACACTATGAGACTAAACATCTGAGCACGAATACCATGTTCCTAGGTATTATCTATACTAAGATGCAGTTGCCATAATATTGTTCTACATCAGAATATTGAAAAGTTATGCTTTAATTCGGCACTAAAGATCACAAATTCCACGGTTTCTATTTATTACTTGTACTAATATTCAGTTACCACGACTATGTCCTCACCAGGACCTTGAGAAATTATACTTTGATCCGGCACTATGAGACTAAACATAATAAAATATAGATTGTTAATGATAAGCAAATATTGTTACATTTTTTTAATAAAAGTATCAAAGTCGTTTCAAGTGAGATGCAATTTCCTTGCTTGTCAGATGTCACTGTGTGCGTGAGGCCGTCTACGTTAGTAGTATGACTCGATGCCTAAAACTGAAGTGTGTAAAACTGAATACGCGTCCTTAAGCATCTGATGCACATAAGTACATTTTTTTTAATTATCAGGGCAGGACAAAGTTCGCTTGGCCTGCTAGTATATAATATATGAAAGTATTTTAAGTCTTCATATTATGACACTATGATGTACAATTCGTATGGAATTTGTAAAACAATTTTTCTTGTTTTTTGGTGTCTGTTAAGATAGGGCAGTGTAATATTCTAACTTGTATGTGAGATAAGTAGTAACAACGCTTCTGTGCTCTGAAATGTAAAGCGTTGTGATCGAGTACGTTATAATTGTATTCAAGTAATATGTAGCTTTCTTTACACAAACCAGTTTATTATTCGATGGTGCAACAGTGTTTAATGAGAAATGATTGATAATTCAGTAATATTTATGATAATTGATTGTAAATTTTAATTTCTTCAAGATGACAGTTTTTGGAGCGTAGTAAAGAACATAATATATCCATGACAGTGACTCCCGTTTGGTTGATCAATTTGCGGGATCTGAGATATATATCTAGCTGAAGCGATGGTCGACGTAGGTTGAAACTCCTTGCGAATGAGCCGGTGTTTTTGATGAAGGAAAACACTGATTTAATGATAGCATGGTGGTAGAGATTTTTTTAACCCAAAATCAAGTTGAAAATATGTCACCAAACACCTGTGAGTGCGTTCCGGCATTCTCATTTGATAGCCAGTTCCTCTAGGTTTAACCTGTTTACTGTCTTGGACTTTGTCGTCATTTAAAATAAGATGGGATTGTGGTGAAAAGCCGTTATTTTTTAATTGCAATGTGTTCCCCAGCAGCTATAATACAGAACCCCGATTAAAAGAAATTACCTTCAGTGGGACGTACGGCACTCTCACGTGCATCTTGACTATGCTATTTGACATCGAGGTGCTGACAGCTCCCCATCCGGCGACGAACATGTCGAATTTAGCTGGTGGCAGTGATGTGTAATCGACATTCGGAAGACATATCGGACGGATAAAATCTGCAGAGGAAACAATTTTTTAGAAGAAAATCTTGATACGTGAAAGTTGGCGCAACTGATTATTTTTTAACGCTAAAGATTTTTATACCATCCAATTTGCAATCATTGGTCTTTTGGTGACACTAGACTATATTATATTATTCGTGTTGTATTATAATTTAACGCGGTCAAAGTCGAGAACAGTTGCTTGTATTATGTATACAAACATTTTTCCATGCCTGTACAGAATATTATAGTAAAAATGTTAAAAAAATCGGCTCCGTAGTTATTAGTTGCCTTGGCGCGACACACGTTTTTCCGCGAGAAAACGCTTTTGCGTGTGAAAGATTGCACCCACCAGTCGCGCGTGACAGTACGTGTCGCATAAAGGCAGCTATTAAGAAAATTGCTTATTAGTATTATGTCACTGGCTGTATTAGTTTTTTTTAAATAGCTGTACAGCCGCGTATAGAATATCTAAATATTAATTAAACAATACTTTAAACTCATTTTCTTCAAAACTTAGTTTCACGCTGTACTGGATGGAGACTACATCGCAATACATTCTTCGCGGTTGGAGTATAGTCGTCTCTTTCTTAAAGCGTAAAATACTAGTTATCTCAGTTTACCAAGGAACTTTTTGCAGGAGTCTTAGTAAGATGCGCTTATTAGTACTAAACGCTTCGACAGTTTGCTAAGTGATGTCATATTATCGTTGTAAAGTATTATTTTATAATGCTCGTCTGGTTAACTTGCGCATTGAAGTATTTATCATTGTATTTATTATTGTATTGTATGTATTATAAGCAATATGTTAATAAGCACCTATTATGGAGTATGCTTCAAAATCAACTTGATTGATCCTTAGTGTTAATGCTCGTTTGTTAAATATTTATAGATTTTTATTCTATGCACAACGACTAGGAAAGGAGGAAGTAATAGGTAAAATGGCGGCAATACTACATACTTGTAATTTAGAAGGACTCCTACAGTAGTAGTAACGCGCAATATGCAATGTATACAATGTATTCAAGTTGAGAATAAACTCTGTTTATGTGAAATTATTCAGTCGCCGTTGAAACTTATTGTACTATTACCAGAATCAATCTAGAACTGGCTATCGTAGTGATGCGTGGAAAATGAGAATAGGGAGATAAATTTATACAACTGAAAACATGATAGAATGTCTTCACTATGGATTGCATGTTTAGCTTACGTAAATTTCTAGTCTAACACGTAGCATTTCCCCATCTTAGGCCATATCGTCACTTAGAATCGAACTTCTGTATTACTACTGTATTTGTAGGTATAAAACATTATTAAATGTCTTACTTTCAAATTCTTTACTAAAATACGTCAACGATACATTTGTCTATGATTACCTGTATAAGACGCCGTTTGCGTCATTCTTATAAGGGCGATATCGTTTTTCCGTATGTCGTCGCCGGGGTAGGGTATTATCGTTTCTATGGGTATTATTACAACACCTTCGTTACAATCCCTGCCACCACCGTCCACCGCAATGCAATCTTTACCATCGTTACTCGTGTCATATTCACCAAGTCGGATGTTCGTACTGGAAATATTGTTGGAAGTAATTTGTTGGTTGTTCAATTGGAAACGCGACTTGGCGAGTAGCTAAGCGAAACTACGGAGAGAACTCCAACGTTCGATCGTTCATCGTACAAATTCAATACTGTTTGTTTTGAATATAGTTGATAATGACATTGTACGATCGATGCATGTATAAGCGATCAGTCGGTATACAGTCTGTAGTTGAACAGATTTCAGTGTTGTATTTCGAACAATTAAAAGACACCGAAAATTGTTTGGGTGGGGTGCAATTTATCGATAATTTCTAAACGCCTATTAACTATACACTAAGGTATCCCTTACATGACGAAAATTGTTTCCAACGTTTTGAGTTTTCACTTCTGACGGCAGTATTTATGACTGTCTCTGTTTATTTTATTTTACTTAGCAAGTAATCGCCATATTTATAGCATTGTAGAGAGATTGTCCCTATAGTATACTTACTCTATTTTCAAAAGTAATGACTAGATCGCCATGATTGATTTTGCTGCTAGTTATTGATATATAGAGAGGTTTATGTGTATTACTTGATTGCTTGATTGGGACACTAACAGATAACTACGATGGTAAGTTGAGGCAATCAGCATTATTAGAAGTATTTTAAAGGAGATACGTATTTGTAACCTTACAAGAGGTTATTAATTTAGTTTCAAAGCGTAATTGAAAAAAAAATTATTAACATGCCAAGTGTAGCATTATAATAGGCAAATTAATTAATGTAATAAATTGGGCTTATTACAAATGATCTTTGAGATAATGGGCAGTCTTTGGAATGTGATATGTAACTTGCTAGTTTCGTGAAAGCAATGTTCATTTTCGTAGATAATGTATTGGGTTGTGTGTTATAAAATGCATATGCTTATTCGAAATCGTGGTGGTGGTTTGACCAGTGTAATATCAATCAGATGTCCGTAGGTTACCTACAATTTTTTTGGAATTTCTGTACATTTACTAATTTAAATCGGTAAAATTATCGGTTGACGGTGAAGGTAAACACTGAGGAGACCTGAAACTGAGAAATGTTCTTGTAGTAGTACCAAAGTATGTGGGAAAAATATAGAACTGTTATTTTTTCAGAGTTTAAAATCGCCAATACGTTGTGGGTTGGCGTGGTCATTATGCCAATACTTAACATATGGGAAGAGGCCTATGACCCTGTAGTCTGTGGCCTCTTACATGCTCATGATAATAATTATGATATACTTATTGTAATACTTTTGTTTGAAATTATAGTGTAATTTCGTCCGTGTGTTTTTGTATATAACAGGTCTTGTAAGAAAATCAGCGCTGCAACACTTGCACTTGCAAGTCTGCAGACTTGTGCTGAGATCTTTTTAACACCAATAAACACTTAGCTATCTCTCCTGTAATCTTTTTGTATGTATACTTATAAATATGTTAGCAATTTGCCGGCCTTTTTCACGGGCAAGTTCCAGATTCGTATAGAGTATTCCAAACAAAACATATGTCCTGATTACTGAATTCACAATAGTCGTTTAAATAATGTATTATGCTTTTAATTATTTGCTATTTTATTTTGTTATATTTTGTCGTACTGAAATTTTTAAAAACGAGAGAACAATGACATGATTTTTTGTTGCTGGTATCGTGACTTCGAGTGTGCGTAAAGTGAAGTTTTCTTATTCATAATGCTTGCTCGCTCAAACTTTGTTAATAATAATAAAGAATGAATGTAATTAAAGATAATCTTACGGCGTTCCTAGTTGGAGAACATCACCTGTGACGCAATGCTTTGCGGTCAGCACATATTTGCCGCTGATGAGAGCGGACCCGCACAGTGTCTTTACTTTCTCATTTTTGACGTATTCTATAAGGGCTAGCCACGGGTACTGATCCAAAGTGGTCGCGTTTCCTCCTGCAATTTAATGTATAAGCGTAAATACTGTCCTAATACAAAAATAAACCACCATTTAAAATGTAGTTCGTAAATGGTTTGACTCTACAAAACTAACATATGAAGCAATTATAGTTCTACGGTAAGTCCGAAAATCGCGTCGCTTTTTTCCGCATACGAAATTATTATGGTGAAACTACAATATGATAATGTAGGGCTTTAGTAAAGTTCTATATTTAGGGCTTTAATAAAGCCTTATCTAGTAAGGTACTATCCTCAAGTTGAAAATCTGTCGCCAAGTGCCTTTAGAAGCGTTTCTACAGGTGACTCTCCATGTTTAGTGTGTTACCATCGTTAACCACATCGTCATTTGACAGAGTGATATCGTGACCAAATATACCTTGATATAATTGTATACTAGGGTGCTTATTTTTTAAACGACTATTTATTCGGCCCTAAGCAAAATTTTGTTGAAAATATGTAAAAAAAATATTGAGCACTTAATAGTGACTCTACGTACTCTCCAACAACGTGAGAAGGTTTCCATACAAAATATACGTACTCTGATTTTTTTATTTTTATTTTTTCATTTGTTATATATCGTTCGAACTCAGGATTGAGCGCTCTATTCCGTTCCGTCATAACTGTAACTCACACCGATGAGGCAGTATACGTCAATAAAGTCTAGTTTTGTTATTGTTGAACCTACAGGGAAAATGTTAACGAGACACTAGTAGGAAATTCAATTTTCTACAAAAAAGTCCAAGATCGATATTTCTCGAAATATTCAGTATTTGCACTTTGCCACTATTGTAGAGGGTTTAATCCTGACTAATTTCCAGGTTCGAATGATCTGAAAGCACATAGTACCGCCATGTTATAAAAATTAAAAAAATAATAATCAACGTTTACGTGTATTTTATATGAGAAAACTACTCACGGTCTGAGAGAGTACTTAGAGTAAATATTAAGGACTTAGATTTTCCGTCAAGTTTTTTTTTTTACATACTTTGCGCCATGACCGAAAAGAAATGGCGTTAAAAATGAAGCGAACTTAAGTAGAGTCGGCACAAGTGTGTCATGTTGTAATGTATAATTTGGCTGAATTTTACGACCGGCCGCTTGCCTGACATCAACCCTCCTTGGGATTATTTTGCAGTACCTACCATTATATGTGGGAAAAATATTTAACCGTAACGTTGTTTTTTTTTTCATTTATACGATAATGTACCTTTATGAAACCTAATCTTCGCTTTGCAGTATATGACCATTTCATGAAATATAGTGCCAATTTAACGTCAATCTGTCAAAAAAAGAAGTTTTAAGATCACTCTATTGTGTCCCACTCACTCACTCGCATTTTTATATACAAATTTTTAACTCAAATATATTACTTTTCCTTATGGTTTTTCAAGCGTTTTGTTATATACAAACTTTGTCTTAAAATAAGCACAGCAAAGAAATAATTAGCCAAATGAGTGTAGGGGTTCAGAAGTGTGGCGGTTACATACATACGGCAATTGATTTTTATTTATATAGATGAGGTAACTGAGGGTTTCGGACCAAGCCATCTTTTGGAGCTTTCACAACAATACTTATGGTATTATTGGCTCTCGGTAATGCCGAAGTTGCTGATGGTTTTGAGAAACAGCTATATAACCTAGAAAAGCCGGCTGTAACACCTAGCATATTGACACGCATAGGCTTGCTGCGTTCAGAGAGCAGTCGATGTATAAATTGATGTACATCTTAGACTTTTCGGTAGTTGTCGTTGTTTTTGGATTATCTATTGTTTAACGTCAGCTACAGTATTTTCGTTTTGTTGTGCTACAATTAAATAAAAGAATATTTCTTACCGACTATCTTGTTACTGACCACGTTCTCGACTCCGCAGCACTGGCTCCGAGGATCCATAGGAAACGCGTTTATTCTCTGTCCGCAATTACCTTCAACTGGCAGAGGGCAACAAACACCGAAATTATCTTCGTTTTCACAACTGTAAAACATATTACGTTCAGTTTTAGGATACACCTTTATATTTATTTTAACACACGACAGTTTATATTACAATAACGTACAGTCGCCTATTGTCTGTTAATAAAAATATCAACGGTAAGTTGAGTTTTGTATAGGGTTGTCTTTGTTCACCGCAGTCTCAAACTGTGTGATAGATGTTTGATGCTTTACAAAACCGAATCAAGTAAATCTTAGCCTCACGTTGTGCGAAATTAAATGCCGGGTAGTGTAAATCAATTATTATGAAGTTACATGATGACACCATTCATATTTAGTACTTGACTTAGCGTTTACGAAAGTTGGTCATACTGTAATTAAATTTTTGACGCCCATATCAAATTGTTGTATCCCAAGAGATAATAGTAGATGGAAAATTAATAATATTGGGAATAACTTATATATAAAACGAGGAAGATACAAATTTATGTCTAAAAAGTGAAACAACCCATATTTTATGAATGAGCAATTTATAAATACACATTTTGGGGAAGAGAAGCATCTGTAAGGTTTTTTTGTAAAAAGATTGCTTTGGAAAAAATTGGCACAGGTTCTAGTGAATACGGGCAACGGCAGAGATTTTCTTATTCTAGATCTTCAAGTTATGAGAGTGTCCATAGAGTGCAGAGTTAGTGAGGATGAGTAATTAACCAAAGCTGGGCTGGTGACCTGTGTGCTATCCATTATTTTGTTTTAGTTTTCATAAAATGTGTATATTACCGGCAAAGATCTTGACTGAGAGTAGACCACCAATCAGTAACTCTAATTCTTGTAATAAGTATCCGTTTAAAGCGATGCATGGATTTTCATCCCATATTTATCCATCAGCATTAGTACTATGAGTTTAATTGTCGCTAATAATTAATTTTTAATAATGAGTAACAATGCGAATATTTTTTTTTTCTTTCTGTGTCTAAATGCGAGGTACGTCTTGACACCTGCATTGCTTTTATGATCATCTGGTTCATGTAGCGGCTCATCATTAATCATTAGTTTCCACAATCGCCGTTATATGCCCTCGTTCGACCAATGGATCACTCGTTTAAAAACTTTTGGAAATGGCAACGTTGAATCTAGATACGTACATTCCTGTAATTGATAGTGTTCGCCCTGTCAACGGTGACAATGTTACTGTCGCGGCAAAATTCGTATATGAAAGTTACTCGTATTTTTGAGGTATCTGATGTGTAATTTATAAATTGAATGAAAGCAAAATATTAAACAACAAACAAACTATTATGACCAGTACTACAAAACAAGACTTTAGATTAAACTTTTGGAGACAATACTTTGTTCTGGGTGAAAGGTACTCTGTGTGCGTTTCTGTTCTCCTGATAACGTGTGTGCAAAATTTCATGATGGTTGAATAGTTAAGTCGTCAAAGCGTAACAAATGTATAAACTCACATTCGCATTTATAATATTATTAGTACGAAGATTGATCCTTTTGATCTGTATCCCTAAAAGAGATGTGGATTGGTATCGATACTTGCCTATAATTAACAACGATATCCATGTTTTCCTTCGTAACCGGCCATCGTAATCTGTTGGCGAGTTCATCGCATTTGTAAATGTTTATACACTCGCCGGTCCTTCCATCCGGTGTCTGACATGGCTTCGGGCAACACACCTGTAACACGTTGTAACGCTTGTAATAAATCACCTTCAACACGTTGATTTATTATTAATTGTGTATTTTATTATACGTCTATTCCCTGCATTTGCAGTGACAGCGTTGCTGAAATAATATTATTGATAACAATGACATAGTTTATAATTTGGTGCTGTTGATTGAAACGTCGCTATTGACTACAGTACAGTGGGGTCACTTTGTCGTGCTACAATAAAAAATTATAACGAAAAGACCTCACCTTCGGCTTATTGTTTTCATAACCGCATAGGGACTTTCGCAGTATAAACATATCCCTTTCGGTTCTCTGGTCATTGGTTACTAGGGCTAGCAACGGCTCGCATTGAAGTATTGATTTGCAAGTTCCTGTCGCTCCGGTCGGAGTAGTGCATAAAGATTCTGAAAGGTATAGAAGAGCAAACTATTATGTTTTCGGCCGTTTTTGTTTGATAAAGTCGTAAGCACCGTTGGTAAAATCCAACGACCCATAGATTTAATTAAAATTTATGTTTCTAAATGTCATTATTATGAAAATGAAGGTGAAAATAACCATATCAGTCCCCGGGCAATAAATGTTTCTTTTAAATGTTTCCTGCGTGTAGCTGCTCGGATTTTCATTCGAATCATTGTTATGTTATTCACCATAATTATTATATTATAGGCACGCCTGAATGCTCTTCTGTCTTCTAAATTATTTATATAATCATTGATGTACACAACTATATCAATATTGTTTGGGAAACAAAACACCAAGCGGCGTTCAAGTCTATTAGATTATTATACAAATATATTGTGATTTGACGAATTGTCAGTTGTCTAAATATTAAAACATAGGGTAAAACTAGCAAAGCGGAATGGAAATAAACAACTAAGAGGACATATATATGTAGCACATAACCGCAAGCCAATTCTAAACTTATTTGTTAATAAATTAATTATGCATTTGAAATGAAGACTGCAAATAAACCGAGCTGACAACAATAACATGTAATAACTTGACAATAATCGAGTGAGTAACACAAAGGCGCACATAGGCGGTAGGTGTAAACCGGTCAGAGGTTCTAAAAGAAAGTATAATAGCTTGCAGTTGTATTTTACGAAATAATATGTTGGCATATACTATTTGGTAAAATTTTTTAATCGGAATGTGATTGTATTATTATAACTGGTGAATTAGTGTTTTTACTTATGAATATTCTGCAGCCTCTTACCCATGTGTAGGCAAAACCCTGCCAAGGATTTCACTTTATTCAGCAAGATTCTGTTTTTTATAACTGGTGAATTAGTGTTTTTACTTATGAATATTCTGCAGCCTCTTACCCATGTGTAGGCAAAACCCTGCCAAGGATTTCACTTTATTCAGCAAGATTCTGTTTTGTAATGTAAGGTTTAGGTTACACAAGGTTAAGGTAAAAGATTTTGTGACCACCTACAGTCCCAACTGGGTAGGCGTGATACCATCACATTTTCTTGCAGCAGCTATAAAATCCTTCTAGTACATATTATGCAAGGATAATATTTATAGCCTTATTTTCATTTTCCGTAGTTTTGATCGGAGTCATAAGTTGATGCCACGAAAGTAAATGCTATTATTAAAAGTTTGAATAAATGTCATACCCAAATTATATGAAATAATATTTGTATTTTTAAAGAAATTATTTATATATTATGTACTATTTTAGAACAAATTGTGTATCGACTAAATTCATGTGCGTTTTTTTTTGTACTGATCATGTTTTCTCTCGGTTTTTATTTATTTTTTAAGTTATTTTGTTTTACTATTCCTGCCTTTGATAAGGGTTTTTTTTTTAATTTGTTTGTTTTTTTTTATGATGAACTTTTTTATTACATGCGAAGCGATGATGGCTCAGTTGGTAGTGTGTTTGGACATACCGTGGAGGGAGGTAGGTTGGAACTCTAAGAACTGAGTCAGAGATTTCGGTGAAGGCAAACGTCGTGATGAAACCTTAGCATGGTGGTACGGCTTTTTCCAAGTCCGCCTGGTTAGCTACCACCCTCAAGTTGAAAATTTGTTGCCAAGCACCTTAGACCACATCATCATTCACATGCTAATTTATTAATAGAATAAGAAAAATGAGTTCATTTTTAAAATAAATTACTTTAGATTAATTAAATATTAATTAATATAAGATTTTAAATAAATGTCTAAGAGACAGTGTTACGATTATACTAATAATGCTTCTTGTACATACAATGTACTCATAGTTAATGTATTTCGACGTACAATTATATTATGTCTTTATAAACAATTATGTTAGGATATTGGAATATCCACAGATATTTTGTTATTAAGCTGGAATTACGTATTAACATTGTAATAGGTTAATAATGATTTGTTAATTATACTACAATAGTTACAATTTTCCCATGTGACTTCCTTGTTTATACTAGCGGATCCGACGGACGTTGTCCTGCCCCGATAATAAAAATATACATTTGTGTGCATGAAATGCTTAAGGTAACTAATGTATTTAATTTTATAAGGATTAATACTGTATCCTTCTAAGTAGCCTTCCGTAATTACCTCGGTATATGTGACCATTTTTTATTAGATAGATGGATATTGTAAGCTATCCTTAAAAGATAGGTATATGCCATCGCAGACGTTTTTTTGTTGATATATAAAAAAGGAATATCTCACTATAGATTGTTCTATTATATCTCAGATGAAATTAGGCAGCGTTTTGGATGAGCGCTCCCAGATGGCTCGACTTTTTCCAACGCTTCTAACCTTGACAAATCGTATACCTAAATCTTCCTCATGTATAACTCTATCTATTGGTGAAGACCGCATTACAATCCGTTTAGTAGTTTTTGAGCTTATCGCGAACAGACTGACAGACTTGGCGGACGACTTTGTTTTATAATATGCAGCGATGTAGTGATGATTATACTTCGTTACATGTTTTTCGATTATAGTAGATCCAAGGCAATACACCAAGCCTAGGTTCGGCCACTTTGGCATACTTGAGCTTGTTGCTAAGCGGCTGAGGTGCCTTAAGCGCTCGCCTTAGTACTCCGGTGAAGCTGTGAAGGACCGTCACGCCAATAGCGTTAGTTGGTTAAAAAAAATCTCCACACTTTTAACCGATAAAACGTTATAATCGTCTCATCGCTGTCCAGCGAAGAGTGGATAACCTTTGCAGGATTTTCCCACTTAATCTTGACATTGTACGGATAGGCGAATAAATGAAACAGAAACAAGAAAACAGAATATAACGTTTTTTTTAACCGACTGAAGCTATTTGCCTGAAGGGCCTTCACAGGTTCACCGAACTAATGGGGTAAGCGCTTAAGGCACTCAGCCGCTTGGCAACAAGTGGTCGAGTCTCAGCTTGGGTTGTTGCCTTGGGTGCAACAACAGAAATCTTACTAAGCTAAACTAATCTCACATATAATAATTAGTGATACACACATGTGGTACAGTGTTTTATTTCATTACTTAATAAGATGTGTGAAAGGATAACGTCAGCATACAGTGTCCGACAGTTATGTTATCTGGTGCCAAAGGTGATTTTTATTTTAACACATGCAATCATTATCTACATAAATATAATGATGAAATATCGAGTTTTTATGTTTTTTTGTACGATATTATTTTAATACTAAATCTCGACATGTCGTTGTCTACTTTCAGCGTTAAGGCTTGAAGAATCAATTGAAGTACTAGTTGATACCCGCCTTCCTGGTTTGGGCATTAAAAACGGCAAAGAGTCAATCGAAGAAAAAGAATAAATTTCTAGAATCATCTATGAATTATGCTGTGTCAAATAGTCATAGTTTCGTGCCCGATACATTTAGTACTTTTGATGTAATTGAACCTCAAATAAACTGTATATTCATTACACAAGAGACATACTTAGAGGCACGAAAAAAAAAGTGGAATAACAGAACATATTTCCTTATTTCGTACTGGTCATATATACCAATATAATGTAATATGTATACAGAAGATTTTCAATGGAATTTTATTTACGACATTCATTTGTTTTTTTTTTTTACATCTGTTAATGTCTTTGATACGTATTGTATGAAATTTTTGAGGTTTTTATTGTTTTTAAATTTATCATTATTTCTGTTTTTAAGAGGCGAGGAGAGCTAAATATTGATTTTGTAGCCATTATGATAAAAACAGCCTTTTGAACACTATTCAATTTTCACTATGTTAAGTCAAAGTTTCTTATAATTAGAACACTGATCTTACTGCCTCTAATTTTGTATTTTTTTTAGTCTTATTCTATTGTTTAAAAAACGTTAGTTCAATTGATTGGTTATATTCAACAAATTAAAAAAAATAGGTTGTACAAAAAAATCTGTTCTCATATTATTTTTCCCCCTTTTTATTAAGTTCGGCTAGATATGTCCGCATAGGCTGATCTATTGGTGTAGTTGCACTGACAAAATGACAGCATTTTTAGATTTACCTGATGATGGTCACAGTGGAACTCAAAAACATGAAATATTCGGGAAATGCAACAAATTGCAACAAGTCACTGTGACTATGTGTGGCGCGTGGTGGTAACGATCCGACAGGGTTCAGATACTGTCACACCGCTTGTTTACTATTGGTATACTCACCACACCCTCGGAATGCCAAACGATGGAAACTATGAAGAGTGTTACACTTATATCGTGGTGTTTGCCGTGTGTTGTCAGGAGGCGTTGTTGATTTTATATTAGCTGCCCGTTCCGGCTTCACGCTGTCGTTTTAACGAAGAAAAGTTCAGACCAAATCTTGTTTTTACAATATGAACATGTAATGAAGTAAAATGGCAACTGAAGAGCTGTACGCCATTTCGTCAATATCTTTGTTGCTACTGATTACGTACCACTCATTAACTCGATTTTTGTATGGAGATTTTATGATCCAAATTCTTCACTTATCCATGTATAGTCTTTTTAAACATTTTTTTTTCATACAAACCTTGCCCTGATAATTACAAACACAACAATCACTAGTCTCAGTATTTTATTATAAGTTAATATTTATGTTTAGTCGTCTGAGGTCATACATTTAGTTTTAATTTGAACACAATTCGTTGTACAAATGAATGCACATCTCACTCGTATCGTCAAATAGTCGTATTTATTGTACTAGATGTCTTATGAATCAAGTAAATAAAATACTTGATCGCGGCGAACTTTAGTTTTATAATAAAGAAAAAATTGTATTGATGGACAACTTACGGCCTGCTGCTCCGTGATGATACGCGGCGAGAAGTACTATGAGGATTATTAGTGACATTTTTTTTTAACACAACTTTACACTGGGTGCCCACGAGGTGTGGTTGCGTCGACGCTAATGTCTGTAAGAACGGAGCGAGTCCCGTAAACGCTACTGTCTAGTGCCCGGCGTAAGCGCACTGATCGTAGTTTCGGAAACAGAGGCAGAACTTTGTTTTTACACTATCATCGTGCCTACAATCAGTTTGTTTATCGAGAGGGAAATTTTACACGAAATACAACGTTTTAGCTATTGTAGTTTTGATGAAAATTGAATGTTCAAATCAAATGAATATTTCATATATATCAGCTTTCCACTCGCGGCTTTGCTCGCCTAAACTATCAAATTTCTAGTTTTGTTTTTGTATAATTGAATTGGTGCTTTGTTTTGATCTGTTATAAATTTATTATCTAGTTTATTCTTGAAAATATTAATTGACATTACAATTTTTGTTGTTTTATTTTTTTAACGTTGCCTCCAATACACATTCAAAGACTTTTCGAAATCTGAAACACCTATCTTGAGTAAATTGGTTTTGGTAATTATGAGTTCTAGGATTTTGTTATATAAATATATATACAGGTAATTGTGAAGGTACATTAGTTTAACTGATTGTCCATAAATCACACTCAAATGGTTAGACGATGATTAGTAAAATTTGCCATAAAAATCGCCTGGAATTAGGTCAAGGAATTTTATTTTCACCGAACTAAGCAATCAGGTAACATCTGTTCGTATTTATATAGGATACCATAAAAATGTAAACAAGTAAAGCTATATCACACAGTTGTCGTATATAGTGGACTAACTTTTGCTTGCGGCATCGTTCGCGTTAATATAGATTCTATCCATCCCTCGGGAAGTTAGAGATAAAGATATCCTATGTCTTTTTTTTAATGCCAAAGAGCAGCAAACAGGCAGACGGCCCATCTGATATTAAATGGTTACCGTCGCCTATGGACAACTGCAATACTAGAGGATTATAAGGGACAAACGAAGAGTTGGGTCACCTGATAGTAAGTGATCACCGCCGTCCATAGGCACTAGCAACACCAGGGGGATCGCAAGTGCGTTGCCGGCCTTTTAAAGAAATGTACGCTCGTTTCTAAAAGGTTATAACTCGTAATGGTTTGGAATCACCGCCGCTGGGAGTCGATTCCACAAGGTCGAAATACGAGGCAGAAACGATCTTGAGAATCTCACCGTAGAAGACCTTCACTCATCGAGGTTGTGTGAATGAAATTTCAGTTTCAGGCGGGTTGTACGATAGTGGAATTCAGTGGCGGATATCAGTCTAAACAACTTCTTGGAACATTCACCATGGTAGATGCAATAAAGGACGCGGTTATGTTGCCGACCTTGACGAGCGTGTTTAAATCCCCTTTTGAATTACCCTGTGTCATAACCATGGGGGAATACCGTGCTGGGTAACCCATTCTATAAAGCTAGGGTATGTAATAAGGCCTCTAGAGAACCTTACGGTTGTCACCATTCTGCCGGGCAATTAGGTATTTATATGTAATATATATCTATTTATAGTTCATTAATTTTCCAGCAATGGCTATCACGTAGAATGTAGATACTTGTTGTCGCGACTTTATTTTCAGAACTGTTTAAGAAATATAATGCCGTCATAGATTAATCACCTTGTAACAGTAACGGATTGTGCAACGCACATCACAATAGCTTTCCGATGGCAGTATTTTTTGTAGCTTATAACTTTTACCATTACATTTTAACCAAATTTTTACAAATTACAGCGTACTAACTTTTGGCCGCGTGTTTGCTCGCGTTATTATAGATTTGACCTATTCCCCAGAAACAGTACTTTGTACTTGCACTTTTGGTAATTAAGACGTGAAATCATAACATATAAACAAACTCGCATTCGCCTCTATAATCTTACTTAGGATTTGACAAATATATAAAGAACGATTGTACGATATCAAATAGAAAACTATATAACCTTCTACAGATAACGGGTTATTACAGAACTAAATGACAATATATTAATTACCAGTTCCCGAAACAAATATTTCGTTTTTTATTATATCATTCACCATGTCTACAACCCGAGTCCTGCCGAAACCTTGCACCTTAGCAAAATGACGAAAACGCAAAAGTTCACCAGAATATTGCTGTTTCGAAAGTATTATGGCTGTGAAATGAAATATCCAGCACGTTTTTACCTCAGGACATTAACGTTGGGACTCTTGAAAAACTGTCCTATAGATTTTGCGCGATACGCTCACACAGGCAGGCCTCTATCATTTTGTTTATATCGGTTTGTTGTTCCAGGAGCGACAAAGGAGATCGGCACTGCACTGACCAGAGTGTGTCTTAGACATCGCGCCATCGAGACGAGAATGAAGACGTTTATCAGGTAAGGTTATTTTAACTCTCGTAGTTATTTCCTTATTTCTGTTATGAATCTACCTTATAGAAGTATTTACTGTCCGTTTACACTAACGTGGTAATTTTCAGTATTTTCAGCATGATTGCAGGACGACCCCATCTATGTTGCTAATGCTTTTTTTGTGATGTCTTTAATTGTCTGGACAAGGTCTGTATGAAAGGGAAAGTTTGAGAAATCGTATGGAAAAGTGAAAAATGTATATTACCAAATCTGCATATAAAAATTGTGTGTGTCAGCTCCGACGCACGACTGGTGTTTACTCCTTAACAACGATTGTCTTTGAACAGGCACAAAAAAAGGCTTACTAGACTAATAAAAAGGACCGATATCATATCAAAGGGTAAATAATATATAAACACATCCATGTAAAAGCTTAAAGAATGTATATATTTTTATTCTATTTACAATTTTTTATGACATGATATTCAGCAAAATATTATACATCAAACGTTTACATAAGTAGAAGCATACCTCGTCGTGCCCAGTGTTATATTAGAAACAATGTCTAAATTAAGTTCGGATTAAAAAAAAAGTATGAATCTCAATCTGTCATCTTGTGAAAGGTCCGCACAAAAAACGTATCGCTGTCATTCGAGCACTAAATTGTACTCTTCATATATTTTCACATCGAGCGCGTTATATGAAAATAGATTCTTAAGAAGTTTACTACAAAAAGTGATTGACTGGGCGAGTGAAGTGATGATGGTTTAGTTGATAGCGTTTTCGACACAGCGTTGAAGAACGTAGGTTCGAACCCTAGCAAATGAATCGGAGTTTTCGGTAAACAAAAACATCGTTATGAAAGTATAGCATGGTTGTAGGGGTTTTTCTAAATATACATGGCTAGCTACCACCCTCAAGTAGAATATCTGTCGCCAAGTACCTACCTGTTGGTGTGCAGCTGTTCCGGCTGCTGCACTTGAGAGCCAGTCTCCCTAAAGGTTTAGCGTGACTACATCATCATCATTTAAAATCAGATGAGATTGTGGTCAAACGATAACATGTAGGCTATATATATAAAAAAAACATAGATGATATTAGGGAGATCTTCTAAAATATTGACAGATTGACGTTCAGTTCTTGGTTGGTTGGTTGGTTGATTGTTGTTTGGTAAAGGGAAGATTTGATCTTATTCTCTAGGTTATTTAACCGCGTGCGAAGCAATGTATGTAGTGTCTAGTAGTGTCTAGTAATGTATAAAATTTTGCAAACAGCGTCATATTTAATACAGTCGAATGTTTTCTGTGTTCATAATTGTCGAGGCACCGCGTCCTACAGTATGTACACAAGAATAATTGAATTCATTGCAGAATAGCGCAGTTTTTACTGAGGTGTAGGATATGGTAATACGTTCATGAATTGAAAAAATATAGTCCTTGCCAAACTTATTGACTGTTCTTTTTTTTTCGAACTGACTACTACTGTTTGCTTGTTATGGCCGCTGCAGTTTCACCGGACTAAAACTATACTCAAAATAGCTGACCAGAAAACAAGTTTAAGTATAAATACGTAGTATGTTATATGCATAACATCAAGACAATTTAATGATAAATAAATACCAATTTTAGGTTCCTATAATAATATTTTAACTTTGTTTCGTATTAAACTCTTGAATATATTACGCGCAAGCCCGAACTTACGGTTGTATTCAGAGCGGCCAAAAAGATTGACGAAGAAGATTTTAACCCCTCAGCTGATTTTTTAATAGTCAGATCTCAAAATGTTGGTTTATGTTTTTATTATTTCTTTTTATTTCACGATGTACGGATACATTGTAAATTTCATGGTTTATTTAAAAAAAGTTCGTATAAATGAAGAAATTATTTAAAAATATATTTTACATAAACATTATAATTTTACAATACATCAATTTGTAATTTTTTCAAAGTTTTGTACTAAATTAGGTATTTTTTTCAAGCGTACGCTGCCAAGAGTCTGTTGACCTGTGCCTCATGAGGTCAACATTCGTTTATATGGAACTAAAACTTTTATGGTTTTGGACAGTCCTGAGCGGGTTAATTAATTTCCCTCGACACGCGTCCCTCTGGGACTGTTATTTCGTTTCCGTTTAATGTATTATCCATTTTTATGGGAATTCCACTGCTCCTAATCGGCGTATTAGATAACCTGTAACCTTACTCGATATATGAATAAACAATAAAACGAAAATTGTTTGGTTTTATCACAACGGAATTAAAGATAAAATAGTCGAATAGGTTTGCAAAATGTTTTGATGAAAATGTCAAAGGTTATAAAAAAAGTGCTTGTGTTTTATTATGCATATTATTATAATGTGCATGAAGTAAATCGAATATTCACATTCATAACTGATATATACAATACTAGCTGTGCCCGCGGTTACGTCCGCGTGAAAGTTAATGTAAAAACACAGTGATTAATTTAACTGGAAAATAGTTCAAACGTTTTGGAGATAGTACTGCAAACAAAGCTACGGGTAAAAGGTAGTCTAAAATAAAAATAAAAACTTTAATTACTTCTTATAACGTTAGCTATCTGGCAGTGAAAGTCCTGTGAAAATAGGTCCAATTGTTTTGGAGATAGTACTACAGACGAAGCCACGGATGACAGCTAGTTTAAAATAAAATAGCCTATGTTACCCGCTGTAATTTTAACTATCCGTCATTGAAATTTCTGTCAAAATCTGTCCAGCCGTTTCGGAGATTACGCGGAACAAACAGACAGACGGACAGACAAAAATTTTAAAATTTGTGTTTTTGTTATCTGTGTACATTCATATCTAATTAGTAAAAAGTCGTTATTTTGATATTACATACAGACACTTCATTTTTATTATATGTATAGTTAATAATTTGACGCCCGATATCAGATACATTCTTTATAATTTAAAAACTACAAACAGAATAGTAAAAATCACATAATAAATAATAGTATTACCGTAATTTACTTTTATAACGCTAATTGAAAAAGTTCCGTGGCCAAATTCGTACAAGTTTTAAATTAAAATAAAATTAAAAAAATATATATGTTTAACAATTTGTGTTTTAGATATACCCATTAATTTCTTATATACTCATTCATTCTTATATACTTCATATAGCTCATATTTATTATTATGTTATTCTTTCTTTTATTTGCACTGCCTATAGTTTTTTTCGGTCAGAACCAGAGTTTTTTTTCAACACTACCCGACATTTTGTGTACCGCCACTACTTTTTGTAACACAAAAATGTTGCTGATCAGAATTTAAAAGCCCTCCCACAAGGAGTTTCACTTCATAAACTTAATATTGTTTATTTGAAAGATTAATAAGGCATGTTCATATTTCGACCACAGGACGGTAATTAGTAGTTTTTAAATGTTGCGAGAGTAGGTATTTAAAAATAATAAATAAACATAAAAAAGCCTTTTATTTCTTGTTTCACATACAAAAATTCAATAAGAAAGTGCTTACAAAATTTGTTTACATTTTAAATTTATTTACTAATTATAGAGATAAAAATTAATGCCCGCTACTCTTGTTACATCATCTACCCAGTGTGCATTGGGTCTTCCTCTTTTTCTCTATCCTGGTGGACCTACCCAAGTTGTTGTTTTTGCGGTCCAGCGGTCATCGCTGAGCCTTGCTACATGTCCAGCCCATTGCCATTTTAATTTTTGTGAGTAGCGGAGAGCGTCAATGGCTTTCGTTTTCTTTCTTGTAGTAGTATGGCGGATCTTTTGGATTTTCTTAATTTTTATGATGCTTCTTTCCATACTCCTTTGGCAGGACAGTAATTTTATTTTTTACTTTCCTGGTAAATTTCCAAGTTTGGCAGGCGTATGCTAATGTGGGGAGTAGGCAGGTATTCATGACTTTCGTTTTCAATCGTATGGTCATATCGCTTTTGAGTATTTCTTTGAGGCTCCAGAACTTTTTCCATATGATGTTGACTCTTCTCTCTACTTCCAGTTCGTTATTTTGATGGTGGAATGAAACTTGCTTTCCCAGGTAGATGTATGCATCAACCTATGTTAAAGGTGAATTTTCAAGATATATAGGTCTTTCGATATAGTTCGTCATGATATTAGTTTTTGTCAAATTGATTTCCAAGCCCACTTTACGACTTTCTTCATGTAGGTTGTTTATCATTACTTGTAGTTGATTTGTACTTTCTGATACTAGGACTATGTCGTCGGCAAATCTCAAGTGACTCAAGTAGCATCCATTTATATTTATGCCAACTTTTCCCCAGTTTAGCTTGCCAAATATGGACTCTAGCACCGCTATGAAGATAGTAGGCGAGAGTGGGACTCCCTGCCGTACGCCTTTTTTTATTTGTATTGGTGGTCCTGTATTTTCCAGCTTCACTGTGCTAGTACTGTTGTCGTAGATATTTTTTAAGATTTTTATGTACTCTAGTGGCACTTTTTGGGAGAGTAAAGTTTCCCAAATCGATGAGTGATACAGAGAATCAAATGCTTTTTGGTAGTCGATGAAAGCAATGTAGAGTGGTCTCCTAAACTCTTGGTATTTTTCTATCAGCATTTCTAGCGAGTGTATATGGTCCACTGTTGAAAAACCTCTTCTAAAGCCTGCCTGTTCAATAGGTTGGTATTTCTCTGTGCATATTTTTATTTTTTTCTCTATTATTGAGGAGAACAGTTTATATACTGTAGGTGATAGGCTTATCGGTCTGTAGTTACTTATATTATTAAGGGTCTCCTTTTTTGTACGGCAAAATGATGTCTGACTTTGACCATTGACGAGGAGTATATGAGCTGTGCAGTATCAGGTTAAACAGTCGAGTTAGTGGTTTTGTAAGAAACTCGCATCCAATCTTTATGACTTCATTGGTGATCCTGTCGGGGCCTGGAATTTTCTCAATTTTAGTGATTTTATCCCTTTAATCACTTCGGATTCGTCTATGACTTCTCTCGTCTCCTCTTTATTAGTGTCTGGTAGTTCATATGTATATTGATTCGGTGCGCTGTATAATATCCTATAGAATTCTGTTGCTATTTTCAGTATTTCTGTACTATTTTGGGTGTTTTTCGTTTTGTCTCTCAACTCTTCGATCCTTGATTTGTGTGTTCTTAGTTCCTTGTATGCTTTTTTGACACTATTTGTAGTATTAAGATGTTTTTCGATGATTCTTGTGCGGTGTGCCTTATAGTCTAAATTGGTACGTTTACTTATGAGTTTGTAGAGTGCTTTAGTTCATTTTTCATAGTTTTTGATTTCGGTTTCGTTTTTTGTAATTCTTGTCTTCTGTAAATAAGCGCTTTTGTGCGTGCTGATAGTATTTGGTTTTTCCCTGAATTTGTGTTATAGGAAACCTCGTGAGCTTTTTTGAGGCTGGTGTCTATTGCATTTGTTATATCGTTATAGCGTTTCTGAACAGTGTCCTCGTCTTTCCAGTTCTCTATTATGTTTATTAAGCAGCTATTCAGCGTTTGTTTGTAGGTTTGAATTTCTTCTTCGTTCTTTAGTTGGGGTCTGGGGCATTGACCACACTTTCTACGACTTTTTGTCTTGGGAAGAACGTTTAGTGATGCTCTCACTGGCCTATGATCCGAAGGGTAAGAGATGTTTAAGACCTGTATATCATATACGTTTCTGTGTAAGTTTGTTAGAATGTAGTCTATTTCGTTCTTTATTTTACCGTTAGGTCATCTCCAGGTCCATCTTTGTTTGTTATTTTTTTTGAAAAATGTATTCATAATAGCAAAATTATTCTCACGTGCAAAATTGATGAGTCTATTTCCTCTACAGTTTCTATTTCCGTAGCCATAGTTTCATGTGACGTTCTCATTGGGATTGGTTTGTCCTATTTTGGCGTTAAAGTCACCCATGACTATTATATTGTTGTCTGAGAGTTGTAGGGCTTTGTCAAGAGTACTGTCGAAAAATTCCAATTCTTCGTCGCTCGAAGCCTCCGTTGGGGCGTAAACCTGAATAACGCTTAAACCTAAGCTATTGATATTCATCTTTAACAGCGCCACCCTTTCTGACAGACCTGTGAAGCTTGTAATAAATCTTTTTAGATATTTTTTGACAATAAAACCCACTCCATATTATCCAGGCGTTTCTCCAATGTGGTAGAGAATAAACTCAACATGCTCTTTGATTGTGTTTCCAAGTTTTCTTCTTTCCGAGAGACCTATAATATCAAAGTTACTATTTCTTTCCTTTCTCTATTTCCTTTTTTACTTCTTCTTTTAATTTATTTCTGTTTTCTAAAATGTGTTGTGGAAAGTCTTCTGTTATATAATAGGCGGTATCTTTTAATATTCTTCTCAGCTTAATTTTTTTTATTTTTGTGCCTAAAGTAGTGAATGTTACAGTAATCGGCTGAGGCTTATCTCCTTTCTTTCCTATTCTCCTAGTTTCTTGTAACTCTCTACTCTCTAGCCCTCTAGAAAAATAGTGGTTTATTAAGTTTGTTATGTTTTTCTCTAAATTTTCGTAAGATGTTTCGGTTTCCGCTAAGCCAAATATTACAATATTCCTCTGTCTTGACTGTTTTTCTAGGAAGTTCAATCTTTTCTCTTGATTTTCCAGCTTTTCCTTAAGTTTGTTATATCTTTCTTCTATTACTTTAAACTTTTCTTCCAATTTGAAATTTATGTTTTGTGTAACTTGTTTAGTAACCCTATCAGCTGATTGGACGATAGTCGATTTTTGTTCGTCAAGTTCGTTTTGTATTTTTTGAAGCATATTCATAACTTCTTCCATGGTTTGGATGATATTATTTTACGATTACCAGGAAGAGATCTTTTATTTTGGTACTTGTGTTGGCCTCTATTCGTTGGTATAGTACTAGTTTGCGGGATGATAGCTTAGGCTGAGTTGCACCAAAATCGTGGTTATTGTAATTGTTAAAGTTAACTTTAACAATGACAAGACTTGCTAACAGTTACATTTGCCAAAACGAGTTGCACCATCAAACATTTTGTAATTGTTAAAGTTATTAGGGTTGCTACTTCAATAAGCCAATTAGTCCCTAAAATCGAAAAGGGTAATATATTTTACTTGGCAGGACTTTGTTATAAGTGTCACCCAGTGTCACTATTGTTATTCTGTGACTGTCAACAGATTTTTGATGACAGATTTCAGATGTCAACGACAAAACGTTAGCGTTTGTCGTCCTGTGGACATTTTCCAATTCTAGGAAATTAAACTTTTTTCTTTCTAAGACGCAAATTATCTTCAAATATATTGATTTCGTCATCGGAAGAACTATTTTCAGTTTCCCACAGGATTTCTCTTAGCAACGACATGATATTATAAAGTTTTTTCTAGTGAACATGACAACCGATTCAAAAATTGACATTAACAATAATGGTAACCGGCCAACATGGAGCGGTAATAGTTAACGTTAAATCGTGACGTCATTTTAACCATTGTCAATTGGTGCAACCTATTTTTTGCCTAACAATAACTTTAACCGAATTTTTAACTTTAACATTAACTGGTGCAACCGAGCCTTAGTGTATAACGAAATAAGACATTTTTAGTGATTCCTCTAGATGGCGTTATATCATTGATCGATTTTGTAATAACGTTTTTAATATTATTGCAAAGTCACGATAATATATTTGATTATGGTCGTTATCACTTTAATGTTGCATTATGTCACTTCGTCTTTCGTATATTTACTTGTAGACTATTTGAAACTTATTTTTATGCCAAGAAAAGTCTCTGGTAGCCTAGCAGTGCCTTTATTTCACTTCACTATTTTGCATGTATTTAGATGCTTATTCACTGTTTTTCGCCTTATGTGCACAATATATATTAAGAGTCATTTGATTTTGACTGGCTGCACTTAGTTTTTATATTGAATAACACTTATTTATATTTTATAATCCACAACAAACACAGAGCTGATACGTATCGTGGCACAGTGGCGCCCCTCCCAGTAGGTATTTAAGTGTCCACAATTATAAAGTTATAAAGATTTTTTTATGTACTTTGGTTCACCAAAAGTCATGGCTTCAAGTCAACATGCACTGTTAGTGTAGATGGTAATAATCTGACAATAATAGTGTTTATAATCTATTGTAAATTACTCTTTTGTCGGGTTATTTGCTGTTTTGCATCATATCGTAATTAAATAAATGTTCGTCGCTCGTATTATGACTTTGAATTTGAGCACTGAATAACGTACTCTCCTTTTTTTCGTATAGGTTGTAGTGTAAAGCTTACTTGTTCACATGTTAATAATGACCGACCTCTGCCAATTTCAGTAATAATGGAAAAGGGATAATCGACAGAAGAATAATTATATTTTCAATTGCGTAGGCATTATGCACTACAATACTGCGGTGGTAATAGTGATCACCCCTAAATTTTAGTTTGGCATATATATTTCAGCACGTTAATGGAGACACTGGTGAGTCCGTTGGCGGAGCGCGCAGAAGAGTGGCGAAGAGGTGGATGTGCGACTGGAGCCCTCAGCAAGGAGCACGCGCGGGACTGTAAACGAGCCCGCGCTGAACTGCGTCGCAGGATGACCGACGCCCAACGCCATGCAAGAAAGGCAAGGCGCGCTCCACCCGACGCCAAACGACGAGCTGATGTCTGCATGCAGGTCACTCAATAATCCAATAGCACTCAGCGATATCAGATCGTTCAAGCCCTAATATATTAAGGTTTTTGAATTACAGGACGTGCAGGAACGGAAGCAACAGTTGGAGGAGATGGAAGAGAAAGCGGTCAAGGCGGCACTCATCGAAGAGAGGAGTCGCTTCTGCCA
Organism: Antheraea assamensis; assembly: GCA_035772565.1. Classification (NCBI taxonomy): domain Eukaryota; kingdom Metazoa; phylum Arthropoda; class Insecta; order Lepidoptera; family Saturniidae; genus Antheraea; species Antheraea assamensis. The sequence goes on along the minus strand of JAQQSE010000105.1, from coordinate 176,866 downwards.
CTTCGTCTCGCTTCTCAACCCGGTCGTTGTGAGTATATCTCGGGAAGTGGTTACACTAGGATCTTATTTTGTCTACGACGCGCAAGACTTCACTGGTTAAATTTTTCCAAAGAATAGATTATTCAGTATTTTTTCTACTTTATAGGCTTCAGCATTTTAGGGCAATCTTATCTGATGTTAAATACTGATGTTTTACGTATTATGTTAAACACGCTAAACCTAAAGAGGGACTGGCTCTTAAGTTCAGCAGCGAGTATCATAGGTACTTGGCGATACATATTAAACTTGAGGGTGATAGCTAGCCAGGCGGGCTTACCAAAATTTCTACACCATGCAATGGATTCACTCCGATATTCTTCGTCACCGAAAGTAATTGAAGTAAGAGTTAAAAACCTAAGTCGAATGACGCGGTTTCTAAACAAGCTAACCATTTCAACTTTCTGTTCAATAGTCCAAGATTTGCATAATTAGTAATCAGATTTCATGTTGAAAATTATTATTTATAGGGATTAGTTTTTCCAGAATGTCCTAGACAATTTTAAGAAACTATGGCAATTAATAAATTAAGTGACTACTTACAAAGTAAGCCTAAGTTTACGTATAATAAAATGTTATGGGTTGTATCTGCGGTATTTTGGCCTAATAGTTGAGTATTCATGGCATTAAGTGTTCTATGTGTAGGAGAGTGAAGTGGCGATGTTAGCGGAAGTGGGACATTTGCAAGAAGGGACGGAGCAGCTTCTACGACATATCGCTGAGCCCAGAACTCTGCCAGCTGCCAGTCTGCAGGTATATCTCAAATCTAATATCATTGTATGATGAAAACAAATAGTTTAATAGTAGTACAATATTTGGTTATATACGTTTTAAAATTGGTATATGCTAGAATTAGTAGTTATAGGGAAATTATTACAAAAAATGAATGCGGGAGTCAGATTAGCTAGTTAGGGTGGTAGACTTGTTAAGGAGGTGGTTATATGTGGCCTTGAGATATGATGCATACTTAATGTTAAGTAATGTTACACTAAATGAATTGAGAAACGTGATTTATCTTCGGTTTACGTTTTACCAGAAAGAACATGAAGATGATAGGATGTTTAGAAATGAGATTCGTAACCAATTTTATTTCTTCTAAATATATCGTAGCGAGATAATAAATTTTCAAGTTAGAAGAAATATGTACTACTTTAGAAATGGAAATATACTTTTTCTATTATGTTTTTGCTGTAATTTATATATGATCTAGGTGTGCCCGCAGTTCTATTAACATAATTTACAAACCTTATTTCAACGTTTTTATTGTAATTTAGCGGGATATATTGTTAATATTATATTACTTAATATTTATTAATTTATGTAAAGTGTTGTAGGAAAACGTGTTGGTCCTATTTATCGATTTAATTTATCATTATCCTCCTAACCTCCTCCATTTGTTAACTAATGTTACTAATTATACTCTAAACCTAATCTGAAAATACAACAATTATTCAAAACGATTGTTCAATGGTCATGTAACTCGGTTTAGTAATTCTCAAGTTATAAGCACATAAATGAATAATTTGAGAGATTTTGCCATTTATGACTTAAATGGCTAGGATTCCTTCCAGGATAAGGTGATGGTTAAGATATTTTTTTATTTAGTGGCTATTAATGAGCTTTACTGTTATCAATAAAATATTTGGAAATTGTTATTATCCATACCATTGACGAGTCGAAACGTCTATTTATAAGTCTTTATTAGCTATACTTCGGGATCTTTATTCTCTACAATATTTGTTCGCCCTTGGTCAATAAAACTCAGTAAAGCGAAAAAGATTTACAACTGAATTTTGATCGCTGCACGAATACTAGTTATTATGAAAATATTTATGTTGTATCCATAAACAATGATTTGGAATTTGCAGATATTGATGGAAGTGTGAACCTATTAAGCCTATATTTTCTCTTACGTATTGAATTTTCATATAATGAGTTGGTGAAGTCATTACTGAAATGCACTCAATACATAAAAGGCGTCCTCTTCTTGCGCGATGCATAATAACACTGTTAAGTTTCTGAGGCAGCTTTATTGTTAATAATTCTGCCATACAACACAACTTCTATTATAATAACGTCCCATCTGTTAATGAAAGAGAGGGAAAGAGTATAACCAGATATCTGGAACAGGGATAGTTTGTCCCAATGTGGGAAGGCAACCACCACATCCACACAGGTCGGGATATCCCTCCTAGTCAGTATACTGTATTTTTTTAGTTAGCTGGAAGTATATGCACCTCAAAATGTATGCTAAATATAGTATTTTATAAACGTGATGAAGGCTCACTTACCTTTAATCTTCACGGCGGCCGTTTCAGGTGATAACGAAGCACCAACTTGTAAATAATGCACATGGCAAAAGATCCAAGTTAGGTTTCGAGACAGCCCCCATTGTCGTGCCGTGCTGGTATGAAATCGGTCATTGGAAAATGATCGGTCATTTCCGATTTTTAGTTAATATCAAAAATATATTTACCCGGCTTTTACACCACTTTATGCTCGAACACTGCAAAAATCTGGCTTAAACAGGTGGTTTTACGTAACGTTTACAGGTGGTATGCGATATAAAGTCGTGTTCAGGCGCCTGGGAGTGCAACTCCGCTCCGCACTCGCCCTCCGCATCGGCGTCCTCCCGGCTCGGCAGCCGCAAGTCTTCGCTCACCTCCATATCCTCGCTGAACAGCCAATGCTCCTCGGACCAGCACCACGGTAAGATTAACATCATAATCCAACACTTTAGTTAGCTTTTGTTAATACTCTATAGGGGTTTGCGTTTCATCACAATCTGATCTGATGATGTGGCGGACTGTACTGTGGAATGCTTAGTGTATACTAGTAGTGTATATGTGGTCTACTAACGAAGGAAATGAGACAAAATCTTCTCTTTACAATACGACAATGTAACGAAGTAAAATTGCACCGATCGTCTTGTGAAGAAAAATATCATGATGAAACTTTGACATAATGGTAGGTCTTTTTCTTCACTTCCTGAAGTTGAAAACCTGTTGCCAAGCACCTATGGGTGTATTCCGGCTGCTGCACTTGAGAGCTAGTCCCTCTAGTCATACCGTGTTTACCATCTTGGACGACATCGTCATTTAAAATCAGGTCAGATTGTGATTAAACGATAAGACTTATAAAAAATGTAAAAAAATGCTGATGATTGTATAATTGGAGATGTGTTGGTAGTAACCGTTGTATATAGATTGCACTAAGCGTACCGTCAGGTATAGTGTAGTCAATTTGTCGTCACACTTTAGCCTGTAAAATACCCACTGCAGGTCCATAGGCCTCTACCCAAAGGAAGATATGGGCATAATCACCGCGTCAGCCCACGACGTATTAGCAATTTCAAACTTTGAGAAATCCACAGTTCTATATTTTCACACATACGGTGATACTACAAGTATATTACTTAGATGCAGGTTTCCTCACACTCTTTTCCTTCACCGTCAACCGATAATGTTACCAATTCCATTAAGTCCACGTACGCGATTTTCGCATAATATCCCTTGGCACAAGTCGAGGTTCAAACCTACGTCCATTATAGCTCAAGCCGCTCGACCATTACGATTTCCGTTGACGACTGTCACGTTATAATGAAAGTGGTATGTAAATTGTTTGGGTTTCGGGATAGGCGGCGTGTCCGGTTCGACGGTTAGCTGCTCGACGCCGATATCAAACGGATCTGCGGTTGCGCACGCGCATAACAACGACCACTGCTTGTCGCAGGTATGTATCGTTACGAAAACAAAACCTTTTTTATATCAAGGGGATTCAGTTAAGTCGATTTTTGTACGAGCCTTTTCCGTAATAAAAATGATTTTATTTTAAACTGTAGCTGCTTTTGTAAAATTTGGATATGAATAAAGTAGCGCCTAATTTTGTAAGACATTGTGTAAGAATTACATAATTGTTTTTTTTTTCTGTAACTAAAAATCAAGGAAATTAAAATCAAAGATCATGTTAAATGAGTAAAAGGGATGACATAGATGACAATATAAAGAGAAGAATAGAGATATATACACAATATTCATTAGTCATGAATTGAGAAATGTTATTGGTATTTCACAATATGTAATGAGTATATCTAATACATTTTAATGAAATCATTTTGTTTAAGAACACTTAGGTTTATCTCATCTATTTTCAGATTACCTTAGTTATATTTTTTCTTTCACATGCCTTTTGAGCTTTGAATGTTTGGTTTTATTTCTAGTGACGTTCGATGTTGATTATCCCTTTTAGTGTATTCTTAATAGCATTTTATTAACTCTTTCGTGTGTATAGAATCCAAACTTTAATGAAAATTCATCGTAATATTAATTTAAAATAAGGGTATTTTTAGTTAATTGAAAAGAGAAAAAAAAACAACGGCAATTAAATAGTTTACAAGTACATGTTACGTTCGGAAGAGTTAATGTTTTGTAAAAATGGATTAAACAATTAATTTTCAGACAAAAAAAAAACAATGTGTGTACTTACGTATGCATGTAGAAGTCATACTTTAGCTTAAAAATAGACAATTACATGAAATTAATAACACTGTAGTTAGAAACTATAATAGACTTTAAAAGGCCTTAAAACTAATTTTCTATATAATATCAGTGTACAGAATTAACTAAGATACCAAAAGAATGTGGAGTAAACTATTTATCACATGATAATGTGATAATAACAGTTTAAAATGTAAACAAATACAAAGGATAGGTACATATTAATAGTAACCTCAAATCTATAAACCCACTATATACCAGTTTTATCACGATTACTCACATTAAATTATCATTCACCACTATATATAATTTAAAATCACACAGAAATACACATGTATATTTATGTATGAATATGTTTTTTTTTCTCCACTGATATAAAACACGTTTCTGTGGATTCCATATATATATATATATATATTTGAATAACTTATCACCTTGAACATAGTTATCAGTTATCACGAAAACTTGACAGGCAATTAACAACCAACTTCATAATGTTGTTTTTAAGCGTCGTTGCGCGCGCGTGCATCGTAAACATTCAGTCTCATCATTAAAGCATAACTTCAGAAACATAATTAGTCTTGTTTTGAAATCAGTTATTTCTTTAAATATCGTAGACTTAGTTTTCGTTCGACTTAAATTCAGATTTTAATATGGCGTTTGATCCAATTTTGCATACAGTTTTCGTCAATTTTTTTTACCCTCTCTGAATACATCCGTATGATCAAGCTTGGGCATAATATCGTCAAGAGTTTAATACAAATTTGTATTCTGAAATTTGTATTCAGAACGGTCAAAGATATTGGCGAGGATTTTATATCGTTTGATTAGACGCTTATTGTATGTAGTGTCGGTTTGTATGTGTTTGTGTGTATTTGCTATATGTATGGGGGCAGCCGGCTCTGCGGCTGTCGAGCGTGTGTAGCGCCGACTCTGGGTTCCGCTCGCAGGACACGTTGCAGCGGCGTTCGCTCTACGTTGACAATGTAACCCTATTTTTTTTCTTTATTTTGCTTTTTTTTTGTAGTGAGACTTCTTTGGGTAGGATGAGGGCAGAATTTAAGAAACTGATTTTAATGTAACAGTTAACTGTACAACGATTCTGACGCGAAAGAGATGACAAATAGGTACGTTGCTAGAGTGAGAAGAAGAAAGCGCTATGCTATAGACCAAGATACGCGATAGAGTAAGACAAGTGTTATAATTTATTGTTTTAGATTATAATTGTTTCCGTACCTCCAAAGAAGTTTCACATGGGTTTTGCGCGCTGTATTTTAATAGGCTTTTTAATAGTGTTGTATGAGAGATACGAAGCAGCACTGTTTTATATTACCGGTAAGTTTGTACGTTTTATCGGCTAATAATCAACGGTAAATATCATATGAGACGTTAAAAAATTAGAAAATGGAAAGTAAGGAGTTGGTAAAAAATGAGATAAACACAGAAGTTTTTGTACTTTTATCAGTTAAAATTCATCGAAATATGATGATAGTGATTTATTCGCCATGACGTATGGCATTGACAAAAAGTTTTCAATTGTTTTTTTTATCTAATTTGCAAAATTATGTATCTGATCTACTTACAGTTTTTTTATTCGACTCATATATGCTTTATTTAATATGCATCTTAAGAGGGAACTCGGTACAAATTAAAAACAATATATACAAAATATTAATTTTATTTTGATCTTTTCATTTCAAATTTCATTGTTATTTTTTAAATGTTAGCACTTACCCGCTTACACCTGTCATAGCGTCGGGTAACGTCACACCATTACAAAGAATTTTTCTCCGGTATGAAAAAGCCATAGTGTAAACGTCAGAACAATGTTTCGAAAGGTGTGACGTCACACGCTATGATCTGTGTATCAGTTCACGCGATAATAATTATTTTGCTTAGTTACTAAAGTTCGAATTTGTTACTAAATATTGTACTGTGGCATTTAATTTTTTAATTATAATAAACTATAGGGGAATTAATGAAATGGTATTAGTTTCGTTTATCATCTGCAACTATATTATTACGGGTTCGTTTATATATTTGAGATCAATTAATTTCAACACTGAACGATCATGATGACAGTAAGCACATCTAGGCACAACTCACCGCCAGGTGGCGCTAGGCTGTATGCTATACTTATTATGTTGTATTATCATTTAACGCGGTCAAAGTCATGGATGTTGCTAGTTATTGTATATATTACTTTTCACAATAAAAAAACGCATAATATGTATGTTGTGTAGAACAGTATCGCAAGTTTCTTTAAATATATTTAATTATTTATGGTTTTATTTTTTTATCGTTGACAAATAGTAAATGTTATATTTTTCTGAAATTTATATCTTGTTTATGGTCACATGGATTTGGATGATTGTTATCATTCGAATATATTGATAAGAGTTGTTTTAAATTAATTCAACCGCGTTGAATACTGAAATATACAAGATAATAGCAAAAGACTCTTAATTAAGAAAGTATCACAAGGACTAAATAATACAAGCGACATACAGAACTAGAATCAGAAATACCTAAATAAAAGAATTTTTTATCATTCAAAAATGTCTCCAAATTTATGAACATCGGATGTTTATTCAGAAACTAGCTTTTGGTCGCGGCTTCACTCATACTAATGTAGATTTTAAATCTCATTCGGAAAACAAACAGTACACGTTTTCTGGATGAAATGAAATGTATCTTATGTTCTTTTCAGTACTCCTGGCAACGTTTATAGAAAATTTCATAATGATCAAGTTAAGGCGTGAAAGCGTAATAAACAAACAGACAAACTGACTTTCGCATTTATAATAATAGCTAGGATTATGTTCATATCTTTGCGAGTTATTTATTCTGTGTCACATTTATGTATATATAATTTTCCAGGGTTCAGACAATCAGAGCGTTAGCAGCGAATGCATTGTACCCGCGAAGGGTAACATCCATGACGACCAGATCGACGACGGCTCTCACGACACTCTCGGAAATGCTGGTATACTTTCTTTCTCATCCCACTTCTGATGCATTGATTTTGTTATGTTTTTTCTTTTGGCAACCAATCTAGATTATTACTGCCATTGTTAGAAATTGTTACAACAACCGAACTATATTACGTAAAACACCACCAATATTATAAAATATTGAGTGAAATAACACAAGATTATAAATAATATATAAAACCCACTACATGACAGACTAAGACCCTGCCAAAAACTCTTATATTTCCTATGTAACAGATTACAATAACATTCTAAGATTTTACAAAATTTGTAACCTCTCATTTTTAGAAGTATGGTCTCAGTGTGTAAATCTATGTTATGTGAAGGAATATTGTATAAAATCACATGTTTCTAGAACCATCGATTTAAACTACGTTCTTCGTTAATCAGACTTGAGGATTTTATTAGGTAAATCAGACCACTAGGAATTTAGATATATCTAATGAGAAACGAACAGAATATTTTATGTTGTAGAATATTTAACAAATCGTTGTCTTTTGAGGGATACTATAGGAAATAAGAATGGCGCCTGATAAAATATTTCATTTTAAAACGTTCTTAGGTCTTTGTAGCGGATATGAGAAAAAATATAGGCGTCTAAAATCAAATGGAATTAAGATTTTACACCTAAAAAAGCAATATGTATTAATATTCTAAATGGGATAGTGTATGTCTTTGTCACGCTTTCACGCCTGAACTAGTCGGCTGGAAATCATATTAATTTTGCATTCACCTTGTCATGGTTACAGAAAAGAACATAGAATATCTTTCGTATAGTAAAAATGCGCGGTTCCCGAGGAATAGACTGAATCAATATTAAAGCAAGCGAAGTAGCGAGCAAAACGTAGTGCATAATAAATACAAATGTTATACTGTTAGAATTATTCGATTAATATAATTAGGTGCATATGATTTTTTTTTTGGTCAACGAAATGGACGGTTCTAGAAGTAACGTTTTACGCATATATGATGCGACAGAATAACGCATTGTCCTTTTCTATTCTGGATTCTTAGATATAAAACTTAAGAATAATTTACGGATCATTTTATGTTAATCCAGAAGGTTCCATCCCTTTTTTATAACGCATGTATATGGAAGAGAAACCTGAGTTTCATGGAATTTTGATTTGTTTTAAAATTGTTTTGTGAAAATAATAGCGTTACTTGTGAATAAAGAACCTCATGGAGTTACTGTAACTTCTGAAATGAATTCTTATGCTCTTTTCTAGAACTTTTGGTAGTAGCCAGTTTTTTTTTTATTTTAATACTAAATGGTGTTATCAGATCTACTGAAAATTATTGTTTCCAGCATCAGCAACATGGCCGGACCTCAAAGACACGGCCCAGTTCGAGAGGGCCGCAACAGCTATCATGGGCGGTAGACCCCATACCATTTCCACAGGTGAGTGTGTTTATTGTTGGTCAGTTGCGTCAAGGGATTCAACTGGGTTGAGTCTAAATATTATTAGGATTTGGATTCGCTTCAGTCTAGAACCAGTTATTCTAGAAATTTACGGGATAATTGCATACAAGTATTGTAAAGATTTGTCGTGCTGTAAGGATCTCAAATCTTTACTATGAAAGAGACGGATGAAAGAAGAGTAAATGTGGCAGAGATGCGAATGTTGGGATGAATGTGAGGTGTATTCGTCATAAGGCAAATATGGATAAGATTAGGAATGAGTGTATCCGAGCACCTGTGACAAGACAGCTGAAGAGTAATGGGTTAAAGTGGTATGAGGATATGATGAGACGGAATGAAAGTGAATGAAAATAAGAGTAGAAGAAAACTGAAGGTGTTGATGGATTGGGTGATATAGGACATGTCTATAAAAAGTGTAAATATTGAATTGAGAGCAGATAGCAAAGAATAGAAAAGAATAACATGTACAAATCCTATTGAAGTAGAATGATGGTAAGGAAATGTTTTTTTTTTCTCAAGTTTGAATGGTGAACACTTTTGTTACAGTAAGATCATACAGCAGATAGTTAGAAAGTGTCCACGTGTATGCTCAAAAATTTTAATTCCGACAATCTAATGAGCTTAGTGAAAGTGCGTAGAAGACGTAGTGGAATGTAGCGGAGCACTTTCCCTTGGACCGGCGGTCCGTTCACTTAATACACCACTGATAAAGAATATAAAACATACTAAAAGTTAGAACAACATAATAAAGTAGTGCATAGGAACTAAAATAAGTAAGATAAGAAATAATGTTTAGAAATTATGTAACAGTAATTCTCATATTTATGATATATATTACGAATTTAAGGCAAATATATACAAATAGAGTACGTACTGAAACCTACAAATAAAAAATCAAAGCAGACAATATACAGAAGATAAGATAAGAAATATATTAAATGTATAAATAAAATAAGCAAGTAGAATAAGTGAAAGGAAAAATAGAAAGCAGGGATTATTTCAAAATAAAAGAAATCTCTATATAACAAAGCTACAAACAAACGGATCCTGAAAACCAGACTTGTAAAACAAGTAAATTTAAAACATAACAAAACATTAAATGAAAATACCAGTAACAGTTAAGTAACTAACCTATCCAAAGTCTCGGATCGCGCGTGTCTGTGGAAAAAGCGCAGTGGTAGCACATATCATCTGTACAAAAAAATGTACCACCGACGGATATGGCTAGTGTTTAAAACCTGATGAATGTTTGTTGCTTATTTCTTCAATAGAATAATGTGACGTTGTATATATGAAAGTAGAATTATTAGTTTATGTATATATAAATTGAAAAAAAAAAGAAAATACAGATTTCGTGTATGTATCAGGATACGAGCGATCTCCGAGCCGGCCCGCGCTCTCTGCACACACCTTCTCCGAGCAGGAGGTGCAGCGTGATGCGAGTATATACGCCCGCCCTCCGCTACCCACCGTATGTATTACATACTCTCATCACGATTTTTACCTTCACCGTAATCAAGAGAAAAATCCAAAATCTCCCACAAAATCCGCACCTCTCCCAAAAATCCGCATATACTTAAAACTCCGTTCATCTCCTAAATAAATCTGCGCACATTCAAATAATTACCTTTTCTCCCAGAGACTCCATATATCTTGCAAAATATCCGCATCTCTCAAAAAATCCGCACATCGCAAAATAACGCTTCGCCTCTCATATATACAATACTATCGGTGCGTTTGAAATTATGTATAACAATTTAATGACAAGGAAAGAAGTAATAAAAACACAACGTTGTTTAATACTTTTACTCTATGCCTATGACCTAATGGTAGCGTATTAACACGAAAATCAGATTCCACAATTGCTTATCCGCCAAAAGTCGCCAAACGTCGTGATGAAATGACAGTATTGTGGTACAGCATTTTAAATGACTTCAAAGAACGTTTGTATTCTTTATAACGTTTGTCATCCCAGAACTTTCAACAGTTATAAACCGATGTGGAAAATTCTTCTATATTTGAAAGGAGATATTTTCAAGAGGACCCCATTGCAGTTAGACATACGAAGATACACCAGAGAACTCTGCAAAATCGATTAGAAAATGTATAGTGATTTAGATATTGGTAGGTTAAGACTAGACACACTAAATAGCTATAGTCAAATGTAGTAATAGTGAGTAGATTCATATGAAGTCATTTCTGACACTATCTGACACTTTTTGTTACCGTGTACATAATGTGTCATAACACTATAATATTGTAAAAAAATAACGGCGGAGTCGTTTTCAGGCCTTATTACTATATGTATGGGGATCACGACCCGTTTGAATCTACCTATGCTGCTTGGTTATTACACTACACGTCTAAGCATTTCAATATCGCGAGTGTTACACTCTGTGTATGGTGATCGAACACAATCGTAGTGTTCTACTATCAAGTATTTATATAAAAGTTATCGTGCAGAGATGTTCGTCGCTGGAACGGCCATCGTTACCGGCGAAATTGAACAACACTATCACCGGACAGCAAGAGTTCAAGACAAGCAAACCGTCCTCCCTGCCACCGCACCTTACTAAAGGTACTGATCGCCTCTCATTACTCTCTGTCTCCCTCCCATTTAACAGCTCGTGAATATAATAAACTTTGCGGTGTACATATAATAGTCCGTTTGAATGTTACTCTGGAAAGTGTCTGTACAATTGAAATTGTTAATATTACAACTACCAATAATATAATTCGTTATTACTACGCAATGGACAAGTAATTATTGAAGACATAGTTAATTATTCTGCTGTTGGTTGTCCGTTATTGTTATTGGCATTGGCAATTGTCGGCCGATGTTATCGTAACATGTGAATGAGCGAGCATTATAAAATTACCAATAGGAGTCGAAAGCGCTAGATTCTGAATTCATTCCATTCGAACGTGTTGTGTTTACCCATGTGATAGAAAGAGACACTTAGTTTTATTAAAAAAAAAAAACTGTTTATCTCTTGGCGTTTGAAATCGCCAATACGTCGTGGGCTGGCGCTGGTGATTACGCCCATAACTTCTTTCGGATAGAGGCTTATGGGCCTGCATTAGATCTCTTACAGGCTGATGTCATGATAAGAACATTTGTTATGTTTACTGAAGTTCTAGTTTTTAAGTATAAATCAGGGTCATACCATTATATGAAATAAATGCCACCCGCTGTCAGTGCTAAACACTTTGTCATTAGTGCATTTGTTTGGTTTGAATAATCACATCGACTATAGAAAAAAAAAATCATTTTCCCGTCACAATAACAAATTGTTATTATCCTATTTTGTAATTATTAAAAAGTAAACTTTAGGCGCGTTGAGCGACTTTTGTTTGAGGGAATACTTATGGGTTCGCAGTTACCGATGACCTGGACATGCTCGTGACGAATATGCGCTTGCGTTAGACAAGCGACCCGCAGTATAGCGGTCCTGTGTGTACATGTAATATTGATATATTGTATTGAGCTTATGCAGCTCATTATATGTTTAATTAATTGATGAACTGTATAAAAATGGATATAATTATTACTCCGAGTGCCTATACATGTGAAAATCTTTTTTTTTTCGTGTTATTAACATATGTATGTGTGTGTGAGGGTAGAAGTGACCGGCGCGCTGTACGTGAACATGTCGGAGCTCGCATCGCTGGCGGCGAGTCGCGCGCTGCAGCACCACGCGCCCGCCGACAACACACACCACGAGAAGGTACCAGCCACACACCACTCACAAATATACACGAACAGACAATTACACACTTCGATGACACGGCCTAAAGTGTGATATATACTAATGGTCGAATTTCGACCGAGTTCCAATGTTCAGGAAAAAAGAATGGTTTTATGAAACCATGATGCGGGGCGAAACTTTTTTAGGGATCGTAGCATTTTCAAAATTGAGTACAATATTTATTTTCAATAGAGCCATGGGCGCCACCATATTGGTTTTGGCTGCTCTTCCAAGCGCCTTTCACTTTACCCCTACTCCGCGACCGGCTGTAATGCGACATGCGATAGATGGATGGAGAAAATTGTAAAGATAAAAAAAATGTTTCACTATAAAAAAGGAATTTTACCAAAAAAAAAAAATATCGCTAACACTAAAGCTCGTCAATAGCTACTAAGCAAAAAATCGCATAATCGTAAAGGCTATATACGTTCGTCTGCCACTCTACTATCTATGCAATAAGATATAATATTCTTAATTATTTTGTCTCTAATAGAGCTTTTAAATGCATTATGTATCTACGTACATACAGCATTTATGTAATGTAAACACCGCTTTAAAAAGTCTTTTATGTACTAGAAAACTGTATGTAGCTTTCGCACCATAGCTTGGTGGCCTGGCTACTCTGGGTAAAATAGCGTTGCGATGGTTGTTGTTCAATACTCAATTTGGGCTGTAGCAAATACAATGCACCACGTACCTTGGACTGCTCCAGCACCTGTTGTGTTCCACCGATAGAGATTCAGGTTGCCACCTTGAGAAAATAACGCGATGAGAATCGATTTTTGCGTTTTAACGGTTTCTTACACACACAAGATATTGTCGCTCCAATTCTTTTTTACGAGTATGTATGTGACGCATGACAGCTTATGTCAGCTGCGTTTCGCTACTGCATTAAGCATTGAACATTGTGGTAATGAAACACAGTATTAGAAACTTTTATGTGGCTACCGTTGTTTCGAAATCTGTTTTTGGACCTACAGAGTAGATCATCATATTCCTATAATGTACACATAGTAATTATATAGATTATTTTTAAATCGTCTTCATACGAATATTTTTTGTGTGTTAAATAAAAATAATAACTTTTAATTTCTACAATATTTTATTATTTCTTATTTATATTATTTTAAATTAGATCATATTTAAAAGCTTACCTTACAAAGTAAGCGATGAAAACACTAAACAATGATATAGAATTACATGTCTAGTAAAAATATTTGCGTATATTATTTATTACTTATTAAAAATACATACAACATTAATAAGGTTCACTTTGAAATAGCATAATATGTCATTAAACGTATGAATAACATATATTTTAGGTCAAGGCTTCGTAATTTGTCAAAAAAGTATTTATCCATACCCTTCCACCCGACTCGAGTAGAATGGTATGTATAAAAGGCCCGTTGCAAACGGAGGGGAGTATTTCCCCACCCGATACGCTCAGGTGTACCCCAGGGGTCCATACTTGCGCCCTCACTCTTCAACCTGTTCATCAGTGACCTACCTCGGTCCCCGGGGATCGAGCTAGGTTGTTATGCTGACGACACAGTGATCTACGCTTCCGGCTGGCGGCCGACTGTACTTAGAAATCGCATGAAACGGGCCGTTCGCGTTCTCGGCGAATGGTACCGTCAATGGCGAATAGAAGTCAATCCCGATAAGAGTGCCGCTGTCTTTTTCGATCCCATCCAGCGGCCGTGTAAACTCAAGCCCCTTAAACTTTATAAGGTAGCGATTCCCTGGGCCTCCGAGGTCAAGTATCTCGGAGTTTCCCTTGATAGGCGTCTCACTTTTAGATCCCACGTTAAGAGAGTGCGAAACAAGGCCGCCATGGTCTTGGGCCGCTTACATCCCTTAGTTTGTTCCAAGAGCAAGATGTCCCTCAGACACAAGCTCACGCTGTACAAAATGTGTATCCGACCCATTCTGACATATAGCTGTCCTGTTTTCGCACACATGTCAGAAAATCTCTTCAAGAGATTGCAAGTACTGCAGAACCGATTTCTTCGTAGGGCGGTCGGTGCCCCTTGGTACGTCCGGGGAGTCGACCTCCACAAGGACCTGGAAATGCCGTCTGTCTGGGCGTACGTTAAGACCCTCACTAGTAATTATTTTGAGAATGCAAAGAATCATCCCAGTCCGTTAGTGGTATCCGCGGTAACTTACGATGCCGTACCGAACGCGCCGCGTTATAAAAGACGTCCGCGACATATTTTTTCCGATCCTCCCGATAAAATAACGGTAGCTAACACAGATTACCCTTCCGTTCCTCGAAATAATGCGTGTGCGCGCCCACGCCCGCGTAATCACAGATCACGCCGCCGCGGTTTGGCTGTGAATTTTGCTCCAGCACACATACCTAGGCCCCCCTCGGCAGCTGCTCAAGCCGAGGTACGATCCTCCGGAAAGGAGCCCTCGAGCATGCTGCTCGCGCGGACACAGTGACACTGTTAATCAAACACTCGATTTTACAACACAACACCGATCACCCCACATACGTGCACACACACACTCGTAGGTACACATAGTGGTGGGCTATTTTTGTTTGTTTTTTTGCCCTTTCGAACTGAAATAGTTTAGAACACAGATAGTCAGATACAAAATACATGTACGGGAATCGTGAAACATACATGCTTGGTAACCATGTATATTTCACGAACTCATACAGGTATGATACGGATAGGTTTAGCTTAGTTTAGCTTAGCTAGTCAGATTCGGGTATTCGACGACAGCCCAAGCCGAGGTGTGCCGTGCGCCCTTGTGCTAGTCGTCTATACAAATCGGGTGAGTGCCTTAAGCGCTCCCCTTAGTAGTCCGGTAAATCTGTAGCGGCCTCCGGGTCAACAGTGTAGGTCAGTTCGAAAAAAAAAAAAGGAGGGGAGTATTCCCTCTTGGAGCGTGGGATTGTTCATATCTATGTCAAAGTAGCTCCGCTCCGCTCTACATGTACCTATCGTTTTGCAAAATAATCTTGTAATTGTTTATTCCATCCATCACTGTTTATCCCTCTTCGATCATTATCTGTGCACTTGTAAATGCTAGTTTATTCTATTAGTATGGAGATTATTTAAGAATTTGTTTTGAAAATTCTCATATTGGTCGTTTTGTCTAGGTAGTACAGCGGTTTTGAACGCCGTTGTCGCGTCGATCTGAAAAATATAAAGCTCTGTGTTTAATAAATCAATTATTACTTAATTAGATTTTAACGCGTTTTAAATTGTAAGCAAAATCTAAGTCGAGTTCATTTTTATATTCCATCTCCATATATAAATGTCTTGTGAAAGTTTTGTTGTTAAATATTTTTTAACAATTTGCGTCTTATTTGGTACCAATTAAACACCGAAATGCACAGCAAGCTATGTACTGTCATAAATTGACAGCAATCGTTGGAAAAATCATGTAATATTTTTGTATTTTTCTTGATCACATAGAACTTTATTGCTTTAAGATTGAATGAAAATCGCTGCCTACAATTTGATCGCAAGTTTTTTCATCTATCCTTCTCCGACATTACATGTACATTTGAGATCTATTTGCGACAGCAGTTAGATTTGCATATTCTTCTATTCTATGTACTATGCCAAACAAGTGTACAATTTTCATGTGAATTATAGCATTTGCAAAAGAAAATTGCCGCAATTACAATTACAAATTAATTGAATTAAAGTAATTGTTGTGTATAATTTATTTTAGTCTCATTTGCTACACGTAATGAGTGGTAACTAATTATATTGAAGCTATTAAAAACGCTTGATGCCATCAAAGTTACCGCTAGAAGAGAACTGTTCCCAGAGAACTGACTAAATTACCACGTTATTTGGTAATATTTATACGCTGACCGAGACTTGACATCAAAAGGGCTACTTCCGACTTTACGATTACAGTATCGCTTCCAAATAAAATAAATATGTTTATTATGTATGACATATTTGCTCTGTTTGAGGTTATCCTCTAAAGGCAGCCGTTGCGCTATCCCCAAAGAAGTACGTGGTCAATAATTGGACTGTACTAAAAGTCGGATGCGAATGTCATCATACCAAATTCAGTCCCAATTTCCAGCACAATAAGGGTCATACCGTTAGATCTTCCAACAATATTTTACCATCGAGTTTCGTCTCGGGTGCAATACGTACAGTTTGTCCCAGTTGAATTTAGAGGCGAGCGTCTTCGAGATCTGTCCCTCTTTGAGCTGCTTCTTCACGACTCTTTCGACGAGGCGCAGTGACGAAAACACATTTTGAACGTTCGATGGCTGTCGGTTGCGAGACGTTGTCTAAAATTTTAATCAAATTAGTGGCCTAGAACTAGATCCAGTAGTCGAAATTTAAACTTTTAAGTTTGAACTTTATTAAAGGATTTCATTTGATTTGTACATTGAAAAATCTCAGTCAATTGTTCCCTTACCGTGTTTAAAACAACAAACCAACAGTCGTGTTATTTATAAACATTAGCAGATACTGACGTTATTCAGGTTTTTCCGTTACGTAACGCATTTTTTTTCCATCTAGGCCCATAAGAAGGTTCACTTTAAAAAATGTTAGATTATGGGTTATTTTTAATGTTTTATCGTTTGACCACAATCTCACCTGCTGTTAAATGACGATGTGGTCTAGGATGGTAATCACGCGAAACGTAGAGGGGCTGGCTCTCAGGTGCAAGTGTGGAAACACACCTGTAGGGGCTTAGCATGGCAATACACTCTTGATAATTTAATTTATGTACGCAAAAACTTCAAAAGGCTGGATTTCGTAAAAGATCGGAGTTATCTAAATACTATAAATTGTGACATACTGGTTGTCTCATGTCAGCGACTCAGTAAAACCAGTAACAGTTTTTTTAGGTAATAGTATTAGTTTTAAAACCATGTCCCAAAATATATAACCCGATTTTCCGAAATGTAAGTTTAAGAGATCAAGACGATTTTGATGTCAAAAGGCTATTATAGAGTGGATCAATGTGTGAACGATGGTGATGTTTAAAATTAACTCCTTTCTGTGCATTCAATTGAAACGAACGTAACATATAAGGTATTGTAAACATATGTAAAAAAGATAGACCCGATCGAGTTTGTTGCCGGTTCTTCTCCATGACTAAGTTGTTTGTCCGAACCAGAGGTAGTTTTGACGTTCATAAACGCCTTCTTAAGGCCTAAATTGAATAAAGTAATTTTGATTTTGGAGACAGATTTTCAATTTTAAGGTAGTAGCTAATTAGGCGGACTTTGGAAAAGCCCTACCACAATGCTATGCTATCATCACTATGTTTTCCTTGACCGAAAACTCCGACTCAGTTGCAAGGATTCGATCGACACCGTGTCCGGACACTCACCACTGAGGAGCCAGCATCGCTTCAAATGATTAAGGAGACTTCTATTCTCACCATAATTTCAACGGCGTTGAACAGTTTGCTAAGTTCCTTTCTCTCCCTATCGTTAAGGCTCGGGTCCTGCCAGTCGACGACACCGCGGTCTCTCAGCTTTGATTTAATTTTATCCAGCGTAACGAGCGATGATTGTTCTGTTATTTCGCCTGACTTATAAGCGGCTTTCGCGTCATTTGGGCTGGAAGAATTATGGGCTCCATTGAAATATCATTATTATTATTGTCATATTTATAATCAACCATGGTGATGCACTTGAGTTTGGTGATGGATCTACTTATAAAAGTCACCATGATTGACATCGATCTGAGGATGTTTGATAAAGGAGCGAAACTCGCGTAAACAATTGTGCGAGACGTGGTATCGGCCAATCAAATCATGGTAAGAGCAGCAAAGCTACAGCCAATCAAGTACTTTCGATAGGTTTCCGCAAAGTAACGCTTTCATTAATCAAGAAATCATTAAATTAAAAAGCAATGAAAAGATTTGTAAACTAGTTTAAACAAGTTATACAATATAATATTTAATTTAGTTATGTATCAGTTTATAAATACACTAATTTGTTGTACGTTGACGTGGTTTTGTGTCTATGTTGTCTATATATATATAAAACGGTAAATACCGTATATTCTATTTCTTATATTAATTTTTCTAGCAAAAAATGTTGTCTTTGGTGATTACCATTATCAATATTCATTTTTGTTCTGTTTTTTTTTGAGGCTACAAGTTCTCTAAGGCATTATAAGTTTTTATATTGATGTTATGAGAAATGGGGGGCTAGTGAAAAAAATAGTCATTTGCAAAGAAAATGATGATCGCAAAAAGACTACTGATTTTTTTTCCCATAAATGTAAAAAATGATTAAGATAGGTTTAATTAAATTTCTTTTGTATTTTTCTAAAACATATAGTCCATTGAAATGTTACATTTTTTAGGCCTTACCTTGCGTTTTTTAGAGGACGCAATTTTATTTTTTTGATGTGTAGGGGGGGTCAGTGTAAAGCTAAAATCAAGTTTGTGGGGTCGCCACCCTTGTCCCACGGCCGCCATCTTGAAAATAGGGGTTGAAATGGTTATTACGCTTTATCTCTTAAACTATTTATCTGATAAAAAAAAATTGTGAACATTTTTTGTTGCAAATTTAATTGTCTACAACTTTGGTCCAGTATCTTTTTGTCGTAGAATTATAAATAAAAAAGTTATAAGCGAAAATGTTCAGAAATTCGAGAAAAAATTTATATTTTTCGATATAACTTTTTTTTATCATTTTACGAAAAAATGATATATGAGCATTTTTGTAGATCGTTTTTTAAGGAATAACTTTCATACGCAACATTTTTTAATTAAGTCAATAGCTAAGGTTTTACAGCGCCTCGAAGTGAGTATTATTTTTCAGTACTCTTAACAATACATATATTATACGTGTGTACTAATAATGTGTCATCAGTTATTTTCTTTTTTTTTTATTTTGTTATTATAATTTTTTTAATTATTAATTTTGCAATATTATGAATAATTAATTATTGACTCTTTTCCACTCCATTACAGAATTTTACAATTATTGATTTTTAAAATAATTTTAAAACTTGCTGTTTCTTCATGCTTTTTCAGGATGTGACACAACTTCAGCTCCTTACAATATCGGTAAAATGAAATTTCTGAAAACCCTGGAAAAACATATAGAGTTTGCAAGTGGAACGGCTTTGTTTCTCAACAAGAAAGTTGACCCTGCTTTGCTCACTGTAATTGGTGAACGTTTTTTTATCCCTTTATACGGTGGCAATAAAGATGATAATTCTCTTGACAGCCTAAGATACAAACAATTCGCCAAGGCAATGACAAAAAGTACCTTTAACTTATCTTCCTCCAACACAAGAAACAGCTCGCTTTCATACTTTCCGAGTCTACCTCAGGTCCAGTCGTGGCTTGGTAATAATAATGATCCTGAAGACTGGAGTTGGAAAAAATGTGGAAAATTATTGATGCCAGTGCAGACCTCTAAACCTCCAGCACCCCCCGAGCTTCTAAAATTGACAAATTGACAAATTTCATTTTACCGATATTGTAAGGAGCTGAAGTTGTATCACACCCTGAAAATAATATTGCAAAATTAATAATTAAAAAAATTATAGTACACTCGTATAATATATGTATTGTTAAGAGTACTGAAAAATAATACTCACTTCGGAGCGCTGTAAAACCTTAGCTATTGACTTAATTAAAAAATGTTGCGTATGAAAGTTATTCCTTAAAAAACGATCTACAAAAATGCTCATATATCATTTTTTCGTAAAATGATAAAAAAAAGTTATATCGAAAAATATAAATTTTTTCTCGAATTTCTGAACATTTTCGCTTATAACTTTTTTATTTATAATTCTACGACAAAAAGATACTGGACCAAAGTTGTAGAGAATTAAATTAGCAATAAAAAATGTTCACAATTTTTTTTTATCAGATAAATAGTTTAAGAGATAAAGCGTAATAACCATTTCAACCCCTATTTTCAAGATGGCGGCCGTGGGACAAGGGTGGCGACCCCACAAACTTGATTTTAACTTTACACTGACCCCCCCTACACATCAAAAAAATAAAATTGCGTCCTCTAAAAAACGCAACCCCAAATGTAACTTTTCAATGGACTAATATGATAACATTAAAAATGCTATAGCTATTTGACGACAAATCTGTCAACTTAGGTGCAGCCAAACGAGCTTACAAAGCTTTTTAGCTTTATATATATTTGTACTTACCATTGTAGGGTGTAGTGGACGCTTACTGCTAAACTGAAATTAAGTTAAATTTTGTGAAAATGTTCAAAAATCAACAGCTTATTCTTTCTACACACTGCTACAAACGGTTTAATTTAATTTTTCAAAGGTTGAAGATGTAGCTTGAAAACAATCGTCAAAAATAATTACATTAATTTCGAAGTAACGATAATCAATGTATACTTTATTGCACTTTTTTGTTTGTACACTGGCGAGCATAATGCCACAAGTAATTTGCCTCCCAGCTAACTATCAGTATTCTTATCATAAAAAGTTATTGTAGATAGTGCCAATATGAAAAAATAGCGAAATAAAAAATATTATAGTAAAAAGAACTTAACATTGATGTAAACTGAAATACGTAAATAGTGTTGCACTAAATAAATAATGTTAAAACATATGCAACGCTAATCTACACACAGACATACTTAGTATACGTATATGTAAAATAAAACGATACAATACCAACCAATCATTGTCACCATCCATCACTCAAATATGAATACAATATATCAGGTTTTAATAATTTTAGTAACTATATAAAATGTTTGCATATGCTTACTTAATTCACCCTTCAGTTGATTTTTGAAGACCCAGATCTTAAAATAGCGGATTATGTTTTTAATTCTCTTTGTTTCTCGTCATCGTACATTGTTACTTTCATGGTTTAGTAGAAAAAGTTCGTACAAAAGAAATAATTATTCGAATATACATTTTACATAAAAATCACAAATTTACAATATATAATTTGTCATTTTTCAAAGTTTTCTAATAAATCAGGTATTTTACCTGATTGATTTTTGGGTTAAGCTTACACTGCCAACAGTCTGTTCACCTGTGCCTCATGAGGTCTACATTCGTTTGTATGGCACTAAAACCTGTATGGTTTTGGACAGTCCACGGGTTAAGTCGCCATTTGTGTTGTTTCCGTTTAAAACTCTGCATCTCTTATAAAAACAAGTGTTGTATGTTTTAAAGTGTACCGTACAAGTGAAAAGAGAATCAGAGCAAAACAGTTTAA
This sequence comes from Antheraea assamensis, assembly GCA_035772565.1. Lineage (NCBI taxonomy): Eukaryota > Metazoa > Arthropoda > Insecta > Lepidoptera > Saturniidae > Antheraea > Antheraea assamensis. Next base: position 154,995 of record JAQQSE010000105.1, on the reverse strand, counting down.
AAGTTGCAGACGCATTCAGACTTGTTATAACTGGATGTGTGTTTTGTTGCCGTGGAGAAGTGGGGCAAGCGGTGTACTGCTTATGTTTTTTCCTCTGTACGTAAAATAGGTATATCGTTAATCTCAGAAATGGCTGAAGCGATTTTAAGGAGACCCGTCCGGGAAGATAGAAGATTTACTAGAGTATTATTTAGACTATATATATTATGTTGAACAGTAATGATAACAGAGCTATTTTATCATCAAGCACCAAAGGGGTGCGGTATTATTATAAAAATCATGCCAATACTTGTGTAAGCATTTGGGGTGGCTAAAATTCTGTTTACATAGTAACACTTGAACGTGCCCTAAGTGTTAAATACTAATGAAAATACCATGATTATTTTTAGGAAAATGTAGTCACGGGTTTCAGCTATTCATTGATAAAGAGTACAATTTGTCTCCATTCTACGTTTTAATCGATTTATTTGTCAAATTACATGAAAAAGTGTGAATTTAAGATAAATATTCATAATTTCTTATTTATTATAATAGACAATTATATATTGCATATGTTTTAAATATTACTTTTTAAACTATTAATTTATTCTATTGTATATTTTTTAATATAATTCCATACATTCATTTATATTTATATCGATTTATATCGATCGTTATATTAAAGTTAAATGCAAAATGTGAATAAATTCCTTTTTAGTTAATTCTGAATAATGTCATAATTCTGTTCTCCTCTGTTCTGTTTTCTGTCATCATTTTTTGGTTTAAATCGTTCCCTGATTCATTTTCAAATTAAAAGTTTCGTGAATACTTACATTATATTCAAAATAAGTCTCACAACGCCTTTGTGTATCATCATTATCCTTATGAGAATTCTATTATGGTACGTATGTCGTTTAAGTGCCTTTGGAATAAGTAGCACAGTCTCGTTATGGAGTGGCGTACGACTGATGTGAAATTTCTCATGCCGCATAAGATATGCTCGTTTGGTATTATATCGTATGTCGGCTGTAAAAATGCGTTGTACATAGCATGTATGATATAACTTGATACTTGAAATAATTACTAAGATGTTACTTTTGTATGTATCGCGTATATTGAAGTTCTTATCGTATTATTACTATACTAAATAAGTAAAGATTTCAATCCATTTGTATATATGTAAAATATGTCAAGATATTCGTAGTACTGGATGGATTCTGTACGATACTGATTACAAAATGAATGTTATTACAATATTCAATTAAAGAAGCCAAAAAAGTATGGCATATATATCACAGGTGACTTTTTAAAAACATATGCAAGAAGTTCACGATTAATATGAATAATTTATATTTTAGTGATTGCAATTTATTAATTCTCTATAGTTGACTTCACTTGTAATTAAAGTGAACTTCTTCTTAAGTATAAAGTTAGGAAATAATCTATTTACAATACTGTACAGTTCAGTGCTCTTTGTAGTCCGGTGAAACTAGCGGTCTTAACAAGCCAACAGTGTATTCAGTTCGTAAAAAAAAATAGTTCAGTGTGCAGTTTTACCTAAGCATGTTTTTTTATTACTTTATATATTTTAACTTTCGACCACAATCTCAACGCATATTAAATGATGATGTGGTCTCTAAGAGGGTAAGCTAAACCTAGAAGGGGACTGGCTCTCTAGTGCAGCTGTCGAAATCCACCTGTAGGCGCTTAGCGACAAATTTTCAACTTAAAGGTGATAGCTTGCCAGGTGGGCTTAAAAAAACCGTTATCGTACTATGGTTTCATCACGATTTTTTTTTCATTGAATGATTCGGGTCTTTCGCAAGAATTCGAACTTACGTCGATTGACGCAGTGTTCAAACACTTTTTTTTCGAACTGACATACCCGGTTGGCACTTTGGCCTCTACAGATTCACCGGACTACTTTGTGTTCGAACACGCTAACCACAGAGTCATCATTGCTTCAAGCTGATATTGATTATATTCATAGTTCTTACAAGTTAACATTACATTTTATGATAAAAATATTAATTGAATAAATAATATTTTTGCCTCAATAATCTATGTATAAATAGGCAGTGGGAAAAAATGATTTTCCTCGGTTTGGAAATAGTTTTTTTTTTCATGCAATCGGCGAATAGAAGCCTGTATTTATAAATAACTATTCCTCACACTTCACGATTCTTAGGTCTATAATAATTTTACACTTTTTAACGAAAACTTAAAGAAATAATAAATTATAGTTGAATTTCGTTCGCAAGGTGACCACTAATCTATATATAAATAGGCATAGACTTTACAATTCAATACATCTTCCTTCTCTTTTTCTCAATCCATTTTCGTTCTTATTTTTTGTGTTTATTAGATATTGACGTGCTATAGATTAATTAATATATATATTTTTAATTCGTTTTTTTCATGGCATCGGTGAGTTATGCACGAGTCACCAATCACAATATTAATAAATTATGGTCGGATTTCGACTACTAGACGACCACTAGATAGTATACATTTTACAATTGAAATTTCGGACTTCTCAGAGCTATTACGCATCGATGGATTACATGTCACGTTAAATAGATTTTTTTTACTAAATATAACGTGATATCAAAAACGCATTTATTTCAATATGAACTATTGAGTAATTTTGAGTGAACTGGTGAACTCAAAAGACATTAAGACTCGCTAGAATAAGATATAAGAAATTTATTTGAAAAAAATAATTTAAAGTATCAAAACTTTTCAATCTGCGTACACGTTACGTGCGGTGGAATAATATCGGCGTATAAATCCATTGTTCATGTGAATAATGTGCAAGTTTGACATAACAGTTTGTTCGATTCAATGGAAATTTCAATATGTATATAATCAATGATATATTATTCTCACAGACAAAATAATTATGTTTCCTTTTTTTGAAATCATATCTTAAATTCATATACTAATTACTCTTTAGACGTACTTAGAAAATAAAAGTATACAAAACATTCTTTGTTAACTTGGCTTCGTTTATTGTTTTTATGATTAAGGATTTCAATTGTAATGTCTCCATCGCTATGGCCTATAAATCCGAGACGCATTTTCTTATACAAAAATGAGTTCATTTTATAATTTCATAGCTGAGCTAAACAATAGCAAAAATTAACAAAACTAGTAAAATAAATCTTGTACGAAGGTCAGAGCCAAAGAATTAAAAAAACATCCATATTACTTTAAACTTTAATACATTTTAAGTTACAAAAGTGTCTAAAACTAATAATATGTGAATGCTGCCGATGCTAGTCTAATGTTGTCGAATAACCATCTCATCCAAAAAGTTGCACAAAAACAACGTGGGAACAGAGGAATCGGGTTGCCGAACGTTTACACTGAAATTATTGACTCGATGCCTCGTACACTTGCCGCACTGTAAGACTGGGAATCGGGGCTCCTTATCCACTCTTAGTAAGCAATTATGATGCAATGCGATGGCGTACCACGTTATTATGTCTGTGCTATTTGTTTATGCTTAAATACGTTGGTATATATGTAAAATCGTTCATTGATGATACTGAATAGTTAGATATTTGTATTTGTCGGTTTTGTAGGCACCGCGACGGCATGCTTTAACGCCGTTCATGGTGAGGCTACTCAGAATTTTCTGATCATGATTGTTGCTATCGATGCCTTTCTCCACCATCGTAAACCGGCTGTGACACCCGCCATAATCGCATGCTTAAGCTTGTCGCATCCGAGGCTCAGCCGATATTAAATACGGGTAGCCCGGATTGTGACCTACCAATAGGTTGGAAACCTGTTGTCATCCACTTTATTACACCCAATGAATGGTTTATCCGAGTCGAAACTAATTCCTTTTACAATCTTACATTCAAAATACGTAAAAGAATTAACTTAGACTGAGTAAACCGTTCTGTGGATCTAATAAAATGAATGGTAAATAGGTTGTAACTAGATGGTTACCCATCACTAGCTGGTACACATCTAGTATTCAAGCTAGTTAGTTGGATTATGTACCGAATTTGGTCGCGACTACCTTGTATATGGTGATGATTCCGTTATGACCACCATGCGTATAGTGATGAACCCGTCACTACTACTATGCATGTAATAATCAATCCGTCCCGACCACCATGCATATAGTGATGAACCTGTCACGGTGACGCTTTCTATAATTTGAGGCGTTAATGACTTGACTTCCTAATCGTCCATGTTTTTATTTATTTCACTGTGCTTATTATCAGGCATAATGTTGTATTCGAATCGCTCCCCAGTTTCCAAGTATTCAAGAACTCTGATCGTTAACGAGGTAACGTTTGTTCCAGGTTTGCTCGGAGAGTAGTGCCAGTGAATCTTCACTGGAGTCTTCGAGTGGCTACGGCAGTCAGGGTGCCTTCGCTGCCGAAGACCACGCTCTCCAACACCAAGTCCAACATGCTGACGGTAAGTCTGACACTCTATTCCATTGCAATTTGAACTGATTTCAGTGTTTTATTGTCGTTGCTCGTTGAAATGTTTGTTTGTCGTTTTGCATTTTTTTAAATATAGTTTTGTTGTATACTTTTTATTTTTATTTTTTTTTAAGTTTTTAACAGTCACAGATATAGAGAAATGTTAGGAGCCGTGTGAAAATTTCTCCCCAAATGTATTTATGCTCGTGTTCTGCGTTTTGAAACGGATAGTTAGTTATCTATCTATATTCATAAATATTTGATTCTGTCTGTACATTTAATTTGTTTTATCAAATTTTGTGATTGCTATCTATGTATTATAAGAAACGGATCAGAAATATGTAGTTAAAATTGTTGTCTGTTAGTTTATCTCGATTTCAGTCAAAAACGAATTGTCCGATTTCCATGGAACTACGAGAATTTACAATAACACGTTTAGATCAATATGTGGCCGATAGTGATGTTTGGAAATAACACTCCCTTCTGTGCGTCCGCTAAAAAACGATTGTAACTACAAATCATTGTTATAGTCCCCTGAAGATGTAAAAACCTTTAAGACAAATATCATAGCTAGTTCGAAATAAAAAAATTCATGTTATGAAAATATATACAATAAATAGAAAGATAAACCATATCGAGTTTCTTGCCGGTTCTTGTCGACGACTGGTTTGTTTGTCCGAACCAGTGGTAGTTTTGATGTTAAATCAAACTTCATAAACGCTTTCTCAGGGCCTGAACTGCATATTTTTGATTGTGTCTATAATGCTCATAGAAATTTTAAACTGTGTATAGAAATAACATAACAATACAATAAAACGTGAGGCAAAGTCAATTATTTTATTATAAAGAAATATCTTTGACTGTTAATTTTGCTGAATAGTTTATTATGTAAATATCGATTTTGTGGTATAGTTTTACTTATTTTACATATTAATTAATAGATATTTAAGTGTAGATATGTTTCCTTTTTTTTTTGTTTCGTTTGTTGTTTTCGTGTTAACCCCGCTTTGCATGGTGGTTTCGTTGCTCAGTCGATTCTACTGAGATCGTGATAGTGCGTCGCGAGACCGAGGAGGTGGCGGCGGCGCGGGACAGTTTCTCGATATCGCTCGGCAGTCTCGAGGAGGCGGTCCGTTCGCTGGACGAGGCGAGCGAAACGCCCGCGTTCGCGACCATAGGGAAGAAGCCGGCGGTCCCTAAACGCCGACCGGTCTCTATGACGGGTGAGTTTTTGAGGCACTTTATGATTTTCTTTTCTCTCTTTATAACAGGTTTTTGATGTGACACTTCTTATGGGTCGGCTTTGGAATTCAGATCGACAACCGTCAATTTTTGTGTGACGAAACATAGTGGGGGGTAAACACTGTGGTAGGGTTGAGTGTTTTGAAAACACCGAACACCGGTTTTCTAGTCCGATCACGGCAGTTAAGCAACGTCGGCCGCTGTCAGTAATTGGATGGGTAACCGCCTGGGAACACCACGTCACGCTCGTTTTTTTTTTAGTTAAAATGTTTCCTTGTAATATAAAAGTTTCACTTTTGTTGTGTCTTTACGTCACAGTCTGTTTTTATTTTCCCTTTTTTATACTCTATAGCAATGTTTCAACCTATTTCTTGCAATTCCCGGTGGGGGGGTGAGTGGAGTCATAAAAATTATAAAGGGGGTCGCGAAGCCTTAGTAATAAAGAAGAAAATATAAGAGATACCCATGACGTTGACATATCACTGATGCCCGGTTTCTGAAGCCGTCAGTTAAACTATCAATAGCTATTGATTCAATAAAGTTATCCATAAGACAAGCGGCGTTTAACTGTCAATGCGTTTCTGAATACACAACGAGACGTCAAATAACTATCAATCTAAAAACTAATTATTTGATGTTCACTAGATGGCCCTTTTTACAAAGTGGTGTATACAATTGATTTTATCATTTCAAATCGTCATTAATTGTTGTTCCATTGTAACAGTGTTTTTGCCAATTTAGATACGTGGTTTTATTTTTAATTATAGTTATAAAATTTGTATGATTATTTGTTACACAGCTATTTCTCAAAGACTGAAAATTTACCTGTCACTCCCAAAATGTCAACATTATAAAAACTTTTATTTTGTTATTGCTTGAATCGTATTATTGTCATTCATAGTAGTATTATTTTTGTTGATTCGTTTGATTTTATATTCGGCAATCGTGTCAAAATCATTAATTGTATGTATTTTATAAATAGATAAAAAAATATATGTACGATAATGAAGCACGGAAACGGTATAAAAATATTATATAGTTGCTAAAGAATTTGTGTCGACAAAAAATAAACATAAAATGATTTTGAAGTACAGAGATTAGAAATTATCTACAGTATTTTTATACTGAATTACGATGAATTTTCGGATCCTTATTCATATTATGGAACATAATAAACAATAATTTAAACAACATTTGTCCTAAAATAAGTATACCGACACAAAGAAAAAAGGGTTTCAGGTCAATTTCGGCAGATGAAAAGTCAAATAAAACTTATCGAATAGATAAACGCCCAAATTTGGCTAGTTAAGTTGAACCGAGGTTAACTGACATTTCTCGTATAATTGTGTGTTCAGAAACCCAATTTGACAAGTTATCGAACCGATAGCGCTATTGAACAGATAAACTACAGTTAAAAATGCTTCAGAAACCGGGCATGAGTCAATTGGATATTTAACGGATAGATTAGAAATAGGTTTGGGCGTCGCGAAATAACTTTACCCACTAAGGGGGCCGTGTCATGAAGAAGGTTGAAAAACGTTTGACGTTTGACCATAATCCCATCTGATGTTAAATGACGATGAACTTTAAGATGGTAGTCTCGCTAAGCCTAGAGAGGAACTGGTTCTCAAGTGCAGCTGCCGGAACACTCCAAGAGGTGCTTGGCGACAGAGTTTCAACTTGAGAATGGTAAATAGCTCCGTCGCCATGTTATGGTTTCATCACGACGTTTTTTCTTCACCGAAAACTTCCACTAAATAGCAAGGATGCGATCGACACGGTGTCCGGATACGCTAACCACTGAGCCATCAATGTTTTAAAAGTATGTATAAGGTAAGTTTCTTTTCGCTTAATGCGTCGTATGTTGAATTTTTTAGTACTTATACAATATTTTTTGCGGCATCTTGTCTATGTAGTAGCTTTTATATTTTGCTTTCATAATCCTGCACTATTTGAATATATATATTGTGTAATATTGGTAGAATCTTGCGCGATACACTTTGGTTTTTGCGAAAAAATGAAGTGGATTTCGTAATGCAAATTCTGTAGAAAGTTCTAAGAATAGGATTACTATATAACATTTAAAACCTAAAAAGAAAGGATTTTGTGGAACTGATTAACAGATCATCTCGTGAATGCCGGACGTTTTTAGTAAAAGGAAACATTGTGATTAAACCATAGCATGGTGGTAGGGCATTTTTATAAACTGCCCTAGTTAATTACCACATTTAAGTTGAAAACTTATCGCCTAAAATTTGTAACTGTCTGTTCCAGCAGCTGCACTTGAACGCTATACCCCTCTAGGTTTAGCTTATTTACCATCTTAGGCAAAATCATCATTTAACATCAGATGAGATTATGGTGAAACGCTAAAAACTACTCACTCGATAATGACAGTAATAATCTCCATTACTGAGGATTGTCTGTCAAAGTAGAAGGAAGAGCAAAAAAGTCTCACGTGGTCAGTATACAAGGTAGCAAAATTGCTAACAAGGTATACACTATAGTTGTTACATTTCAACTAATTTTACGTCATCCCTTTCAAAGAAAGCGACGTTGTGGTCAGTCTTAGTGTAAACAAGATTTGATCTCTCTGCTCTGACGTCTAATGCTTTCTCATAATAGACTGCGACCTTAAACAGTCATTATTTAAAATATATATATACAATTGCACGGTATATTTTTATTGGCCAATAAGTTCTGACTCTGATGTAACAAATTATGAACGACGAACTCGTCAAAGCCAACGGATCCATATTTAAACGAATATTTTACTGTATTATAAAACTGAAGAATCTTTTGTTTGTCCGAGTTAATGTCCTAAATGGCTGAATCCATTGGGATAACATTTTTATTGGTAGACTAACTGATACTTCGTCTATTTCCTTTATTATTTTAAGAACATATTCTGTTTACAGAGGAGAAAACGTCAGAGCTACGCCGCTTGCCATATTTCTCCATGGCAAAAAAAACATCGCTTATAAAAATTATTGTAGTTTCATAAAACTTTAATAACTTCATGTTAAATGAAGCTATCTCAGTAATTCTTTATCGTATGATAAGGACCAAATGTCTAAGAAGTAAAACTAAAAAGTTTGATCGCAATCTTTTCAGTACTTTTTGCGTGATGCACGCACAACGGCAAAACATTTATTATTTTATTTATATAATAGAAGATAAAGGACCTTTCGAAGTTATTATCTATGCTACAATATCATTCCACTTTCCTATGGCTGCTAAGCAGTAACGATAAAATTTCATACGTATATAATGCTACTCCCACACCCGGCACAAAGTTTTGTCTACTAACTGTAGATGTGGGAAGATATGCGTTACGGACTATCGGATTGCGTGACGATATACGCAGCACATCTGAGCCGGCGTTTTATGCGCACATCAAAGGAATTTATCGGACAATAATTTCAAGTTATTGGAAAGACACAGGTGTTGGAACGGGAATTCTGTGCCTTTATCGGAATGATTTTGTACCTTAATTTTAAGGCGACAAGTAGTAGAAGCTTCGTCACGCAGATATGGGAGTAGCATTAGTGAAACAACCATGATTTAATTTAGATCCCTTATTTTCATTTACTTTGCGTTTTTTTTTTACAGAACGATTGTTCTATTTTATTGTTCTCTGTGTACATATTTATGTGTAACGTGGTTTTCTAGCGACAGTGTGGTCCCGCCGCGGCTCCTCCAGCTCGTTGGGCAAGCCTCCGCCCCCGGTTCGACGTTCTTCCTCTATATCTCGGCCGCAGCGTCCACCCTATATACAGGTATATATAATTACCAATTCATCGTTGGTATATGGTTGGTATTGATTAGATGTTACTTGGCACTTCCTTCTGGAATTGATTGGCCGCTGCCAAATCTTTTTCTTGTACCAGTAAGACGTGGCATCGGCTAATCAATTTTAGGCGGAAGTACAAAGTAACGTCCAATCAAATACTTATGATGGACTTCCACAAATTTATTACTTCATCAATCAAGTACAATTAATGGTTTTTAAGTAATGCTCATCTATAAGGTACAGCTTTGTAACGAATATCACGATTTACTATAGATCGGCAAAAACGGTTAATCACCTATTATCAACCATAATTCATTATCGGTTATCAATCAGGATTCATCATCTATTATCAAACACGATTCATGATTAATCAGCACTCACTATTCATCGTTGATTGTCAAATACGATTTATCATTGACTTCTATCATGCCCTCATGAAGTCGTGGTTGTCTAGTGGTTTGAACGGTGGAATATCAATCCGATGGCTGCAGGTTCGAACCTCGGCATGTACCAATGGATTTTACGGAATTCGCGTACACTTACTAATTTAAATTGGTAACACTATCGACTGACGGGGAAGGAGAACAACCTGACTTGAGAAATGTTCTTGTAGCACCACCGTATGTGGAGAAAATATACAACTGTCAATTTGTCAGTGTTTAAAATTTAGAACAGACTAGTGTCGTTTGTAAGCCGTTCTGCTATAAGAAATGTTGTTCTAAAGCTCGTCATCGTATCAGATCTTAGGTGTTGCATATTCATACATTTGCGTAGGTTGTGTATCTGGTCGTCTATCGGTCTTTTTCATGTAATTACTTGCAAGTATATGTTTTGGGGTTCAGGGTAACGCTCAGAACGCACAGTGTGGAGCGACAGACACAGATAACCTCCCGCCGCCGCCAGCTTTCCTCTTGCAGCCGGAGACCGATACGAACCCGGGTGAGCACTTTTACGAAATATAAATTAACACTTTATGTAGGGGGTGAAAATATTTTAACAACTTTTAAGGTGTAAAAAGTGCAATATATATATACATATAAGTATATCGAAATTAAATTCAGTATATCAATAGCAATGACTTAAAAATTATAATATATTGTTTATTATCTGTACGTATAAATTAAATTAAAAGGTATGTAATCACTGAAACCACTCTGTCGATTTTAAACAGCATTTCGTTAGTACATTGTCTACATAGATTACATATAATTGATAAAAAGTTTCTTGAGGTCAAGAAGCAATGACAAAATTTCTATTAAAAAATTAAATAAACCACAATTCATCCAAACAACAAAACCATTTGCACCTGTTTTCTAAAGTAACAACGTGGGTATCTTAGTCCTTTGGCGAAGAAAAACCTTCTTATGAAATTATTTTATGGATGACCATCATCAGTACAAGCACAAAAAAAAATGATTTTTTTTATATTTTTTGGTGTAGTAACGACTTACAAGTTAACAGCTTGTCACCAATCGCCTGTTGATATGTTTCCGAACCTGCATTCGAGAGTCGAATTTTCTTTAGGTTTTATCAGCAATGTTTAAAATATCAGGTGCTTGTACTTTATTAAATATCTCCAATACGATGTTTGAAGTCGGAAATTTACTATTTTACCGATTAAAACACTATTTGTTTAAACTTGGTGAAAGCGATGACGGTTCAGGATACAGTGTGTTCGGACACAGTATCGATCAACCGAAGCTTTCAGTGAAGTGAAATATGGAGATGAAACTATTACTATTTTACTATTTTCTGTGCTCACCTAGATAGCTATACCACTTTCAAGTGGAAAATCTGTTGCCAAGCACCTATGGTGTTCCGGCAGCTACATTTGAGAGTCCTCTAGATTTACTGTGCTGCCATCACAGACCGCATCGTTAGGTCGGTGAGATTTGGAGGCAAATAAACCTATTAAGAATTACAATAAAACTTACCGAAAAACGTTGGTTCGGCTTGTGACAGCTCATCAAACTATAAACGTCGCCGAAACGGTCAAGCAGCTGACCGAACTGAAGCACACACCGGCGTCGCCCGGCCTCGTGCGGCGCACCGTCCAGCAACTCTCCACCCCTTCCCCTATCCCTCTCCCCCAAAGCCCGACACACTCCCCTCTCCCCCTCTCCACGTTCCAGCAGAACAAACCGGCCGCGTCCAGCCCTGCACTCTCGCATGGAAATTTGAACCCGATATACGGACAGACGGGACACAGGATCCTCAACTACGAGACCTCGGTTTACGCCAGGAAGAACAGTTTGAATACCTCTGCTTCGGATCTGTTCAGAGACGTACATCCAGGTTAGTTATCCACACACACACACACAAACAAACATTGTCGATTGTCGATGTGAACTGTTGTCGCGTTATACACTGGGCTCTAAGAATGTGATTTCGTTAGATCTTAGGGTGAAATCTATAGAGCGCACTCAGACTTATCTCACCCTTAAGTCCAGAATTTAAATTTATAGTTGTGAACTTAGCATTCCCTTAGCTTGTGCTGAGCTAAGTTCAAGTCATCTAATTCGACGACTTACGAAAAACTTGGGTATTATGCAGATAAAAAAAGAGAACGTCAAAATAATAACACAACCGTGGCATTTTTGTTCTTTTTAAATTGTCCATATTGGTCGATTCTCATTGGCCAAATCTATTGTTGAAATATCAAAAAAGTATTAATTGTCATATTCCTTGTTGTTCATTGTTTGGTTTATTGCCGGTTGACTCGCTTCTTTAGTTTTTTCGATATTTTTTAAACAGACCCTCTTATTTATACGGATTTTGTACCTGTTTCTTACGACGATCTTTGCATTCATAAACGTATTTTGCAATTCACTTCATTGATCCAAAATTATATGATGAATATAAATTCTGAACGGTATAAACCAAAATAATAAAACTAACAAAATTATCACAACTGTATACAATGAAAAACGAAGTAACAGATAGATTACACACATTGACATACGTAACAAACGTTTCGTTATTGATACCAGACATTACTCTTTCGATTTATAGTGCCGAAAAACTGTCATTATTACTTTGAAACTAGTTAAGTATAGTAAAATTGCGCATTTTATAAATATCACAATAAATACTTTATAATATTTTATACATAACGCATGATTCAATTTATTTTTCACAGTGAAATGAATTTTACAGACTCGATGCAATATCGAAACGTTCATTGACAGTTCAACAGAGACTTCCTTAGCCTAAGCTAAACACAAGCTTAGCGTTGTTTGACTATAAATTTGAAACCTAAGATTGCACTGAACAAATACTCAGCGAAGTTTAAGCTAAGTTAAGGTTGAGATAAGACTGAGTGCGCTCTATAGATTTCACCCTTAATCTCTCGCCCGGTACGGCTGATGATAGGTAAAGCCTACAATCAGACGGAAAATTGTAAACTTGTAGAGTTCGTAAAAGAAGTGTCATCAAAGAACAGTGACGACCGTCGAGTCATTACGATTTTTCGACATTTTACACAGGTAGATGACACTATACCTGGTAACAAAACGAGACACCAGTGACTGGTTTTGTTTAATATTGCATTTTTGTATTATCCATAAAAACATTTATATGCCGACATATTTAAAACAAAATTTATATTAAAGGCCATTTTTATTGAACACCTCCTACAAACAACAAAAGACTTCCTATACGACAAACATTCCAACAAACTCAAGCACGCATACGTACAGACACACAAACGCACAAACATTTTCCCGGTTGTTTTTGTGTGTATTATATAGATATTTATATTTCACTAGCTTTTGCTCGTGGTTTCGCCAATGGTAGATTTGATCTGCCCCTCGGAAACAATACTATATCCTGGATTTTCTGTCCCGCTGACACAATTGTATGCGAATGGTCATGATGACCGGCGGAGTAGTTAAGGCGTGATAGCACAGCTGACAAAAAATCTCACGTTCACACTTATAGCAGTTGAGATTTTGAATTAACTTTCCTTCTCTTCCATGAAAATCAGACATAAACGAATAGTTTTAAGGGTGACGTTGGAATCTTATAAAATTGTGTTCATTGTCAAATAAGATGTAACAATTATTGCACATATATTTCTCAGTATCAATTTTCAATTATTTATTCATTATTTTCCGAATTGTTCAAATAATAGCGTTAATTTTATTTCCACAAAATATTCGATTTCATAATTCCAATTAATAATGCAAAATAATGATTGTAATTTAGAAAGATTTCCGAGAATTATCTATCGGATGCCGTTTCCTCCTATTGTGTAATATTATTTCGTATTGTTAAAGCAATTAATTATTAATACGAGTGTAACATCATTTATACATAGCTTTTTGATGACGTCTGTGGGTTGTTACGCGATAATTCTACTGCTAGGGATATTCTCTACCGTAAATCATTTACGTTTATAAATTTACGATCAGTACAAATTGTATCTGTGTGACGGGTTTTATCACAAAACTTATGATAGACGCACATATTTATCTTATTCGACCATCCCGCGATACCTTTTTTTTTATTGGAACGAAGATTCTCATTTCACGATTCGCATAGCGGCTAGCTGAAAATTAGTGTAAGATTTTTCCGTCACGAACCTTTCTGCGCGCTTATTGGTTCAAAGGCAGGCAAAAGGTCGCACCGGCTCGCGATTGCGTAATTATACTTTCTTCACTGCATACGCGTCAGCTGTTTCGAAGCGTATTGTGTTATGTGATGACGTTCATAATGATTTAGCTGAAGTTAATGATTTAGAATAAAATGTTTATTTTTACAACTCAAAAGAATAGATTAATTACGAAATTACCTACCATTCCCTGCATTTATTAGTTACTTCTGCGTTTCCATTAACGCTCAGACGCTAGTAATTCGTTAATTTGTATTTGTGAATCAATAATACGTTTGTCAATAATAATATCCTACGAAACGAACTTCGTTTCAACCGAGCGTTCCACGACACTCTTTTTGTTAATTCGGAAACTAGTCTCATACGATACACAATTACGTATACCGGATAAAGCATGGATAATCGCCACTATTAGTCGCCCGACTTGTCTCGAGATCGTTTTTTGGTTCGTCGCAATTTCTCTTGCAGGCCGGCAGGACATTTAATGATTGGCGATTAATTTTAAGGTCTCTCGGTATCACCGTTGGTTTTACCTTACACTGTGCTTACCTTCAGATAAACTGTCGGCACTATGTCGCGCTACAATAAATAAAAAAATAATCGCGTGCGTTACCACTCGTCGTATGGAAAAGGCTCCTATGTCATAGTAGTTCTAAATTCTCGGACATGTGCCAGTTATGTAAAACTAACAGCTGTTTACAAAACAAACGTGGTAACTAACGTAAGTCATAACGTAATACTTTTCCTACGTCATGTAAATCGATTCGCATATTATTTAGGACTAGATGACCCGGTGATCTTCGTATTACTTACATACGAGTAAATTTGTGTAAAATATGGTCAAAACTGAATACAAAAAATAATATTTACATTATAAATGCAACACAGTTATGCGCTTAATCAATTTAAAGCTTTCTCATGTACTATTTTTATTTCTGAAACAGAACTATTTTGTATTCCAATAAAACACACCAAATAGATCGGACCACATACTACAGCTATGAAACAGACAAATTTCTGAACGCACTTATAAATATTTGAGAAAAAAATGACAATTTTTTATTTCTAAAATGACAAAAGACGTCAAATCTTTCATAGCTAGGAACATTTCCTATTTGAAAATTAAATTATTTTTTCTAGTATTTCCCTTCACTTATTTTTTATGTTTCTCACCGTTTAAACCTTCCCTGAACTTCCATAAATATTTCGAGATCAAAATTAGCCAAATCGGTTCAACCATTCTTGAGTTTTAGAGTGAGACAAACGAACAGCGATTTATTTATTTTTTATATATAATAGATAGATAGAAGAAGTAAATAATACGTAGGTACGGAAACGTCTTTTACGAAATACTACAGCGTTTATGCAGGACAAAATTCCGTCCGTGTTATTATTCATTTACGAGGAAAAAATATTCTTGGTAATTAAATATTTTTCTGTAGATTCATTAAACTACTATAGGATGATTGTTCTTTATGTTTGGCACAATGATTCGACTAAGTGTACCTACCTATACATCTATATTCTGGTTCACCTCCACATATTAAACTGATTGGAATAATATTTAACAAGAGTGGTCGATTGTTTAATTAATGAAAAACATTATACATCTTCGACAATATAACTATAACGTGGATCGTTTCATAAATGATGGAGATTGTATCTACGAATGAAGTAATTGTAAGTGTCATGTATAAACAGACAACATAAACACACAAGATGTAGACTATACATAGGATATTATTAGGATACGAATATACACAACGTAATTACAATTTTATAACAAAGGAATGATACCAAAATATTAAACTTTATCAGAAATCAGTTTCAATAAATTTGGACAAGCATTCTACAATCGAGGGATTGTTAGTTAATATAAGACTTATCATATACATCTCGTGTTATTACGAAAAAGTTAAATATGTGTCGAACACTTGTTTAAAAATAGGTTGATCATCACAAAGCGTCTTATACTCGTTGACAAATAGACATTATTTAAATTTAAACATTGTGTAACACTTGTCTAAGTTCACAGTTCTAGATTTATTGTTGTGATTTATCGTATTTCTATTTGCCGAAAAAAGACGTTTTGTAGTAAATTGTCGTGGGTATAATTAATGTTAGACAGTGTTCAGTAAAACTCGTTTTCATTTTTGTTTTTGTAATAAGACCGATCATGTTTAGTAGTACATATAAAACATCATAGAAAAGAAAAACTGTTACAATTGAGAAATACAGGCATCATACTTGGGTATATGACGCCTATGCTACTTCGACAATTCAGATGAATCTTACAATACGTCATATATTATAAACCAATCAATTATTTACGTTACAGAGCGACACAAATAAATAAACATGAATATTGTTACGCCCGTGGGTAAATTAAGCGCTGTTCGTGTCGGAAGAAAATTTTATTTGGGATTCGTAAAGGCAACAATTAAAGAGATTCTCAAAATTACACTACATTAACACATTCCACTCAATAGTATTGAAATTACAGTCCTCTTCAAAGTTTTGTTTGTATTCGTATTGGCTCCGATATTTAGACGAGAACTTCATTGTTACTGGTTCCCACGACCGATGACTCATTCGTTGCTTATTTGTAACAATACATATGGAAAACCTACCCCTTGTCTAAAAGTACTGATATTTTAGAAGAGTTCTCAAACCCAACAAATTACGTCCATTAATTGTATGTACCATATGTTAATCTGACATGTCGTAAGGGTTGCGAAAGAGCGTTATGTATATATACTGTTTTATTAGAAGAGATCTTGTCGCAACGACGTAAAAGTAACACTGCATTTTATAGTATTTTATGGCATATTAAAGTTAAAGATTTAGAATCGTATGTAAAAGTAACAAAAGCCATAAGGGCATAAGGATAGCGAATCGGTCCCGGAAAGATATTTAAACGCTACTTAGGTGATATGTAGGTTTCAGATCTCTAAATTAATCGATTTTCATGAAAAGTACAATCTATAATATAAAAATGAATCGCTAAATCTTGAGAACAGCTGAACCGATTTCTCTAATTATTTTTTTAGAATATTCCTTGAAGTACGAGGATGGATCTTACGGAGAGAAAAATTAAAGAAATTACCTGGAAAAGTCTTAAAACGACACTTGTCTATACTCCCATACAAATGATTCGTAATAATACTTAAAAGTCAATTTGAACTCAAAATCAAAATCAAAAATACTTTATCCAGTTTAGGCCCTGAGAAGGCGCTTATGAACGTCAAAGTTACCACCGGTTCGGAAAACAACCCAGTCATCGAGAAGAACCGGCAAGAAACTCGATCTGGTTTATCTTTTCATTAACATATTATAACTCACATTTTTAAAACATAGTTATAAATAATTACATTCGGTTTTGGTGGATGCACAGAGAGGGCGTCATTTCCAGACGTCACCGTCGTTCACATATTGATCCATCCTGTAATAGCCTTTAGATATTAAAACCTGCTTGACATGGTGCTTGAAATTAGTATCCGGCAGATCGGTAACGTGTTTTGGAATTTTATTATAAAACCTAACACTATTACCTAAAAAACTGTTACCGGTCCTAGTGAGCCTAAAACATGGAATGACCAATTTGTTATTATTTCTTGTATTTAGATTATGTCGGTCCTTTACGAAATCTAGCTTATCTAAGTTTTTGCGGGCGTACATTAGATTTTCAAGTATGTATTTGGAGGGCAGAGTTAGGATACCGAACTCCTGGAACTTATCTTTTAATGATTCGCGAGGCCCCATATCATAAATTGCTCGAACTGTCCGTTTTTGTAGTAAAAATATGGTGTCTACCTCAGCTGCTGTCCCCCACAGTAAAATACCATAAGACATTAAGCTATGAAAATAAGCGAAGTAGACCAACTTAGCAGTGACAATATCTGTTAGTTGGCGAATCTTTCGAACTGCAAATGCAGCAGAACTTAATCTTCCTGCCAATTTTTTAATATGAGGACCCCATTGTAATTTAGGATCAATTGTGATACCCAAGAACACGGTACTGTCTACCAACCCAAATAGATTTCCTTCGATCTCTATTCTAGTATCAATACATGAAACATTAGGTAAGGTAAACCTTATGCATTTTGTTTTGTTTGCATTTAGCAATAAATTATTTAGTGCAAACCAATTTGAAATTTTATTTAAGGTATTATTTAGATGTCTAGACTCGGAGTCTATTCTTTTTACTTTAAATATAAGCGAAGTGTCATCCGCGAAAAGAACAATGTCTGCACAGTTATCAACCACTAGCGGCAGATCATTTATATATACCAAGAACAGAAACGGCCCTAAAATGGAACCCTGTGGAACGCCAATTTGAGTCGACGATCCCACAAACGTTACCTCGTCTATACTAACTTTGAGACAGCGAACTTTTAAATAGGAGACCAGAAGGTCGAGAGAAGCTCCACAAACACCATAGTGTTTTAATTTCAAAATAAGTGTACTATGGTCAACGCAATCAAAGGCCTTAGACAGATCACAAAACACACCAATTGCATCCTGCGATTCTTCCCAGGCCTGTAATATATGACTCAATAGCGTTGCACCAGCGTCAGTAGTTGATTTTAATTTTGTGAAACCAAACTGTCGACCATCTAGAATCTCTTGCGTTTTAAAATATTCTAACAATTGCTTAAGCATAATCTTCTCAAAAATCTTGCTTAAAGACGGAAGTACAGAAATTGGTCTATAGTTTCCAAGACTATTCCTACAACCTGATTTAAATAAAGGAACCACTTTACTTATTTTCATTAAATTGGGGAAGGTTCCTTTTGCTATACACTGGTTAAATATGTTTGCCAAATATGGTGAAATATTAATAATTAAGGATTGAACTACCATTACCGACATTCCCCATATGTCTTCGGTATGTTTCAAATTTAATAGTTTAAAAGTCCTTATTATTTCACCTGCATCAATAGATGTGAAATTAAATTTTGAACTTACAGGTGCACAATAATTTTTTTAAAATGATACGGCACCATGGGCTGATGATGTAATATTTTTTGTTACCTGTAAAGGCATGTTTGTGAAATAGTCTTGGAAAACAGTAGCTAATACCATACTATAAAGTTTAAGTGTTAGCGGAGAGGTGTTCCAGGAAGGCAAAACAATTGAGTGACGTTAGTATCGTATATATATTAATGTCAATATTTATACGATAGTCCCGAATAGCAGAATAAGTATTAAAAAATCGACTGTTAGGCGTTACGAAGTTCGCCGGGTCCGCTAGTATAAAATAAAACAGAAAAAGAAAATGAACTTTCGATTGACTGAACCGATTGATCTAAATTTTTAATATATTTTAGGAGCTACTAATAGCTTCTAGAGAAAAACAAATTATAGTTTCATTAGATCATCGAATAAAAATATATTTTCCTTTTCAAATATGTTTTTGACCATGATGCCATTTTCGTATAATTATGAAATGTTTTTTTTCCCAACCTTATAACCTACAACACTATGAGTTTTTTTTTTAAATGGGTACGCCATAGTATAAAAAAATAAAATATATTTCTACACAATTTACCACTTTGCTTATATACGTATACACTCTCGTTTTTTTAACGCAAATTTATGTCGTTTAGAATAATAATTCATATTTAACTTCACTACAATCATTGTTATGTCAAATTTAAAAAAAGAATGTAGAAGAATAATGGAGAAAATAAAAACCAAGTGAGTTAGACAAAACTGAGTAGAAAAATCTACAAAAGTATTGAAAAGTTAACCTTCATGATTGTTTCTACTTCTTCTTCTTCTTTATTTTTTGGCTCCGTCACGGCTTGTGCACTAGCCAGCGTCAAGTAACAAGATTTTGCCAAGTAAGTGTCTTGTGATAATTATAATGTTCTAACAAGATGGTGGTTTGGTTGGTTTGTCTGGATGGTCAGAATGCATGCTCCGTGGTATTATTTGCCATCCACTTCACTTGTGCATAATAACCGAACTATATTACGTAAAACACCACCAATATTACAAAATATAGAGTCTAATAACACAAGATTATGAATAAAATATAAAAACCACTACATGACAGACTAAGGTCCCGCCAAAAACTCAATTGTTTCTACTTAAAATTGAAAATGTTGATAGAACCAAGGCGATCTAAAAGTGATACAATTAATATTCACTAGATGGCAGCAAACACATTGTTATGGGTTCTAGTCTGTGATCTAAGGATAAAAAATAACGTACGGAGGTATATCTATGTATATATATACACTGTATATATATAACTTATGGGAAGCGTGCGGCGACGATGACGCGAGTTTCATGCTTTTTTTTTCACCAAAAATATACACATACGAGTATATACACAGTATATGTTCTAAGTAGTTTTATATATTTAGAGACAATACTCTACGGGAGTGACATACGTACATGTCAAGAGTGATTTTTAAAAAATAAATGTTTTAATGTGCACGTTACATTTTTTAAATTATAATAAAAATGTATTCATATAGCTCATGGAACCCTTTCGGTGACGATGATGCGAGTTCCATGATTTCTATTCATCCAAAAAAGTGCCCAACGCGCCTAAAGAAGTTATCACTTCAAAAAAATCCGTTGCCGTTTAACCGTGCCTAAATGACGAAATTTTTACGATTCATTTAATATAAGGTTTTTTTCACTTGTTAGAAATTAATTGTTATCTTGCTTGTTTTATTGAATAACTTAGCAAATATTGTTAATTCTCCATCTATTGTTTCGGGATTTCTCCATCTATCTCAGGATGGAGAAATTTTGATATAGGCGTCACAAATGTAATTTGTACATTTTGATAATATTTCTCCATACTTATTACCTTCTGTAATCTAAACTGTTTGACTAATTTTAAGCTTGAGATGTCTTCAGATGCGTCTTCATTTTGAGAATAACATAATACGCATATGATAACATATAAGTATGACGTTCGTGATGGCAAGTTGGTGTCAGCGGTCGCCTTATCGCTGTCAACCGACCCGAGTGTTGTGATTTCGAATCCCACATAGGACAATTACTTTTCCACTTATTGTTTTCTTAGGAGTGAAAAAAATAAGATTTTTACTTACAAATACTTAACGACTCGTTCATTGATTCAGATGACTAGAGACGTTTTCACAATCACTGCATGGGTATTATTTGTTTTTCTTTGTTTATAATTCTTCCTTAAGCAATGGTACATTGTTCCAAACAAGCGAGCTGTAGGCATCTATGACGGAGAAAGTGTATTGAATGCGAATGTGAGGATAGTTTCGCGTCATATTCAAGATAACGACAAACGACGGTGGTTACAAAGGTGTGACGTCATCAATGTTGGGTGTCACCAAGGACGATATCATTATGAGCGACGTCATATAATTTAACCATGCTTATTCGCTTGGTTGATTAATATGACAATGTTTTAGGATAAAATACTACGATCTACTTCGCCCAAACGTCGGTATATTAAAGCGACCAATCAAGAGTGTTGAATGTTATTAATAATAACTGTTTAGTACTAGCCAATAGGAATTCAGAACGTGTCAAGAGTAGTTAGGCAACCCTCCTTTTAATTTTGGTACAACTATTTTTTTCTAATGTCATCACTCACTAAAATATGGCAATCTCATATAGGAATCTGTGAGATATAGGTATTTGTGTACAAATGCCATGATTGCTTTAAATTTTTAAAGGAATTTACCTCAAGCGTAACTGTCTTTATTAATTGGAGTATTTAACAATATGCATGTTTATTATTTCATTCATAAACACTCTGTTTATTACTACGCAATAGCATTGTTTACGCCAGAGCGTACTAATTGAAGGAAAATTCAAGGTTATGCGATACAACTCATTTCGAATGCATGTTTACGTTGAGGATAATTTGAACAAAAAAGATTTTGAGAGAAGTCATTGAATACAAATGTATACGGGTCTCTGGATTTCATATAATATACATGCCTGGATGGATGAGTGGTGGATTTTGTAAACTGATGAATGGTGTAAGTTGACGATTGTGTGTATCGCAACCCCCATATGCCAGTATTTATTTAAAAAGTCTAGGCAGTCGTAAGGAATGCCGACAGAAGTGAAAACTCGAAACGATGTAATAACTGTGTTATTTTTGGATTTTTTAATCAATTATAGTGTTGAATTATTTAAATTAATTTGCTTATTAATGTTTGCCTAGTTTTTTCGTCTATCGGCATTCCGAGCAATAATAATATACATTTTTATACAATTTATTAGTTAATCAAATATGGGCTGCGCAAGCTCAATAGAAAATATCACTATTGCATGTACACAAGTGCAATCATGACATACCTTAGTATGAATTTCTTTCAGTATGAATAACTTTTTTTTTTTTATATCATAGGGGGCAAACGAACAGGTGGGTCACCTGATGGTAAGTGATCACCGCCGTCCATAGACACTAGCAACATCAGGGGAGTCGCAAGTGCGTTGCCGGCCTTTTAATATATGTGGGCCTCCGGCGCTCTCACTGACCGAACGAAACGCAACAGTGCAAGCACTGTTACTTCACGTCGGTTTTCTGTGAGAGGGTGGTACTACCCCGGGCGAGCCGTCCCATTCATTCTGAAACCAGTAATAGTTTCAGCGTAGCTCTACCACCTAGAAAAACTTAACCTAACTTGAACGAGTCGTTTTATCGACTACACAAAATAATTGACTCAACAATGACAGACTATTTAAAATAATTGAAATAATCTTGTTTCAAGTAACGTTGCAGTTGAAGTCGAGACTGCCTTTTTGGCGGCTCCCTAATAGGCATTTCGACAGAGGTTTCTGTGGTTGCCACCAAGCCCAATGAAACAGTGAAATTTGTCTAAGCTTTTGCAAATATAGATAAATTGATCTAATGTGTATTGGGAGTGTAGAATTAGGATAGAATAATTTTTTACATATACGCATTCATTATGATCGCACTTACCATCTTTAGCTAGAAAGGTGATGCTACCATGCCCGGAGAAACTGTTAAGTTTGCAAACATCGATAAAATTATTCAAGGTGTATTGGGAGGGCAGAATAAGGATACTATAGTTTAAAGCTTATTGAATTATTATTAAATATATCGAAAAGGCTGGCAAATATTTGGAAATGTTTCAAAGTGTCGAGATATTATTGAAAGCGTATATTCTGATTATTTAATAGGTGTATATAACGAAGGGAAGTGTTCTCCGCAAGGATCCAGCCCATCAACGCCGAGCTACGGCGAGAATTCCTTCTCGAGTTTCGGACCGCGAGTTTCCAATGATTCGCATTATGGACAGGCTGGTTAGTGCTATATCCTATTATTGACATCGGTGTACAATCTCTCCGGAGTAGGCAGAGAGGCTTTTGTCTACAGTTTTTGTATATTATCTTTAACTATAGAAATTGATAGAAATTGTAAGTGTTTGTTTTTGTTCGTTCTAATATTGAAAACTGCTTTGATGAGATGTTTAAGAGTAATTAGAGGGTTTTTCAAAGTATTATGTACAAAGGTTTATGTACTAACATAGGGGGGGACTAAGTTTCGATGGTAAAATTTAACATTTGAAAATTGGTTGTCTGTAAAGTCGGTTTACGGGCGATAATTTTACGAGATAACGTCATAAGAGAACATTGATGAAAAATTGCATACTTTGTGCCGCAATAGTTGTAATAAACAACGAAAGCCATATTAACTTTTCACTTCACTTTATAAACAGTTGGCAAAACAGTTCACGTGTAGGTTGCGTGCTACCGCTGTCTCTCTTCTACTCGGACGCATCGACCGATGGAATGGAAGAGATATAGATACATCACAAGCCGAACGCATAGGCCGATCGCGCTTCTCTATGGCTTGCTCGCTCCTTAAGGCGGAACGTGAAAATGAGTCATGCTGTTTCGTGCGTGCAGCTGGCGTTCATCGATTTATAAAACGTTATCACGTTAAAAAACATAAAAGACAAATCACAATTAGTTTATCCAAAACTTTTTACAAGAATTTATAATTACTAAATATAATTTAATTATTCAATATTTATTTTGGCTTTTAGAATATTCAGTCTAATTTGATTACGTGCGTGTTAAATAGAGGTGAGCAGCAGCGTTATTCAGATGGAATAGAGTAATTAGAGGAAAACAATATAAATATTAGTAATTATTAATACCAACCAAATTTCGTCTTCATAAATGAACAATAATTCTGTAATCCACGTGAACAGAGCCGGGAGTAGAACCACTTTTATGTATACTGTCGCTTTTACTATCGGATAGAAAATATATAAAAAAAAATTGTTCTTAAGTACTCGGGACTCCTCGTCATCCATATCTATCTTTTTCTATTTATGTTTTCAATTTCAACACAATTCCTTTGAGGCTCAATAGCGTCAAAATTACTGAATTTATAGCCATATTTTTTAGATTCATTGAGACTCGTTTAACTGTTTGCCATTTTTTACAAATAAATATACACAACGGAGCGGGCGCATATCTGTTTCTCTTTTATATTTTTACTTTTATCTTTTATATATGATTTTAAACCTTTAAGTAAGCAATCCGTTATAATTTAGGAACGAACGTTTCTTTAGGTTACAAAATACAACCGGAGAAGAAATACGGGCAGAGTAACACTATATACGCACAGCCGTCGCAAATAATCGCCGGATTCAACAACATGGCGGTCTCGAGGCACGACGCTCTCGCCGCGCTCAGTCCGCTCAGTCCGCTCGCACTGCGCAGGAGCATCGCCACCCGCTCCCACAGCGCCGACAGGCACCACGTCGACCGTGAGTGCACACTCACTCTTCCTCATCATCTAGGTGGTAGACCTTATCCTAAGCCCACCTGGACATCTATCACCTTCAAGTTGAAAATAAGTCGCCGAGCACCTACAGATGTGTTCCGGCAGCTGCACTCGAGAGCCAGTCTTTCTCTAAGCTTAGCGTGTTTACCATCTTAGACCACATCGTCATTTAACATCAGATGAGATTACGGTCAACCGCTAAAACCTTTAAAATATCCCACCTAACTAGGTTTGGCACGTCATGTTTTTCCCTCTTTGAAACTCCTCTATTATTTCCGAACACAACTTTTATACACATATCATTCTACCCCCCAATTCATACCTTTTGACCTATTTATTTGAATGTGAATTTAGATTATGCTAACACACATCCTTTGTTATCTGACCCTCATCCCACGTAACAAGGCTTGGCAGAATATGTCTCTCTATTGTTACAACATGTTTCCCCCTTCCAAACACCTCTATCATCTCCCAAAACAACTTTTATACACATATCAATTTCCACCCAATCCATACCTTTTCGACCTCTTGACTTGACTGTCGTGTTTGGCTATCCGCACTGCTATTTTAATATGTAATCTTTTTTCACCCGTCTCTTTCGTAGACTAATACTCAAATCGATATATCACTGCAAATTTTATAATGTGTTACATGTATAGTTTTTCACACAATCCACCCTGTATTAGATTCACTGCAGTCACCTTAGGAAGTATAATGTAGAATATGCAATTGACTCATTTAATTAAAAAAGTATAGAAGTGCATTTGTCCTTTTCAAGGCTATTCAGACTATTGTCTCGGTGCACTTAGTGTATATATTGTTATTATTTAATGACGTATAAGTGTAGTTGTTACAGTGCTGGTGCTAAAGAAAACTATGACGACTGCTAGCCGATTCTGAAAGTTGGAAGTGATTGACTGAGATCACATTGTATCCATTTATTTAAGGTGTCTTTGCATTAGATGTAAAGTTAATAATACGGGATATTGAAACTAAAGTATTTGTGGACAGAGGGCGGGTTGATAGCTAGCCTGAGCGCCAAGCTTGCGCCACAGCTCTCACCACGGAGCACGCGCAGAGCCACGCCCGCCGCCGTCGCGGGTGACACGCCGACTAAACCGAAAGGTCTTATATCATATCTGCTCTTATATCAATACCTTTTTTACTAATTGTAATGTCGATGTCCCAGAAAAATACGGTAGTGCCCATCGTTCACTACGCAGTAGTACCCAGCGTTCACTACTCAGTAACACCCCGCAATTACTATGCACTTATGCCTAGCGGTCACTACGTAGTAGTACTCAGCTTTCACTACGCAGTAGTATTCAGTGTTCACTACGCAACATTACCTAGCGTTAACTACCCCGCAGTCACTTTGCAATTAAGTCCAGCCTTCACTACGCAGTAATACTCGAAAATAACTACAGAGTGGTGCCAAGCCGTTAACCCTTATAGTCGACACTTGTGTGTAAATATTTGCTAGCGTTTCAATTACAATGGATTACAATCATATCTCTTAGTAATATTTCACATCATACTACGATAAACTACAATTTACTGTTGATTTGATTACAAACTAAATGTAGTCAGGGTTATTATTATCATTATTTTTATCGAATCACGACATATTGAATGTACGGTACCTAATGTTTTATGCACAATCCATCAGTGGTAACAGTTATCATGGCGACCTATGACCATATCGGCTATTACACATATATCGGTTGATCGTGGAACGCAACACAACACGCCTATACGTGCCATAAAAAAAAATGTCAAGAATGATTTGTATGAGATCGGAAGCAATTATTAAGCAAGTCGTGGTGGTCGCGCGTGGTTGGACCGGTGGTAACTCAAATCGATGACGGCAAGTTCAAACCCCCGGCATGTACAAAGGAACTTTTCGGAATTCGCGTACATTTAATAATTTAAATTGGTAACACTATCGGCTGACGGTGAGGGAAAACATCGTGACGAAACCTGAACCTGAGTGATATTCTTGTAGTAGTACCACCGTATGTGGGGTAATATAGAACTGTAGGTTTTTCGGAGTTTGAAATCGCCAATTTGCCATGTGCTATCGCGATGATTATGTCCATACCTTCCGTCGGGAAGAGGCTTATGGCCTTGTAGTTGGTCTCTTAGAGGGTGATGTGGTGAAGAGTGGGAATGTTCAGGAGGGATGAGTGTCGCTGTGCAACCAGCATTCCTGGACAAGTTGTCGGCCACCATACAGCAGCAGCGCCGGCAGCTCGACTCCACGCGCGCCAGCACTGTGCGGGACCTTATCAACGCACACGCACAGGTACGTATGGCCACTCTCTCACAAACACATACACACACACCAAACGACTTGTTCATAATACACGATACCATAAAACTAGCTGTCTCCCGCGGTTTCGTTCGCCTTAATGTACATTTTGACCTATCCCTCAGAAACAGTATTTTTTCTTGTTTGAAAGGTACCTTGACAACGTCTATACAAAATTTTATGATAGCTGATCGAGTGGTTAAGGAGTGAAAGCGTAACAAACAAACAAACACATGCATTTATAATAATATGAAGGATAAAAATTATTAGCATATCCTACCCAATTTAAAATTAATTTGATATTTTCATACTTTTCAAGACATTATTTTCCCGATGGAATCTCATACTTATGAGATATTTCATTGTTGCGACAAATGCTGTCGATATTTAATCCAATGCTAGTTGTATTGGTCTTAAGGTCTACTATATGAATTCAGATTGTTAACAGGGTTCTGGGGTTTCTAAAAATAAAGACTTGTTATAAGCCGTTCAACGTTTAGTTAAAACCATGGGGAATACATTTATTATTGAAATAGTTATTGATAATTAAATAAAACTAACTTAATAACTAAAAATTTAAATGCGTCCGTAAAACTGTGTCATTTCTAATTCGTGGTATTTTTATTAATAACTTAGAACAAATTCCTTTCCGCTCAGTGAGCGTTCACATATTTCAGAGACGGAGGCTTTATTTTCCTTACAAATGTTAGCTATAATAATTGTATTTGTACGTTATAGCATAATAGGGTATTTTATAATCCATAATATAAAAATATATCTTAAAGCAGCAGAATTTTTTTATTACCTTTTTGTAATATATACATTACTGCTCGACTTTAATATTACCTGTAAACGTTTAATTAAAAAGTCACGATATAAACAAATGGCAAAGATTTCGCATTAGTGGCTACCTTTTTCGCTCAGTGGCTAATAATTGTGCTTATTGCATAAAAGATAATAATCTTTGGGGATCGAATCGGCGATCCCTCGACTCAGTAGTAGCTCTCATTGCTAAGGCGTCACAAGAGTAGTGGTGATTAATCTGGAACAATATGTTCCTCAGCCGGACCCGCGGCTCTGTCACACCTCGCTCATGGAGCAGATTAAGCGCGGCGCCACTCTGCGCAGGAACAAGCACTGCAACGACAGGTCTGCACCCAAGATACGGTAAACTCGTTCACCACACTCTACCAATCCGTATCGATGTTAAAAGGTGAGTAAGGAATTTTTAATGATTTTGCGAAAAAACTTGGTTCACATCCATTTTCTATACATACATTTTGTTTACATCTATTCTGTACACACCCATTTTGTACACATCCATTATGTACACATCTATTTTGTACACATCCATTATGTACACATCCATTATGTACACATCTATTTTGAACACATACCTTATTTTCGTTCATATTCTATTGGTTTGCAATGAAGAATCATTTGGCACGTGACATTTGCGCATGGTTACACTCGCGTCATAAAATCAAGATCGGTTCGGAAAAAACCCATTCATGGAGAAAAGAAGAAGCGGCAAGAAACTCGGTCTGGCTTATATTTGTATTATACATATTTTTACAAATATACATGATATAATATCAATGTAGATATGACCCATCACTCGCGAGAATGATACTAATAATGTGTACGTACATTAAAAAAAATCCTGTATACACAAATTAATTAAAATTCAATAATAATTAGGCAGTAGTTTTTGGCAAGAGCTTAGTCTGTCATGTAGTGGATTTTATATTTTATTCATAATCTTGTGTTATTTGACTCAATATTTTGTAATATTGGTGCCGTTTTACGTAATATAGTTCGGTTGTTGTGCATAAGTGTAGTAAGTAGATGGGAAGTACGAATTCTGAGATGCCACAAAACCATCATGGAAAGTTCTACCAAGGGAACCACCAACTTGTTAGAACATTGAAATTATCATAATACACTTGTAATGTTATTTAGCTACACATTAATGATAGTAATAATGGAGAACATTGGTTGCTAAAAAAACATGTAGAGAGAAACTAACTTATGTAATTAATTTTAATGTCAAATTATTAGGTAATTTAAATAATAAAACTTGTTGAAGTTTCATAAAACTTTATCGCATGGTAATTTTAATTTAATAATTATTAGATGAATAAAGAAAAAAGCTACGTATTAAAATGATTTATACAGTGGCTTCGTCCTGATTCATTGTTCTCGTAAATGATAAAAGAATTTAATTTCTCACGGAAAATTGTAATATTATCTATATTGGTCGTCAGAACATGACATCACATGGGAATATTCGATGACCGTATGTAATTTTTGTGTGTGTTCTACACGTCAAAATACTAGGGGGTTGCAATTTGGTATCAAAGTAAATGTAAAGGGGGAAAAGTCGCGGTTGATCTTTCTAGAAATTTCGATTTCATGTGGGCAGCGTCCATTTCCGCGAGCTGTTTGTGAGTGAGAGTGTTAGAAGATAATGGAGATCTGCAAAAATAATAATATCGTCTTACTATAATGGGAATATTTGGTCTCATTTTTTTTTGTCAAAGTATTTTACTATTTTTTTTTTATTACAACTGAAAAACGATTTTTATTATTATTTTTATTGGTATAGAGTGAATGATGATGTGAAAGAGTACGAGAGATGTGTTTTGAACGAGCCATGAGTGTGAGTGAAAGAGATGATTGGAAGGATCATGATGCATGGATGATGATGTGAAGTTACGGACGACGATATAATAATAATGTTTAAGTCTATTAAAAAATTGTATAAATATTATTGGCCGTGTTGATGGACCTCGATCATACATGTATATTTAAATATTGCAATACAGTGTAATCGGAAGTAATGTTTTGTGATCTGTCGGCTATCGTTCAAATATTAACGAAACTTCTACTCGTAAATCAGAATAATCCGAAAAGTCGACTGCGTACGTGATCCAAAACATATCATGACTTATACACATGATTTCACATTGTGACGTGGCGTTACGTAGACAATTGTGTACGGTTTTTTATTAGAAGGTTTGCGGTTTGCGGCCAACGTGTAAAGAAGACATTTATTATTATTACTAACAATATTATCGATGCAATTAATTACACGTCTCCGGTTTTTAAGTTACATTATTACGCTGTAAAGCTTATGAAAAGAAACGTACATATATACCTTTAAATGCCCATAATGAATTAGCAGTTTATTTACGCGTTTTAAACCCTCGGCTGATTTTTTAAGACCCAGACCTCCAAATGGCGGATTATGTTTTTTGTATTTTTTTTTTTCGACATCGTAAATTGTAAAATTGATGGTTTAGTAAAGAAAAGTTCGTACAAATGAAAAAATAATTTTAGAATAAACAATAAAAAAATTATATATTTAAAGAAATTGTTTTTTTTTTTTTTTTTTTTTCGAACTGACCACACTGTCAGCCTGGCAAGGCCTCCACAGTTTCACCGGACTTCCAAGGGGAGCGCTTATGGCACTCACCCGATATTATATGGGCAACCAGCACAAGGGCGCACGGCGCGCCTCGGCTTGGGCTGTCACCGAATATCCAGAGTCTAACTAAGCTTGGGCTAACTACTATTTCATACATATATAAATTCGTGAAACATACACGTGTACCAAGCATGTATATTTCACGAACTCATACATGTATCTTGAATCTGACTACTAAGTTAATCTAAGTTAACTTCGTTCGAAAAAGGGATAAAAAAAATAAAATAAATAAACTCAAACACTATGTGTACCTACATGTATGTATGTGCACGTGTGTAGGGTGATCGGTGTTGTGTTGTAAAAACTAATGTTTGAAAATTAATTCAGTGTCACTGTAGTCGCGCAAGCAACGTGCTCGAGGGCTCCATTCCGGAGGATCGGACCTCGGCTTGAGCCGTTGCCGAGGGGGGCCTAGACGAGTGTGCTGGAGCAAAATTCACAGTCAAGCCGCGGCGGCGTGATCTGTGATTACGCGGGCGTGGACGCGCACACGCTCTGTTGCGAGGGACGGAAGGGTACTGAAAGTTAGCTGCCGTTATTTTGTCGGGAGGATCTGTAAAAATATATCGCGGACGTCTTTTGTAACGCGGCGCGTCGAGTACGGTGTTGTAAGTCGCGGCGGATACCACTAACGGACTAGGATGATTCACTGCTTTCTCAAAATAGCTACTAGTGAGTGTCCTAACGTACTCCCAGATAGACGGCATGTCCAGGTCCCTGTGGAGGTCGACTCTCCGGATGTACCAAGGGGCACCTACTGCCCTACGAAGAAACCGATTTTGTAGTTTTTGTAACTTTTCGAAGTTATAACTTGACATATGCGCAAAAACGGGACAACTATATGTCAGGATAGGACGGATACACATCTTATACAGAGTAAGCTTATGTCTGAAGGACATTTTACTTTTCGAACAAACTAATGGGTGCAAGCGACCCAAGACCATAGCGGCCTTGTTTCGAACTCTATCAGTATGCGCTTTGAAAGTGAGGCGCCTATCTAATGTAACTCCTAGGTATTTGACCTCACGTACCCAAGGAATCTCGGTTTCGTACAGCCTGAGGGGCTTTAGATACTTAGGTTGCGGACGATTTACGGGGTCGAAAAATATCGCGGCGCTTTTTTCGGGATTAACCTCTATTCGCCATTGACGATACCATTCACCGAGTGTGACGATGGCTTTATTGATGCGATTTCTAAGAAAGTCCGGCCGCCAACCGGAAGCGTAGATAACTGTATCGTCAGCATAGCAACCTAACTCGATCCCCGGGGACCGAGGTAAGTCACTGATGAATTAAAGAAAGAAAGTAATTAAAGAAATTGTTGTTAAAGGACATTCATACTTTAATAGAAATCATCAAACATAAAATACCTCTGAGTTATATTCATATTTCACTGAATCAGTGATGTATTTAACCGATACTTGATCATGAAAATTAATAAAAATATTGTATGGATTTGATATTTGTGACATAAAAAATACAGCTTAGAAACAGCGGAGAGAGAGGAGGTCGTAAAATAATTTTCCGAACAAAAAATAAACTATTAGAGGTACATTTTTCCGTGATTCCAAATATGTATATAAAACGCAATATAAAAAAAAAGGACAAATGTAATTCAAATCTTGCAAAAGCTCTTTAGCCATCAACTGACAAGTGGCATATATTTCCCGTAGTACCAGATTACATCAAAATGTGACCGGAAAAATATTCTATTTTTTGTAATTTCTAATAATATTATCAACAATTCTTATAGTTTATAAACTATAAAAACAAAATTCAATTATAGAAATAAGTTTTTGCATAAATCCAGACATAGAAGCAGACGAACAAAAATATATATCCTATTTGTGATCATAATCCTTTTTCAGTTTTATTTCTTATTAGCTGTTGCCCGCAGCTCCGCATGCGTTTTTTTATAATTGTAAATTACTTCTTATAAGATCAACTATCAGTTAGTGAAAGTCGCGTGAAAAATGGTTCAAACGTTTTGGAGATAGTACTGCAAACAAAGCCACGGATGATAATTAGTCTAAAATAAAGTAGCCTATGTCACCCACTGTAATTTTAACTATCCGTCTGTGAAATTTCTCTCAAAATCGGTCCAGCCGTTTCGGAGATTACCCGGAACATACAGACAGACAAAATTTTTTTAAATTGTATTTTTGTTATCAGTATTCGTGTATACGTTCATATCCAATCAGTAAAAAGTCGTTATTTTTATATCACAAACAGACACTCCAATTTAATTTATATGTATAGATATGCCTGGTTCTAATCTAAAAGAAAAATTGATTGTCTGTAAAGTCGGTTTACGGAGTATAATATTATGTGATAACGTCGTAAGAATACATTGATGAAAAATTGCATACTTTTTTGAATTGAATTGAATTATTTTGGGATCTGGGCCTTAATAAATCAACTGTGGGTTAAACGGGTTAATTACTGTGCCACGCATAGCTCTACATGTTACGTCACAAAGTGATAACAGCTGTGTGACGTTCTGTGGGCTTAATTTCTATTTCATTCACAAAAGATACTAGCAGGAAATTATTGTAAATAAACTCGTTTAATCGCGGTATGAGGGGTATAAAACGCATTGAGGTTATAATTTCGGCATACGCTGTCATTACGACAATATGTTAAATTATATGCGTTTATTTTTCTGTTATAGTTTTTATATATTTTGTAATGGTTTATTGTATATAAGTTTGATTTATACGACAATGAATACTCCGAAACATAACAACTTTATTAATTCAACTCAATATACACCGATTTAAGTGATACAAGATCCTGGACCCGCGGAGCGAATTATGTTATAACAGTCGCTAACGCTGAACAAAAACCAGTAAAAAATAATCATTTTGAGGGCCTTACCCATTTATATCACAGGAAATATCTTTATAACACTCTATCGAAATATTACATAATGTCAGCCTGTATGTCGGTTTGGCGATTTTGTAGCCTCGAGGGTTTCGTCGTTATTATTCAGTCGTCCTGTGTTATATGTGAGATGTCTTGTCTCATTTTTTTAGAATAACGATATTCATTTTTTTGTGTCAATGCGCGTTCGACCAGAGAGTACATAAAAAAGGCCGAACGCCACATCACCCCCCCACGGAGAAGGATAAGTATCTAAAAATATAGGTAATCCTCGGTTTTCCGGAATTTTACACGACGACCGGATCGTGTTGCATTAGGTCGTGAGTTAGGGGAGATGATATCTGCAGTTGAAAACTTCGACTCCTGAGGTGGGTCTGGAGGAGATAAGTCAGCTGAGTCTTCGGTTGCAGGACGTTTCCAGGAGTCAGACTCTGAAAAAGCTGGTTTTACGCGGTTCACGCTCACCACAATCTGTCTGCCCTTAATATCTAAAGTCAGGGTCTTCCCATCGGTAGAACGCTCTAGTATAGCGAACAGACCGGTGTAAGGAGGTTGTAGTGGGCGCCGTACCGTATCGTCCCGTAGGAAAACGTGAGAAGCTGAAGACAATGTTTTAAATATGAAAACACCTGGATTTGCGTGACATGAGGCTGGTATAGGTCGTAGGTCGGACATCTTACGTCGTAACCGAACTACATAATCGGCCGGGTCGTTGGGACCGTCAGTGCCAGAGGCAGATGTCAACATTTTTCGCGGCAAACGCAGCGTTTCCCCATACAGCATTTCTGCCGCTGTGGACTTTATGTCTTCTTTGAATGCTGTTCTCATTCCGAGCAGGACGAGGGGAAGAGCCCGTACCCATGATTCTGTATGGCACATGAGGGCTGCCTTCATTTGGCGATGCACTCGCTCAACCATCCCATTTGCGCAGGGGTGATAGGCGGTCGTTCTAATGCGTTTTGTGGCGAATGTTTCCATGAGTCGGCGAAACAGATCAGACTCAAATTGAGTGCCTTGGTCTGTCGTAATAACCGAAGGCACACCAAAACGCGATATCCACCCTTGAATGAGGGTGTCGGCTACTTCTTCGGCGGTAATAGATCGCATGGCCCACGCCTCAGGCCATCGTGAAACTCTGTCAACAGCAGTTAAACAGTATCGATGTTCATTGCAGACGGGCAGAGGTCCCACAATGTCGATATGGATATGCATAAACCGACCAGATGGTTGGTCGATGGTACCGAGGGGAGCTGAGATGTGTCTGGCTACTTTCGCGCGTTGACAGGCCGTACAAGACTGAGTCCACTGTCGACTATCCCTCCTGATCGAGGGCCAAACATAGCGTTCAACCAGAAGGCGAGTGGTTGTTCGTACGCCAGGGTGACTCAAGTTGTGAATCTTGTTAAACACCGCACGGCGAAATGAAGAAGTCAAGTAAGGACGAGGCTTGCCAGTAGACACATCACATAGCACGGAAATTTTAGTCCCTGGAATGATAACCTGCTTAAATGTGAGGCCAGATTTCCCTTGACGTAGGCTCGCGAGTTCTTGGTCCTCCTCTTGTGATTTTGCGAGAGTCTCGTAATCTTCTTCTAACGAAATTACCTCTATCCGCGACATTGCATCGGCCACGATGTTGTCCTCACCCTTGATGTATCGTATGTCCGTCGTAAATTGGCTTATGAACGATAGTTGGTTCAATTGGGAAGGCGGCAGTTTTTCTCGTCGCTGTATGAACGCATACAGCAGCGGTTTATGATCTGTATAGATCGAAACGTGCTGTACTTCGAGAATATGGCGAAAATGTTGCACGCTTTCGTACACTGCCAATAATTCTCTATAATAGGCTGGCCATTGTGTCTGCTGAGCAGTTAGCTTTTTGCTGAAAAAGGCCAGCGGACACCATTGGCCGTTCACTTGCTGCTGAAGGCAGGATCCAATATGGATACTTGATGCGTCCGTATACAAACCAAGAGGTACACCGTTGACTGGATGCTGCAACAGAGTAGCGTTCGAAAGGCTCGATTTGCAAGCTTCGAACTGGACCAAGAGCTCAGGTGACCATACAAATGGCTTATTACCTTTTCCATTGGTAGCGACAACAGCTTCGATTAAGGGAGCCTGAAACTGAGCGGCGTGGGGTATGAAACGGCGGTAGTAGTTTAACATACCGAGAAAACGTCGCACGCCTTGTACAGTCTTAGGAGGGGGAAAATTCAGAAGGGCTTGAATACGGTCTTGAGGAGGACGCGTGCCCTCCGGGCTGATATTAAAGCCTAGAAATAAAACCTCTCTTGCCCCAAATACACATTTAGACGGGTTGACTACAACACCATAATCTTGCAATCGCTTAAAAAGGGTTTTCAGATGTTCCTTGTGACGAGCCTCATTTGCTGAATAAATGAGGATGTCATCTACATAAGGAAAAACAAAATCAAGACCCCGTGTGACCTCATCGATGAATCGTTGAAAAGTTTGACCTGCATTTCGTAAGCCAAAAGTCATGTAAGGAAATTCGAAAAGGCCAAATGGGGTAATAATGGCGGTCTTAGGGATATCCTCTTCAGCAACAGGTATCTGATGATAAGCCTTGACAAGGTCAATAGTGCTGAAAATCGTAGCCCCAGAAAGATTATGAGCAAAGTCATTAATGTGTCGGACTGGGTAACGGTCCGGTATGGTCCTGGCGTTCAGGGCGCGAAAATCGCCACATGGACGCCATGACTGGTCTTTTTTGAGAGCCATGTGTAACGGAGAAGACCAAGCACTTTGCGACGGTCGCGCTGTGCCGTTCTGTACCATATTCTCGAATTCGTTTCTAGCGGCGGTCAATTTGTGAGGCGCCAAACGTCGAGGACGGCAAGAAGTTGGAGGTCCTTCTGTGGTCCGAATATGATGCACAGTATTGTGCTTTATTTCCCGTGGTAGTCCGGGAGGCTTAATAACATCAGGAAACTCGGCTAGCACTTGTGCAAAAACAGAGTCCTGAACATTGATAACCTTGACGCTAGGTTGTTCACTGGAGGCATCAGAAGCAGTGATGCTTAAACCGGTAGTGCCATCAACTAATCTCTTTGTGTGGCAGTCTGGCAGGAGGTGGTAGTGTGCTAAGAAATCTGATCCTAAAATCGCAGTGCTGACGTCAGCAACCAGAAACTGCCAAACAAAACTACGGCGCAGTCCAAGGTTAAGTTTAAGGTTTATAGTCCCAAAAGTTTTGATAGTGCTGCCGTTAGCCGCACTAAGTTCCCAGTCAGAAGGATACCTCTGATCTCGAATCCAGCGGCGAGGGTAACAGCATAGGTCTGACCCGGTATCAATTAGGAACTGGTGTTTGGTCTCCTTATCTGTGACATATAGACGGCGGCTATGATCCAATGAACAGCAATCAGGTCCCGCCCTTACTGATTGCTGGTTGAGTTTTCCTGCTTCCAATCACAGGGGTTTGTGCACTTGGTAGCCTTGGTGCCATATTTTTTATGATACCAGCAACGTTTGGCTACCGGCGTGCCACTTCGGCTGTTGATCCGTGAGGCAGTTCGATTTTTAGATCTGCCACGTGACTGCAAAACCATATAATCCATAAAAATTTTATTAAGTTGAATTAAGAGGTCTTTGATCGAGGGGTCTTCATTAGGTCCGCTGTTTACGGCGGATACCTGCGATGGACCTGGTGTTACCTCAATAATCTTGTCTGCTAGCTCAGCTAGTTTTTGCAAGCTGAGGTCCTCTTGCGCAGCCAGTATTGCTTGAACCTGGGTGGGCAATCGACGCATCCAAAGTTGCCTAATGATGCTGTCATCCTTTGATTTCCCAGCGAGAGATTGAAGGCGTCGTAGAAAGGCCGTTGGTTTCCGGTCTCCCAGTTCCTCGTCACTGACCAGGCGTTCAACACGTTGTTGTTCAGAAGTAGACAGCCTGCGAATAAGTTCTTTTTTTAAGATCTGGTACTTATTTTCAGGCGGAGGATCCATCACGATGTCCTCAATTTCGCCAATTAGTCGCTGGTCTATTGTGCTGATGACATGGCTAAACATAGTCATATCGCTTTTGATACCTGCCAGATGAAATTGGGCCTCAGCCTGAGCAAACCACACTGCAGGTCTATCTGCCCAAAACGGCGCCAGCTTCACGGATATTGCATGAACTGGAGATGATTTCTCCTGGTGTTGTGCTGGCTGTGTATGAAGGCGTGCCTCCAGTGCAGCGTTCTGTGCCCGCAGGCTTTCGAGCTCTGCACGCAGGTCTTCATCCATTGTGATTGGTAGGCAAACTGGGAAATACCAAAATTATATGCGCGTTAGACGTTACTAGAATTATCCTTCCCCGTGAATTGGAAATAATCGCATAATTAATAATTATACATAAATGTAAACAAAACTTAACACAACAAATTACACAATTATAAGAATAATCAGATACAAAAACAAAGGCAGAAAAGAATAGCAATTAAAAGTTAAACGCACACAACCAAACAATGAAAAACAGAAAATAGTAGTGTGAACCACATACATCCACTAGTTAAAAGTAATTAAGTAATATACAAATGTTTGTGAAACATGCAATTAAGAAATGGTTAATTGCTATTTCGAATAACAAAAATATATATAAAGTTTTGTTTAGGTGAGTAAAAAAAATTTACAATATACACGTCACGAATCACGAAACAGTATAAAAGTAATTGTCCAAAACTCCTATACAAAAAAAAGGTTTTATTTTGATTCAGGAACTCTGATGTCATGTGTGTGACCTTTTTGAATGACGTTTCTGTAAAAGTTTGATCCAAAAAAGAAAGAAACAAAAGAAAAATGACGTCTCCGTTACAGAATGATCATCCAAGATTTTTTAAGCTGGTGGTCGATCGATGACCGCCGGTTTTCGGAAGAAAACAAAACTTAAATTAAAAGTTCGATGATGCACAACAACGAAAAATGTTCAGCATGATTAATAACGAACTAGCTATAAAACACACACACACAGATAAAACGAAATTGCACTCAGAACACAACACGGTTTTTAAAGTTATAATGCCGGTCGAATAAGCACACTGATCTCGAGGAAACTATCGGCCGCCAGATACCGATGCAGCAATTGGAGATGAGTGATATGCACCAAATACACACTGCGTCGTTGCCGGAAAAGAAAAATCCGGGTGAAGTGCAGGCCACGATTCCGTCTCCGATGCGTTGACTTAGGTGTCGTAAGTCGAGGGTCACCACTTTGGCGATTTTGTAGCCTCGAGGGTTTCGTCGTTATTATTCAGTCGTCCTGTGTTATATGTGAGACGTCTTGTCTCATTTTTTTAGAATAACGATATTCATTTTTTTGTGTCAATGCGCGTTCGACCAGAGAGTACATAAAAAAGGCCGAACGCCACATCGGCATGTGCACTGCTGGGCAAAACTTTCTGCCTGCAGGAATCAACTAATATAATCATCTTCGGCCCAAGTCATTGTAGTAAATGAAGGGAAAAGCCACAGTTTCCATATTTTTTCCATATAGGTATAGTTGTATTACAAAATAGTCCCAAGAAGGGTTGATGAGAGGCGCGTGCAGTCAATCTAAATTTTTTTTTATTAATATACTATAGGTTAGCGTTTGATCACAATCTCATCTGATGTTAAATGATGATGTGGTCTAAGATGGTTATCACATTAAACCTAGAGGAAGACTGGCTCTCAAGTGCAGCTGCCGGAACACACCAACAGGTGCTTGGCGACAGAATTTCAACATGAGGGTGGTAGCTAGCCAGGCGGACTTAGAAAAAGCCCTATCACCATACAAATTAAGCTAAATCATAAATCACAATATGTAAAACATGTTGTACCGACCTTACTTAGATGGAATACGGGTAAGAAAATGAAGAACTGCAGACCGCACCAAAGTTTTCGACCGTTTTGAATATAAATGATGCGTGGAACACAAATGTAGGTATAAATAATACAAAAATAAATAATGATAGATACAAAACAATTCAGTATATTATAAATATTACATAATGTTTTGTGTGCAATTATATATATATATACATATATATTTTATTTACATCATCAAAATATTATTGACATCAAACTCTTACTTATATTTCCGTAAAATATGTCCGTTATTATTATATGATCTACACATTCTATATAATGGATTATAATAAGATACATTATTTGAACAATGTGGACTTTGGAAGATACTTTGATTTCGGTTGACTCTTGCGATTATTGAAAGTTGACTTAACAACTCTGCTGTATCCCATTTGGCATTGATTATGTTATTTAGGATGAAATAAGAATGAATACTGCGCCTGGATGAAAGTGTTTTGACTCCAAAGCGATTTAGCCTAGCTTCGTATGACGGTAGTTTGCGTCTCAGTCCAAATTTTGATGCCAAATAACGTACAAAACGTCTTTGGATAGCTTCGATTCTGTCAGTATGTATGTCTATGATTCCATATCACACTATAACAATACTCCACGATGCATCTAACTAATGTAATATTAGTTCTAATGTCACAAGAAAGTGTGTGCTATACAACACAGGTCTATAATAAAGTGTATACATAGTGATAGTGGAAGTGATCATAACCAATATTAAAAGTATGTTTTGCAAACGGTGAAGTTCATTTCAAACATCTTTAAAATAATATAATAATATGTAGATTTTTTCCAAGAAAGATTACATTCAACGTGTCTACGACATTATAACACGTACTATTTATCTTTGTATGTTTGCTTTTGGTCGTGGCTTCGCTCGTATTCATGTAATAAAATATGTTTTATAGATCTATTGATTGAACATTTGCCGCTAAGCACATGTAAGTTTTCCGGCACCTGTACTTGAGAGCCAAGCTCCCCCTCTAGGTTTGGTGTGTTTACCACCTTAGAGCACATTGCCATTTAACATCAGACGAGAATGTGATCAAACGGTAAAATAAACCTTTGGAATAGGTGTCGGGCTTTTCATAACGTTGCAAACCGATAAAACAATGCTGTCGGAAACTACTGATAATATGTATAATCTTACCATTTTTTTTTTTTTTTTTTTTTTTTTTTTTTTTTTAATGTGGGAAGAAATCCTGCATTGGACACCCACAGCCCTGGGGAGCTGTGGGGTGTCAGACTCTTACTGACTAAAAAAACCCACAAGATACCGTCTGCCGCGCTATGGAGTGGCACGGGATCGAACAAGCAAGCACCATGCCACCCCGGCGACAAGGCCCAGCGCGAACGCCCTGACCGCGACGACAGCCCGGTCAAGCTGCCTACCCGTCTACCGAACCAACGTGCAATGGAAAGTCAGGTCCCCAGCCCCTTCCCTCCTTGGTCCGGTTTGGCAGTCGAGGGGTCACCCCCTCCAACCACCACCACCTGTAACTTTTTTACGTGGTTTTCTACCACGGTGACTTTTTAACGAGGTTTTCTCCCTCTCCCTCCGCCCGAAGGCCACCCCTCTGTCACTTTTTAATGTGGTTTCCTCCCACAGGAACTTTTTAATGAGGTTTTTCTCCCTCTTCCTCCACCCGAAGGCCTCCCCTCTGTCACTTTTTAACGTGGTTTCCTCCCACGGTAACTTTTTCTTGAGGTTTTCTCCCTCTCCCTCCGCCCAAAGACCGTCCCTCTGTCACTTTTTAATGTGGTTTCCTCCCACAGGAACTTTTTAATGAGGTTTTTCTCCCTCTTCCTCCGCCCGAAGGCCTCCCCTCTGTCACTTTTTAACGTGGTTTCCTCCCACGGTAACTTTTTCTTGAGGTTTTCTCCCTCTCCCTCCGCCCAAAGGCCGTCCCTCTGTCACTTTTTAACGTGGTTTCCTCCCACGGTAACTTTTTAACGAGGTTTTCTACCTCCCTCCGCCCGAAGGCCTCACGTCTGTTTTTTAATGAGGTTGTCTCCTCAACACCCGTAACTTTTTAACGTGGTTTTCTCCCACGGTGACTTTTTACCGAGGTTTCCTCCCTCCCACCGCCCGAAGGCACACCCGTCTGTAACTTTTTAACGTGGTTTTCTCCCACGGTGACTTTTTACCGAGGTTTCCTCCCTCACGCCGCCCGAAGGCACAACCCTCCGTAACTTTTTTACGTGGTTTTCTCCCACGGTAACTTTTTAAGGAGGTTTTCTCCCTCCACCCTCAGACGGGCGAACCGAAGCAGGCCCGTCCTAACCCCATCCCCTGTCCCCTCTGATAAGCAGAGGGGTACTGCGAGGGGCGCCGTCTGCCGGGGTATACGCCCCGACCCGGTTCTGGAACCGAGCCCCAGGAGTGTTTATCGGCTCTCTAGCCTAGATCCGTAGTGTTCTGCTAGACAGGGTCACCTCGTGTAGGATGTGGCTCTTCACCACGCACTGACGGTCTTGGGAGGCAGGCTAAGGCTCCACGAGGGAACTGTATTCGCCTGTGGGTCCACCCCCTGCGGTTCAGAGGTACAAGTATCTCATCCCCACTTGACCCCATGTATAATCTTACCAATTTTGACAAATCTGTACCCTATGTGACTTCTGCCGTGACGTTTTCCAAATAGCGTGACAGTTGCGGTCACGATTCTTGCAAAATCATAGATATATGTTTCCATTGTTTGCTTTAAACCACAATAA
The DNA here is from genome assembly GCA_035772565.1 of Antheraea assamensis. NCBI lineage: Eukaryota > Metazoa > Arthropoda > Insecta > Lepidoptera > Saturniidae > Antheraea > Antheraea assamensis. Next base: position 112,881 of record JAQQSE010000105.1, on the reverse strand, counting down.
TACTAGAATGATGCCTATATTTTGGTGTTGCTATGTATTCTCATTGACAGAATAAAAATTATAATAATCATTTGTAGTTATATTCAATATTGTTGTCAATTAAAACGTCCGTAGGCCAGCGCGATGCGATCGTGGTACCCGCGAACCCAAAATCAAAGTGTCGGCTCGGCGCTGTTACCTAAACTACCAGTAAGCAGGAGTATCAAATAATACGATTCGAGTATTATTGTAAAGAATAAAATGTTTTGTTTCGTTATATCATAAGATAGGGGTGTGGATGAACTTGTTTCAATTATGCATAAATCATGTCAAATATGCTTTAAAGTGTTTTAACGAACATCATGCGATATAGTATAATTTAATATGTTATCCTAATTTGAAATTAATAAAAAGTATACTATTATGTGTGGTAAGGCAGGCGTGTAAATAGCCGTACTCACTAGGCGGCTTGAGAACTTCTTATGACTGAACACGGGGAATGCGTGTCAGCCTGTGTCTATATTTTAGGAATGTGAAATTATGTGAACGATAGGGGTGTATAATAGGTACTTAATCGCTTACCAAGTCGCTCCTAGTGTCCTGATGCTAGTGGTCACTAGATCGTTTGCTTACATAAAGTTTATTTTGCGGCGAGAGACCCGGAAATGGTGTCTCAATGAATCCAAAGTTTTTTTGAAGAATTTTTGAAGTTATATTTTTTTTGGCGCGTTAGGGAAAAATGATGAGAGTAAACTTTTACGATGCGAGCGCACACCGTCACGAAAAACCGACACCCTGAATTTAGCTATAGTCAACATTTTATTTTAAAAAAGTATGTATGTATTAAGCACATTTATTATATTGTTAGTGTCTTTTTTTTTGTACAAACGTAGAATAAGGCGAAGATAAAATTTTTGAAAAGATTTTTATCTTGTTACGCCAAAGAAGTATACATTCTAACGTGTGTACATAAGTACACACTCCTTTTTTTATATACAGCGTATAGCGGTGATGTTGCGTTGCGAAAAAAATACACATCAGTCAAAAGTGACAAATGACACCCTCGTATCGACACATCAATTTTGATATACACACTACATGGCGGGGAATCCGCGTCACCATACTTCCCCGCCTTGAAAGCTTTCAGAGCTTTCAAAGAAAATCTACAAAACACTATTGGGGAGCTGTGTATGTGGAGTTGCTCTGTGCGTTGAAGTTTTATGAGTATAGCGGTAGAAAGAATATAGAAGAACGTTTGATAGCAGTTTGAAACAATTCGTCATAAAAATAATAATGGTCTAAAGAAAATTGAATATTTTAAAGAACAAAAATTTATTCAATTAAAATATAAATCTAAGTCAAACTAAGATGCGTTTAGAAAAACTAGAGCTTTAATAAATCATATATTAGTCTATTGGGTTGGTAAAGGATACAGCTTAGTGGCAGAACGTTTATATGTATGTACCTGACACGGTTCTGACCGAAGCAACTCGAACTATGCCATCCGATCCAGGAAACACCTCAGTCCCTCCCAGTCTACATTAGCTAACCAAAGTTCCTTAATAAGGATTTTATCGTACAGTACAACAGGAGCTCCAAGGCCAAGTACATTGTACAAACAGGCCACTAGCGATAGAATCGTACGCTTCGTACATTTACTATCCAGAGGAACGGTCGTCAATGAAAAGTAATCGTTCACGGGTTCCCAAGTCAAACCATGGATTTTAAAATTACTGATAATATGGTCTAAGGCAGAAATAAACACCGGTGAATGAAAAGACTCTGGGAGAGTCTCCAACAAAGCGAATTAAATGCTAGTTTATTTTATAAGGTCGAAGGAACCTACTTTAAATAAATCAATTAAACCACGAGATAAATTCATTGCAATCTGTTCAACAGGAACAGAGTAGATAAAGTCGTCCATATAAAAATCAGTTTCTACCAATTTAGAAACTTCAAGAAAGCGGTCGCTATGTTCACATGCTAGTTTACGTCATGTGCGCATAACTAGATAAGAGGTAAGCTTTAATCCGAAAGGAACGCGGTTAAAATCAAAAGTGCGCATGTCATAAAGTCATTTTTATTAAATCGAAATAAAATCCATAAGTATTTGCGGTGATGTTCATTTACTCCGATACGTAAAAACCTTTGCTTAATGTCTGCTGTTATAGCTATAGGAAACGTATGAAAATACGGCAATAATAAAAACAAGTACGTTTATAAATTAGGTCCGACGTGTAAAACATGATTTCATGACAACCCTGAGTTACTTTTCACACTAGCGTCTAACACAACCCGAATGGTATTGTCCGACCTAATAACAGCGCGATGAGGTATATAGTAGCCCTCTTCTGACAATTCGGAATCGGATACCTCTGATACAGACTCTTGAAGTATATACTCGGTGATTATTTTATTGTAGTTCTCGCGTAGGGTTAGCATGTGCGTACACTCTAGCGCAAGCAGTCGACGATGCGCCACTCTGCGAGAATTGCCCAACTCAGATGGGTTTCGCGAGAAAGGTAAATCGAATGATTTAAAATAAAACTGAAGAATTAAAAATATTTTCACAATTTAACTCATGCGGACTAATAAAGCGTTGAGAAGGAATATCTTCCAACTACTGCAAACTCGACTCTATATCAGTGTTCGTAAGCACGATGAACGAAGTAGTAGGAGTCGCATCACACTGACTCGGAATATCTCCTATAAATACGTAACCAAAGCTAGTCAATATGACGGGTGGCGCACGATTACTTTTTTTTTTTTTTTTAATGTGGGAAGAAATCCTTCATTGGACACCCACAGACCTGGGGAGCTGTGGGGTGTCAGACTCTTACTGACTAAAAAAACCCACAAGATACCGTCTGCCGCGCTATGGAGTGGCACGGGATCGAACAAGCAAGCACCATGCCACCCCGGCGACAAAGCCCAGCGCGAACGCCCTGACCGCGACGACAGCTCGGTCAAGCTGCCTACCCGTCTACCGAACCAATGTGCAATGGAAAGTCAGGTCCCCAACCCCTTCCCTCCTTGGTCCGGTTTGGCAGTCAAGGGGTCACCCCCTCCAACCACCACCACCACCTGTAACTTTTTTACGTGGTTTTCTACCACGGTGACTTTTTAACGAGGTTTTCTCCCTCTCCCTCCGCCCGAAGGCCACCCCTCTGTCACTTTTTAATGTGGTTTCCTCCCACAGGAACTTTTTAATGATGTTTTTCTCCCTCTTCCTCCGCCCGAAGGCCTCCCCTCTGTCACTTTTTAACGTGGTTTCCTCCCACAGGAACTTTTTAATGATGTTTTTCTCCCTCTTCCTCCGCCCGAAGGCCTCCCCTCTGTCACTTTTTAACGTGGTTTCCTCCCACGGTGGCGCACGATTACCTGAATCAACCCTGTCCCCCAAATAAATATAGGGAAATAGGTATGCACCGAGTATAACGTCGATTTCGCTCGGTATGTTCCAAGTTAAATCGACAAGCGGTAAAGTATTTAAGTATGACATGTCGTTGCTTAATTTAATACAATTGGGCGGAAGTTTATCCGTTATACAATCCACTACTAAAGCGTGAATATAATATTTATTATAATAAATTAATTAAAAAAAAAAGAATTAAGGCGAAATTCTATCATAATGTTAATAAAACCGTGTACAGGTCGTGAGGTCATACCAACACCTTGCAAAAACGAATTATTTTATTAAATTATAGGTACGGTCAAACGTTTACAACAATCCATGGTAACTAAATTATTTTGAGACCCGTTATCTATTAAACATCTGACTACGATCTTATCTTGGTTATTGCAATACGCATAGGTTTGTGCATTTGATAACAGAATCGTTGTCTTATTCTGTGAACGATCGCCAGTGCTTAGTAAAACAGAGTGAGTAGCATCGTGCGGCAACATATTTCCTGTTGAATTCACGGGTTCGGTCACCATGTTGACGGCAGAGGTTCGAACCGGCGGCGGCTGTTTGCGCGGAGGACCATTCTTGTCACTTGAAAAATGTAATAGGGAATGATGTTCTTTTTTACAATTTTTACAAACATTACGTGATTTGCATTTACTGAATGCGTGAGATAAATGTAAACAATGGACACAGCCGCGTTTTAAATTAATAAATTCGAAACGAGCTTGCGGGGTGTTCATATTTTTTTATTCTAAACAATGATCTAGCTGGTGCTCACCCTTATGGCACAGCTGACAGCTTGTTACTGAAGCCGGTTCATTACTCGACCTGAAAGATTTCCAACGACTATCACTATTTTGTATATGATAAGTATTAGCTATATTAGAGTTTACACGCGGTTTGACTTGACAATTATGAGTCTGTGAACGCTCGAGTATTTTAATGTAACCGTGTATGAAGGAAATAGATTCCTATACGAAGGTAGTTATTTCCCAGTAACACTATTCTCTAATTGTAGCAGTATTTGGGAATTAACTTTTCTCACCTCACAATGTAATAAGACAAAGTCTAATTGGTCAGAAATGTCTAATAGTTTTAATGCAGCGATAGACGCGGAATACTTTTCAATAAATATATTTAAACTACGGGCAGTACCGACGCAATTTTTAATGTCCAGAATGTTATTGAGATAGTAAACACTAAAATACGTTTATCTTGATACTTTTGACAAGACTATCCCAAATTATTTATAGGTATCGTTAGAAGGAACAGTACCTGCTGTTCATTTCAAAGTATCCTGAGTGAATTTACTAATTAAATAGCACACGTTGCGCATTCTTCAGGTCGGTATTCAAATGCAAATTGCTCCGAAATATTTCATAAAATATTGGCCAGTGGTCCATTTTCCCGTCGAATGACTGTAACTCGATAGGTGGTAATTTAATAGTAAACTTTACCGACTGAAAAAGTTAAAATACAAAAAGGAAGGTTACAAAGTAAGCCTATAAAGTAGCATGACCATGAACTGCCTTAAAATGTTTGTGGTCCGTTTGTCACTGACGATAGTATACTCGTACTATGAGTAATAGTAAGAAAAAATCATGTCTACATTTGGTATGGTTGGAACGATCGGTGGACTAATACGGATTCTATTTAAAATGATAACAGGGTCAAGCATGGCCAAATAGTACTGCGAAATATTTGGCCCGTGCGTTTCAGTTTATTTATTTTATGTATTTACTACCTGTTCAAATAACTAGTGCTTGGAATGTGTTGTCGAGGTCAAGTCGAAATGGTTGTATCCAGATATGGTGTAGTTCCGATTAACCAATCATGCAAACAAGTCGCGGTGGTCGAGTGGTTTGACCGGTGGAATATTTACCCTATTCTACGTTCCAGCGAATTTATCGGAATTCACGTACATTTATTAATTTAAATTGGTATCAGCTAATCGGCTGACAGTGAAGGGAAACATCGTGAGGAAACCTGAACCTGAGAAATGTTCTTGTAGTACCACCGTATGTGGGAAAATATAGAACTGTATTTCTCAGAGTTTGAAATCACCAATACAGTCGTAGGCTGGTGTGGTGATTATGGCCATACGTTCCTTCGGGAAGAGGTGTATAGTTCAATAGTAGGGTCTCTTCCAGGCTGATGATGAATCATGCGAGGCAACATAGTCTTAGCCTGTTCCAGTATTTTTCCAGACCGATCTATTTCGGGGTTTCTCTTAGATACTATACCAATTGCTTTTAAATCATTAGGAACGCCATCGAAATTAAAGTGTATCTTAAGATGCATGCATGTTAATTAGGTTTATCCTACAGGACTATTTTAAGTGATTATTGTAGAACGGGATTGAGTTTTAGTAACAGTTCACTTTTCCACTGCATTTGTATACTTATGTGACGAATGAAAAGGACGCATGCGCTGAAAGATCCAAAAATTACCATAGATTTAAAAAGTTTTTAAAAAATGAATTAAGGAAATTGTTTATTTTTGACTAAAAGCATCAAAATTTCCCAAAAATATCCTTATACACCTGCTTAGAAGTCACAAATAAAATTGATTCTATATAACGTCACAAAGAAGTTCACTAATGTTAGAATTTGATACAGTTTATGTACCATTCAAATGTGGTAGCAATAATGTATTATTGTTTTTTTTTTAAACTGCCTGATGGGGTGTTTCAGTATACCGGCGATAATTGCTGACAAAACAAATACCTTAATAGAACTTCGCTGAAAAATTGAGACCGTTTATAGAATAGTTATTATGAAATGGTTTATTCAGATTTCCCTAGAGGTATAACATAGAGCTCTTGAACAATGAGACATTGAAGTACTCTCTCCACAATAACGGTAACTATTTACCATCAGGTGGTTTGTCTGCTTATCTGTTGCTATTTGACATAAAAACAAACAATATGTCGATAGTGGAAGAGCTAACTGACTAATATTATAGTTGGACCTTTGCGCATTAGTCGATTCGTTTCGTTTACCTTCGCTACTAGCCGTGGAACCGTGGGCAAAGATTTTCTATCAAGGGAATGCACGGGTTTTTAGAACCTTTCGTTTCGACACTGCTATATGGGACCGATATCATTTGGGTCTTCTGGTTTTGCGTTGTTTCACTCGTTCTAAGGGTGATCAGGCATTTCAAAAATCTTAATTAAAACTGAAGTCGTTTCATAAAGTAGGTATGTATTGGATACACTACACGGTCAACATTTTACACATTGAGACTTCACATTTTTCCTCCTGAGTCAGTACTACGTATGGGTTGATTATTAAATAGCTCTCCCGTTTTGCACGTGTTGCGGTCGACAGCGCATTATTAATTCCTGACAAACACACTTTACGGGACAACGAACGATATTAGCTTATCGCATTGAGTAATGTTTCTGTTTTCTGTGCATTCACAATTCACCTACTAACTAGTACAGTCCGCGTGAATCTTTTTGACCTTTCTGAATATATAATAGTTGCGCAGAATACAAATGTAGGTATATAAATACGTATTATGAACTTTTATGCCAATTCTAAATTCCTATAATAATATTTTAACTTTGTTTTGTAGGAAACCCATAAAAAATTAGGGTGGACGTTACTTTGCACTTCCGCTAAGAATTGTTTGGTCGCGGTCGTGAAGTGCGAAGTAACGTCCACTCTAATTTTTAATGATGGATTTCCGCAAATTAACGACTTTATCAATGAAATATTAAATTCTTGACTGTATTACCCTTAAGGCCGAACTTAAAGTTGTATTCAGAGCGGCCAAAAATATTGACTAGGGCTGTACTTAAAATTGTAAGCAGAGATGTTTACTTATTTGTTTTTATTAATAATTTCCTTGAGATTTTTAACAACATGAAATCGAATCGTTTAATATGATATGATGAAAGAGACGATCACCATTAGTTTGGAAATCTATTGCCAAGTTGTGTTCCACCGACAGCTTTAAAAAAAAGAAAATATAAAAAAACTATCACGTTTGATCCTTGACCTAGTTCAATATTTAAAAAAAATTATTTTTACTTTCATGATTCAAGACTTCTACGCTTTTTTTTTTGTTATTCTAGCACAAATTTATGGTACTTTATTTGATAGAGAGCACAATGCAATCTAGTAACATCAGCGACCACCGAAAGCGTTCCACTCCGTCAGCAATGACGTTGTTATGACGTTATGTCAGTAGTTGAATAGAAATGCCGGAACCGTGACAGATAGAAAGAGACTGAATGTAATAAGTTGAGATACTTTGCCATTGCTATTGGTTTCTAAATAAATATCTGTTGATACCGGAAATTAGTATATAGCAAGTATAACCGTACATCTTGAACAACTTCGTTTTTAAACCGGACGGCAGTATTGCTCAAATAAAACCTATAAATAGCCTACCAAAGCTAGACATCAACGGAAAAATTGTAAAGCTAAATGTTACTAAAATTGTGCCTATCAGACCTCGTAATCATATTTAGATCGTCACCGAAGATTAACAAAGAGAGATATTTTTACCATCAGTAGAGTCTTAAGTTTCACTTGAAATTGATGTTTACATTTTGATATTATTTCCTTCAGGTAAAAGTGATAATTTTGATTTTGATAATCACACGCCTCCATAACTTTACATAGAAATGTTATCCTGTATATGTATCACTGCTAGGTAAAACTTTCTGCCTGAAGGGTTAAACTAAAGTAGTCATATCTTTAGCCCGCATCATTGTAGAAAATGAAGAGAAATCAACAGTTACATGTTTTTCCTCACATATAGTGTAACTACAAAATAATCCCAAGGATGGTTGATGTGAGGCGCGCGCGGCTGATTGTAAAAACTGAGCCAAATCATACATCACAATATGATAAACATGTTGTGCCGACCCTGCTTAAGTGGGATAAGGGTAAGAAGATGATCATCTGTCGATACCGGAAAGCGTATAGCTTAAGTGTACCTCGGTGTTGACTGTTACACCTGATATAGGGTATTCGGAATCCAGTAGTAACAGTTATTACATAGTTCTACCTGCTTCCCATGGCACAGAGCTAGACTTTGTGGCTTAGTCCATATTTTAAAACTTTAACCTAAATAAATTATATAATCCCATATTATTCTCATTAATTGCGTAGGTCCATTGTTCACAATTGTGTATATCCAGCGTGCTAGCACGTGTGTTAGGAAAACAACAATAACGCTGTGTTGATTTACCTTGTAAAGCTTTTATTCCCAAAAGAACAAAGTATGTGTGTTTTTTTATATGTATTCCGGAGCGTTTAAAATTGTTCCAAAGTACGACCGTCCTTGGTCGTTGTATGACCTTGAAAACGTATAAAACAACCGATATAGTAATGTTCCTACATAATTTGGTAATTATGCGATTCAGTAAAATACTGTGACGTAGGTCCCGAAAGTTTAAATTTAGGTCTCTATTAGCACCTTAGTTTTCACCTTCGACATGCAAGTGATTAGATATGTTGAAATATGTTTTTGAGATATGTTGTTTTATGGTAACATATTCGGACACTGTGTCAGTCCGGCAGGTTAGAGTTCTCTAGAAAATTTCAGCATTGTATTTATTTTAATAAAACCATAAATAGTATGTCTGTAGGGTTTTTCTAATGCCCTGCTCTGCAATCCTCAAACACTTCTACGTGTGTTTCAGCGGTTGTCCTCCAATTTTCTCTGGGCTTAGAGTATTGGGCCAAATAGTTATTAATATCAGATGAGATTATGATGAAATTATAAAATCCAGAAACAATTAAAACAACTTTTTATGATACATTCAAATTGGTAACTTATTTTGACGGACTCGTGCGTATAAAACCAAAGGGAAATCACTTCGATTAGCTTCGATGAGAAGTTCTAAGTTATTCCCCTAATGTAAATAAGTCTATCGATCGGTTTTAGGGCATTCAACACGTGCTGTTTCGTGTCCGATGCATATTCACGCAACGGGGGAATAACTTGAAATGCATCATCAGTCTTAACTGAAGCGCAGTCCCTTCGGTTGGCCACACATGTGTTTGACGCGTATAATCTCGTGGAGTATCGAGGTCCGAACGGAATAGAACCTGAAGGCGTGGTATTCGATTTCGTCTGCAGATAGTAGTCGATAATGTATAGTTCTACCGTCCAAAGAAAGAGGGACGCATCAGCTGTTTTCTGCAATACTTAACGATTACTACTATTGTAAATGTGATAAGGACTTTCTTTATTTACTAGTACTTCAATTACTCCGATCATCATGAAACATTATCAGGAATAGAGAGAGATAAGGATATAGGGTAGTTGACATCCAGTAAAAATGTACTATTCCCAAGGGACAGGACAAATGTGGATAGATTAATGCGAGAGAAGTCGGGAGAATAATCTACTTTTATATATATTTGGAATCAGGACGATCTTTTTATAGTATAAGTTCTCTCATTAGATTACTGTTCTCAAATTCACTTAATAAAAAAAAAAATTATATGTACTTCGATATCTCCGATTATTCTATTTATTACTAAGATATACTCTGATTTATATTTAAGTAACATTCTGCCCTTGTTATTACACCGAAGGAGCTGGTTTTGAATTGGCCAATATATGAGCATATTATCTCACGTATGCCCCACAAATGTTCGCTTAATATTATCCAAAATATCTACAACTAATGGAAATAACAAAAACAATAAAAAAGCCTTTGCGATACTGAATGCGAACTGATCCCTATTCCGACAGACTCGTACGAATAATTTTGATGAACTGTACATTGCCATGTAAATGTACATTGAGAAATTGATATCGCGTTTTAAACTAACTGCCAACCATAGTTTCGCACTGGTGTAGTAATGAAGAAATTGAGATCAGATACCTTTAATGATATGAAATGACAACTGAGCAACAGAATTTTAGTCTCTCAATTCTATCAATATTTATGATGATCCTCTGTACTATGTTCTATGATACTCAGACACTTACTTATATGGATATTTTTAAGCCTGAATTTTGCATTTTTCCATACGATTTTTCAAACTTTTTTTTTATACAAATTTTTTCCTGACAATTACACGCACGCCATGATAAGAAACTGTTCTAGAGTGATGTGCTTACATGTATTCAGCAATTGTTTTTTGTTAAAGTATCACTAGGTAATAATTTTTTATTCTTGTATGTTTCAGGTACTCGTGACAAATCCTGTCACTGACGCCACGCGACCGTTCCTAGAATGTATTGTATGTTTACATCGTACATTTTTTAGAGTCACTTTTTATTTGTAGTGCCTCTTATCTGCCTATTTATGTAAGGAAATATTGCAACACAAAACTTGTTGCGTCAAGATTTCTATAGCCACTCCGATTAATGAATCTCTACGTATATTTCAGATTTTGTCGGTTTTTTTGCACTTTTATCGGTTTTTCATTTCACATGTTATTGAAGATATAAAATCAATAAAAGACAACAGATTTCAGATGTTTTAAGAAGATGTTTGCTTATGAATTTCGAAAAAATAAAATATAGTTTAAGTATAATCAACCATATAACCAAAAATAGGATTACACAGACTATACAGACTAGATAGTCTGTATAATTTGACAGACGTCAAACATTAACAACACGAAGTAGCAATTGATATGGGCGGAATTGTCTATTACCTACACACGGCGCCATAAATTAAATAAAAAAAGTAAATCTAAATATGATGCATGAACGACTCGTTTGCCAATGCCTATTCTTAAATACATGCAAATAACCAGAACACGTTTTGTGCTTTAACTACTATATTGGGCCAGAAAGTGGCCACCGAATTATACAAATATGTCCCGAAACGATTGACCGTGCTCATCTTCCCCATAGTGACACAATTTCGTCGCGGATAAATAAATACCTTTTCACGAGAATTCACATACCAAATGTTAAATCAGTGTTCAAAATATAAAATTCTCATTTCAACCGAATCGGTTTCCTCATTGAATCAATTAATTGGATTAATCACTTAACACGTTACTATTTAGAGTATATATAATTACATGATTAATTATAATGCTTATTAACAGTGTCCTTGAGTTTTAGGTAGCGGAAAAACATAGTAGTAGTTAATTTTCTGAGCATTAGACTTGATTAATTACCTGACACAAATCTAAAATCTATTGCTAACCGTCTATAAGTGTATTCGGCAGCCATTATTCTGTATACTTGTTATCGTTTTCAATCACATACTGAAGATCGCGTGGTGAGATAGTGGCCAAACAGTTAATTGCATTGGCACTAGTTCAATTAAAAATAACAACGAAAGCTGAAATATTCTTAAAAACATCTACCAAATTCACGAATAATAATACTATCAGTATGAAAAGGTCATTATTAATAAAGGAATTTGGGACCTCATTTGGACAATTTCCATATTGCTCCTTATAAACGAATTGCGACTTAAAAGTAGAGGGGTTAAACAAGTTAGAATATAATTACCTCCAAAATAAAGAACTTGTTAGCACTGCATCAAATCAAATGACGACTTTACGAACTTCTAACGTTGAACTCGATTAATATATTCGACACTAGATTTGAACGATCCTGATACATACTACTCATCAGGTCACATACTGACACGTCAACTAATAAATTAGATAATAAGGCAAATTATATCCAATTGTTAAATAAAGATCATTATAAAAATATTTAAAGTGGGTGTTTTGTCCGTAACATTAGAATTGTCAGCGGCGAGAATACTGAGTGATACTTTAATTTCTAATTTACGCTTCTGATTCATTAATACGTTTCCCATGTCCTTATAGTGTCTTCGAAATCTTGTAGTTTCTAACATTTCAGGAGCTGTCTGATTGATATTTTGATGAGTTGATAAAATAAGAACCTCAAACGTCTATATAAAAGCATGCGTTAGATTATCTCCTTCAGTATATTAATTTTTCCATCCACTGAATTCATTTTATCAACAACTGTGCCCATCAGTTTATTTAACGTTTAGCAGTATCCCCCAAAGGTATATGTTCGTTAAATAGTTTGGCTTTTATAAGAAGTGTCGAGTTATTTCCTACTGAGTTAGACAATTCCATAGGTAAATATAGATTTTCATGTATTCCACTTCTTCTTTTCGTTTTAATTGATCTTTGTACATTTTTAACGTATTAGAAATGTAAATTGGACGTTTGTTGCGATTGTTGTAAGTGTAATTTACGATTATATCAATGTTGTGTTGTAGAATTACATATCTATATGTCAGAATTATTGTATCTTGTAATATGTAAGTTCTATGCGGCGAAATATAAAATGCGACTTTACATTATATTTCTGCGTTCTCGTCTATCTATAGAATAAAATATTAACAGATTTACATAAAAAGCGGTGCGATTTTGTTTGCTGCTAGTGACCCTTAATATTACTATGTCAGTGATTAAATCGCGCTGTTTTCTTTCGTCAGCCTTCTGAAGTCGATCTTATTGTTTGGTAATATTGTATGATTGTGTAAGCGTGTTTGTAGCTTAGGTGATGCTGTGAGGGATAGATGTCGGATCGTTTTCAGATTAGCGTTTGGAACTATCAACGTTAATGTGAAAACGGTTTATAGTTTTATTAGCTCGTTTTTTTTTCCTATCTTGATTTTTTTTTATATGACTACATTTCCAATGAGCTGTACTGATATATAGCTGTATAGATAAGTGTTTGTAATATCGTAGATGTGTAGAATAGGAACTTTAACATATCTAATACAAAATAATTATACAGGTCGTCTCTACATTCATTATAATGCGTCCTAACTTTATTATTAACGGTGATGATGTGTAAGTGATGATGACTTGCTTCGACAGTTGATGACTGTCTCTACGAATGAGACGATTGATACCTGTAATAGAAATTGGACGATTTTCACTTTTATCTCGCAGGACGATAATATCGCGATTTAAATTGGAGGTAAAATCAATTACGCATACAGTAACCGTCTGGTTTATTTTAACGCCATCTATTGTTATTTCCTCCTACTATATACGAATTGTATATTTCAATTGTTTTATATTATCAGCGAATTTGATTTATAAAATTTATGTTACATATTTTGAATCTCGTGTTAGGTTCTACTAAAGTAACTAACATAACTTGATTTGTAATCTCTAATATTGTCGTGACAATGAAATTCAATGTTTCATATCTGGTAGGCGTCCCAAAGAAGACACAAATTTTAGACATACACGATTTATATGGTTTTTAAATTGGGTATTATAACTTTGTGACAGTGTCCGTAGTTGTTTTTTTATTCTGTAATATTTACCATACCTAATAGTTGTTCATTTTCACTAAAAGAAAATTAAAATCTGCAAAATCGTGTAAAGAAATAAAATAGCAATTGAGCGTCTGTCATCTGTGAATTCTATCAATATTCTTGAAGATCTCTCTTCTGTTTCAATCTCATTAATTCCTTATTTGTGTAGAGATTTTTTTAACCCAAAATGTTCACTTTTACGCTCGATTTTTCAAACCATTTTCTTTCATACAAACCTTGTCCTGATAATTACAAATACGATAAACGAAAAATTAGTCACAATAGATGCAGTCATTTTTAAGTGATATGCTAATTTAGTCTGGTGAAAGTGTAAGAGGCCTTGCCAGGTTAACATTGTAGAGAGTTCGAAAAAAAAAAAAAGTGATACGCCAACATACATTTGGCAATTTATTTTTATTTGCAAATCAATATCATCAATCAATACGCTCTGAAATGAATTTTATGTAAGAAAAGTTAATGCAGTATGCATGGCAATCCTTTTCATTATTCCGAATCACAGGATGACTACATTTGCATTCTCTCCATTACGTGAGTCACAGGTGACTCTTGTATTATTTCTATTCTTTAACTTGATCTATCTACTGAAACTCGAATTAAGCTCATCATCACTTGTACAATGTAACTTTTTAATACACCAGCTCCATTAATCGCAGCCTGTTTAGTAATTTTAACCGTTATTTCGCATAACGTCTAAGTAAAAAAAATTGTCACCGAATTATGCGAACAAGAGTCCGTTTGGTTTAGTGGGTATTTTCTGAAATGGCTTACGAGAAATATCATTGTATGTACATATGAACGTCATAAATGTAAAAAAAAAATCTGTTTTATAAGCAGCCGCAGGCAAATGTACATGCGGGTCATCTAATAGTAAGTAATCATCGACGCTCATAGACACCTGTGACACCAGTAGCATAACCGATACATTACCGCCCTTTGTTGTGTCATCCTATGTGTTCTTTGTAACTTGAAATTAGGAACACAAATGGTGACAAATCGGTGGCGACAATATTACGAAATTTAAATACCTTCCATTTTATTACTAGCGACGAAAAATTACAACGTAATTTATAATATGGCGACTATGATATAATACATTAGTTAGTCATTCACTATTAAGGAAGACATTGGATTTACCCTGTGACGTAATAAGTAACAGTTTATTTTAGGCGACGTATAAATAACTTGTTTTTTTTTTATTATATTAGTGTTTGAGGGAAAGTTTTTTTTATTGCTGGAATTAAATTATCACTTTGAAAGGATTTGATTGCAATTAAATTGTTTCCTATAACAGCGGGTCGTATATACAAAGGATTAATTAATAGAGATGGCCGACTAAGAACCAAGCGTAATTCAAATTGTGTACTCCGCCTGGATCGCGACCCACATACATCAGGCGTAATAAACACGATAGTGAGACCGGTAAGAGACTGAATATCTGTATACTTGCTATCGCAATCCATTACAATGACAGTCACTTTTTGGATCAGTTTGTCTATATTGAACTACCTAGCGATTTGCATGACATGACAGCAGCGACCGGTTATAAATTGAAAATCTCTTAAAATCATGTACAGTGCAATGTCGCTTTGTAGTGTTACAATTAAAAAAATATGTATACAATAAATTTTCATTTTTGTTTATAGACTTATTTGTTGGATACAGAGGTATGTACAGACAATGGAATTTGTCATGTTCTGTTTCTTCGAATACATAATTAGTAAACGGGTTACTAGAAAACGTTCAGTCAAAATACATCCAGTTCAGGGCTTACATCCGAGTCTCTTCACGCTTCTGTTTTTATCTGCACACAATAAATATTTTATATTAATTTGTAAACATCACGGGAAAACTCATCGCCTAAATATTCGAGTACAACTGTTATGTTCGATTAGCCTATTGTTTGTTTTTTTACTATTCCAAGTAAATGTAACAACGTAACAGGACAAAATAGTGAAATACCTTCGAAACAATTAGAATGCCAGAATTACGACATCAATTAATGATAGAATATTATATTCGTTTTATAATACCTATTATCCTCTCTGTTGCTTTGTTAATTCTATTTTGGTTTTTCTTCAGTACGTTTCTCCACGACCGCGAAGTTACACCGGGCCGTGTTTCGTAACGATACGTGTGATGAATTCATGTTCCGTCATGAAGCAACAAATCATTAAGTTAATACGTGTAGACGCAGTAGATAAAATCGTTGGAGCGTCTTTTATTTGTGCAGGTTAATCTCCACAAACGGGTGAATCCATTTTGGCAGGGATCTGAAAATCGTTAAAAGATCCCACAATACATCCAAATGGGACACGTAGTTAGTTTTCTTGGAAGAATATAACCATTTTACGCAAGACGTTTTTTCCCTTAAGTTAGCTGCTTACATTTCCAAGTACATTCTAGAAACAATCCATTAAGAATAAATATATATTGTAATATATAATTCATGAAAAGTTTTGGTTATTTTTGTTCGTAGTCCGGTGAAACTGTAGAGGCCTTGTAGATCAACAGTGTAGTCAGTTCGAAAAAATATATACATATTTTTGTGATGTGATCTTGTAGTTAACTTCACACCCCTAAATTTAAGACCGCGTAAACTTACCGCATTATGAACGTTATCTCTAATTGAATCTCTATTACACCTTTCTTGGATTTTCATCAAAAGTCGCAGTTTTTACGCAGTTATCCAAAACTTTATACTCCACGGATTACACCCACTAAACCAACGGTTAATGTTGTAACTTCAGATTAACTCTAGCATAAGAATAAATTGTGTATGTAACTGATAAATAAATGGTGAAAATATATAATTACTATGTCGTTATATTGTTTTATTGATTCCTATTCACGTTATGAGTCCACGTTCTTTACATTGTATGCAAAACGAGGTTATTTAAATATATATTGAAATATTAAATTCGCTTATAGCAGTTTGATGGATGAACTACCAGTTCGTTATTTGCAGATTTACAGCCTTAACGTGTACCAAATATGTTCAGTGTAGTTAGTTTTTCTTTGCATTAAGAGAGGGCGTTGTCACGCTTTTAAACTAGACATCGTTTTGTTTTGTACAATTGATAGAGGCGTTTTTAATAATAATCAAGTCGAGTGTAGTCCGGTAAATCTGTAGCGGCCTCCGGGTCAACAGTGTAGGTCAGTTCGGAATAAAAAAAAAAAATCAAGTCGAGTTGCGAGCCACGAGTATAACAGTGTTTCTTTGTCTACCCGTCTTCAATTGCTGTGTTGAAAAGTATACGTTATTTAGTGAGTTTGTAAACAAAATACAGTTATAGTAAACTCGCATACATTTTCTAAATTAAATTGGCAGCACTGTAGACTGGGGTAGTATAGGAGGAAAACATTGTAAGATTTTTAAAAATGATACACGTATTGATTGATGTTAATGATACATTGAGATATAACACAGCAAAATTAAAGATATCACAGAGAAACGTCAAATTGTGGTTTAGAGTTAATGCCGTACTATTTAACGATAACAAACATGTCATATTATAAACTATATACAATTGAAATTACAGCAGCCCACAATAAATTAAGAGAAGGAGGTAACTTTCCTAGAGCTCATACCCTATTCTATAGAATACTCGTATTCAATTATAAAAGTTGGCAAAAAATAACAAGTGGAAATTATGCCTTTCTAAATTTAAAATCTCTCGGCGATACTAAAACACTGGTGTAAACTTATTACAAGTACTGCCATTGTACTCTAAAGTACGCATTAACAGTATGGGGGAACGTATACGAAGTAAATAAAGTGTTGTCATAAATACATAAATGGTCTGCATCAAAGGCAATCCGTAAGAGGGTCTTTTAAGGGAACAAAAATTATGCCGGTTATATCCTTGTATAAATAATTTCTAGAAAATTATCAGAATAATTAAAGTAAAAGATACATATAATTACAATCGTCACCAAAAGAAGAACGTACGTTAGTAGGTGGTAGAGCTACGCTGAAGCTATTACTGGTTTCAGCATAAATGGGTCGGCTCGCCCGGGGTAGTACCACCGTCTCACAGAAAACCGACGTGAAGTAACAGTGCTTGCACTGTTGCGTTTCGTTCGGTCATTGAGAGCGCCGGAGGCCCGCATATATTAAAAGGCCGGCAACGCACTTGCGACTCCCCTGGTGTTGCTAGTGTCTATGGACGGCGGTGATCACTTACCATCAGGTGACCCACCAGTTCGTTTGCCGCCTATAATATATAAAAAAAAAAAACGTGTTGCAAGAATAAGGCTGACTAAATGTCTGCCCTTGAGAAGAAACCATAGGCCCAGCAATGAAACTCTTGCAGACTGACTATATGATTTATTTATAGATAGATTTATATAAATATATTAACTCGATGTAACTGGATAGGCCACGACATTTGAATATAATTGGCGATACAACCAGTATGGGCTTTATAATTTTTTATATAATAAGCACTTTAGGCCGCAATTCATTCACGAACACTACCACATGAACCTATAGGTTAGGTAGATTTGAAGAAGGTCCAGCTGAAGAATTTCTATAATTAAAAAAAATAAAAACAGAGTAACCTGTACAGTATTATTCATTTATAATTGAAATCAAAAATCTTCGAGAGTGTATACAATTTCGTGTGGGGGCGAATATACAAAACACTACCTAATTCTTTTGATATATAACAAAAGAATGCATAGTGAGAAGTTACCCTTTTATTGATCTACCTGGGATGGCATATACCTATCTTTTAAGTATAGCTTACAATACCGATATATCTTCTAAAAACATAGTCACATACAATTAAATAATTGAAAGCCTATTTAAGCGGATACAGTATTAATCCTTATCAAATTGAATAGATACATTAGCTACCTTAAGCAGTTCATGAACATAAGCATGTATTTTTTATTATCAGGGCAGAACAACGTGTGAACCGTGTTAGTTCATCAACCAGTAGCAGGGACTTTAAATACAAAAACACTTTACATAGTATTAACTATCAGTTTTATTACAGTACCGTTTAACGTACAACAGCCTAAAGGCGATATATACCATGTGTTTGTTCTCGGTCTTCAATATCGACTGCCCGACATCCCTCTGAATGCCCGTTGTTCCGATCTCATCCCCACCAATTTACTTGCTTATGATTGGTCGTTGTAGATTGACAGTATCTCGACCAATCATAAGAAGTACTTTAAATATAGAACTTTATAAAAATGATTAGTAATTATTTACCCAACTATGAAAATAATAATTGATATATTTAGACATTTATAACACTTAGATATGATTGATCGTTGTGGATTGTCAGTATCTCGATCAATCATAAGAAGTACTCTAAATATAAATAATATGAAAATAATAATATATATATACATATTTATAACAAACGTCTGCTGGGCCTGCTAGTTAATTAAAAGTTGCACTTCTTGTCAGAGACCATAGATCACTAAAATGATACTACATATTCAGAAAATACATGATAGACTAACACACAGAGTACATTTGTCGGCTACTCCCGAAAAATTTGGTTATAATGATAGTTTCATCCCTAACCAACACTAATTATGACCACAGACAAAACATAGTAGCAATAGTCTACGTACGTACACAAAAACGTCCATTTTATTAGGAGGAGAATAAAAAAAATGTCTATTTTACTTGTTCATTGTATATTTTACTTACATTCAAGGCGTACAATAGAAATGGCGTTTGGGTGGAAATACATACTAACCTTCTTTGTCTTTCACGAACTATATTTAAATGGCTAGCACATTTATGCCGCACGAAGCCGGGACGAGGCATTAAAAAATATGTAAAATCATTGTATAAAACGTCCGTATGTGTAATTGTCTCGAAAACGAGGCACAAAATTAGTTCCCGATATCGAACGCAAGAACTCTCGGTATAATAATTTTACTTCTATGACAAATGATTTATTTAACTCTAAAATACCTCATATGCGGCATTACTATAATGTATTTATAACTAATTCTGTGCCAAAAACGGAACGTGTTACCATAGTCCTTATTATATACGGCAGTCAAAATAACTTGGGTTTACCTGTAACAAGATGTTTAAAATGAATAAAATGTGTACCTTTTCCCGTTGAAATATCAACACATAACATTTTCATAATGCTCAGTTAAATGGTATAAACGTTGAGCTGTAGCGTCGCCTGGTAGCAAGGTGCAAAACTGGCTTGTGGTCGCGACTTCGGTCGTGTTAATGTAGACTTTATGTATCCTTCAAGTGTGGTGCATTTTTTTCTGGATGACATTTAGTCTCCCCCTCCCCCTCACTATGTCCTTTTCTGTGCCTTTGACAGCGTATATGTACAATTTCGTGATGATTTTACGAGTCGTTTAGGCGTAAAAGCGTAATAAACAAACAAACCTACTTTCGTGTCTGTAATATAACGTAAGGGAACGTACCCATACTATATGACCATGTTTGACATTTTTTTAGTCCCCTCTCTCTCCTTAGTGACCATCCGTAGTATAGGAGAAGACCTTTCTAGTTTTCATGTAGTAAATCATAAATACGATTACCTCTCCACCATGTGACGTGAGCGTGGTACTCTGAAGACCGCCTTCTTCCCCCCGAACGAGTCACGTAGTATGAGGAATGTTCCCTAATGTTATTAGATAATGTAAAATAATAGGTGAGTAGCGTAAAAAGCAAAAGTAGCGTTAACAAGATACAATTCTTAGGTATGCTAACTATCATAGCAATTGGTCAAATTTTTCAATTTCAGATATACCAACGTCCATTTATAATATATTGACTTAGGCCGTATTAAATAACAATATACTGACAATAAAACATACTCTAGTGCCAGCTAGTGATATCGTAAGATGCATTGCAAACCGTTTCCATTAAGTAATACTTAGATATTAGAAATTATCGGCCTCAGATCCAAGATAATTTTATAGAAGCTATCACCATTCTATATAAAAACTAACGCCAGAAATAAAATCCATTTAAACATATAAAGAACAAAAAGAGTGCGTAAAAAACTTGCTAATTAATTACTCACGCTTCTAGAAGACCACTCCCTTAAAATTCATCAATAAACTCATCGATGTCTTGTACAAGGTACATATGGCTTTGTACCAGATAACTCCTTTGGTAAATCACTAAATTATAAACAAATATGGCCGACGATGACACTGATCAGGGCGTTCGCGCTGGGCCTTGTCGCCGGGGTGGCATGGTGCTTGCTTGTTCGATCCCGTGCTACTCCATAGCGCGGCAGACGGTATCTTGTGGGTTTTTTTAGTCAGTAAGAGTCTGACATCCCACAGCTCCCCAGGGCTGTGGGTGTCCAATGAAGGATTTCTTCCCACATTAAAAAAAAAAGGTAATAATAATATAATAATTAATATCATTAATTTTATTGATTTATGTACATTAAATTTGAGTATAACTTAAAAATATATGAAAAATAGTATTATTTTTACTAACAGAAGAATATAAGGTACTGCTATTTAATTATGCAAAGTAGTTTTTTAGTCAATTTTGATTCACTCCCCCCGATGTCAGCAAAAGTATAATCCGCCTCAAACTTTTTAACCGCTCTGAATATAACTTGTTCGGTCTTGCGCATAGTACAGACAAGATGTTAATACAAAATAATATCAAAATATTATTGTAAGAATTTAAAATTAGTATTGTTTAAATTTATAAATTGTCTCGATATTATACGTGTAGTATAATATGTTTAAACTAATTATGATTCAAGTAGATATTTGTCTATCATATAAAGTAAAATTAAGACAAATTAAGACAAGACAAAATAATGACAATGGTAAAGAGAAAAATTAACGAAAATAGCAAATATCACCAAGAAAAACAAAATCACGAGAACATTACTACTCTGAACTATTCTGAATGCGACTGTACTGCAACTAGCACTCACACTGGCATACGTGTCAGAGACGATGCAATAGGGGCTGAGGAACGAGCGCGGGTGAGCCTACTCCGCCGTTACCTCGACTGCGTCCCTCTGATACCTAAATTTTTTTTTTTTTTTTTTTTTTTATATTATAGGGAGCAAACGAACAGATGGGTCACCTGATGGTAAGTGATCACCACCGTCCATAGACACTAGCAACACCAGGGGAGTCGCAAGTGCGTTGCCGGCCTTTTAATATATGTGGGCCTCCGGCGCTCTCACTGACCGAACGAAACGCAACAGTGCAACCACTGTTACTTCACGTCGGTTTTCTGTGAGAGGGTGGTACTACCCCGGGCGATCCGACCCATTCATGCTGAAACCAGTGATAGCTTCAGCGTAGCTCTACCACCTTGTAACCTAAATTCGTGTCCTGCGCATTTACTTCAGAGCGATCAAAAAGTTTGTCGTGAACTTTAAGCGAAGTTATCTCCTATGCTTATTTTTTTTATATATTCTATAGGTTTCAAAGTTTGATCACAATCTCATCTGATGTTAAATGACGATATGTTTTAAGATAGTAAACACGCTAAACCTAGAGTGACTGACTTTCAAGTGGACACACCAACATGTGCTCGGCGACAGATTTTCAACTTGTGGGAGGTAGATAGCCAGGAGGACTTAGAAAAAACCCTAGCACCATACCAGTTCACAACTTAATCTTTGCTTTAATTAAATACTAGAAACAATAATAAATTGTTCATTCCATGTTTTAGGCTGACTAAGACCGGTAATAGTTTTTTAAGTAATAGTGTTTGTTAGGCTTTACAACAAATTCCCAAAGCAAATTACCAATTTGCCGGATGCTAAGTTTACGCACCATGTCAAGCGGGTTTAAATGTCTATAGACTATTACAGAGTGGAATTAATATGTGAACGATGGTGACGTCTAGAAATGCGCCCCTCTCTGTGCATCCACCAGAAACGAATGTATACTATCTATGTCTATAACTATATGATGAAAAGATAAACCAAATAGAGTTTCTTGCCGGTTCTTCTCGATGACTGGGTTGCTTTCCGAACCAATGGTAACTATTACGTTAATAAGCGCCTTCTCAAGGCCTAAAGCGAATAAAGTATTTTTGATTTTGATATGTAAAAGTTACTAAAATAATACGAATGATGAATAAATTAATATTCATGACGTAGTTCCCTCATGTTATCAAATATAAACCAAGTATAAATGCCCTATTTTGGTGCTTACCGTACTACTTGGACTGACAGTAAAATGGAAGTAATGTGTAAGGTGAAAAAGATTGTTTTTTTTTTTTTATTTCTTTACCTTCTATTACGGGTATTTAGTTGTAATTACTCGATGTCGGGAAGGTACGTGTGTCACAAAGCCAATATACGTGGCATGAAAATATTATTGTATTGATCCTTAACAAACATTGTCATTTTTAATAATAATAATAATTACACGAGAATAACAATAATAAAATGTGTGTACGCTGCGAAAACAGGGCGCATGAAGTGTGCTTTACTTTCGGTGAATGATTCAACGTACTGCAATAATAGTTACTGGGCATTTATTAATTCTCATATATCAACCTATCGCCTTTAACATGACAGTTTTTTTCTGTTGTATTTACGAAGCCACCGGTCTGTTCCACACTGATAGCGATCTAGTTTACTTTATTTAATACTAAGCACCCCGCTCCGGTTTTTTTAATAAGTAATATATTTTACTAAAGGTCATAGGAGTCAAAGAGACTTAAATATGTAACATGAATGGGTCACTCTTTATGACTTCTCTTTATTAAAGAAATACTTTTATTGCTATTTATATAACTACGATGGCGTAGTGGGCTGCGTGTACAGACAGAAAACAGCATGATCAAACGACAGCACGGTGGTAGGGCTTTTTCTTAACCTGCCTGGCTAGTTTCCACCCTCAAGTCGAAAATTTGTCACCAAATATACCTACGGGTGTGTTCCGGTAACCGTACTTGAAAGCTATTCTTTCTAGGTTTGGCGTGTCTATCATCTTGGACCACACCGTCATTTAACATCAGGTGATATTTTCGTTAAAAGAAAAAACATATCAAGTATTTAAAACACAAAAGTCAAATACTGGACCTAGTTATAAACGATGAGAATGCGATTGTTCATATCTAAAATATATTTTGTTCACCAATGTCCAGGATAAAGTCTCGGTCGTAAATGTTTTTATTTTTTGCAATATTATTCTAAAATACGGTTTTTTCCTATACTAGGTAGTTGTGTGCTCCTTTCACGTGAAAACGTTCCCAGTGTTAGGGAACAAAGAGTATTATTTCGATTTAAAACTGTTATCGTTTTTATTTCCTATTAACTCGAATTTTATCATTAATGCTTGACCATTATAGATAATTTTAATGGGATCTATAATAGGTAATCGTAATGATATGAGCTTCCTTGGATTCAGTATTATGGTAATCCAAAAATTAAGCGCCGAAGCGCGTTCTACTGTGGGACGCACTAAAGATCTCTGGAATTAATAATTGAATTAAAAAGAAAAAATAGTCTCCCTTAGCTTTAACACACTCTTTCATACAAATAAACCAATTTTGTAAATATCTATGCCAATGGTCCGTGGCGACCCTCGGAAACATGCTTTTATACTTTTCAACAGCCACTTCTGGTATTAAAAATCGTTGACCTCGTAAAAAATTCTTGATTTTTAAACAAGAAATAATCACATGGTGTCAGATTAGAAAACATTTGTTTGTCTGGTCATTTGGTTGGGCACAGTTGGCATTTTCTCGGTTGTTTTTAATATTGGTCTACAGAGTTTTTTTAATAACTTCCAGCAAAGAAATGTTCGTCTAACAACGATGCTTCAAGTGACTAGTTGCAACGTTTTCATTTCTATTAAACAAATCGCTCGCTACTTTGGTCGGTTAACCTGGAAAACCCCAAGTGGTCAACTGATGTTTTGTTTTGTTATCATAACTTTAATTCTATGTTGCATTACCTGTCACTATATCCTACATCAAGTTTGATGTCATTTCATTTAATGTGGTAAGCATGGCAATGCACCAAACGAAGGTGTCAGTTTTTTTAACCGTCGGTTAAATTATGAGGGAGCCATCGCACACACAGTTTTTTCACGCCCAAACAGTTTTTTAAACGTTGATTTTATCTAACTCATGACTATGTTTAAGGTTTCCTGAATCTCATGATGGGCACGTACTTAGCTGTTTCGTTGATATGGCCGGAATCTCATAACAGGCACAAGCCCTGTTTCGTTGATATAGCGTACACCAGTGATGATTTTTATACTTTGTAGGTGTTAGCGTTTGACCTGTAATCTCATCTGATATTAGATAACGATGTGGTCTATGATGGTAAACACGATAAACCTAGAGGGTACCGACTCTCAAGTACCATCTACCGGAAGATACCGGCAGGTGTTTGTCGACAGATTTTCAACTTGAAGGTGGTAGTTAGCCAGGTGAGCTTAGAACAAAATACATGGCTTAATACCGATCTTTCTCTTCACCGAAGGCTCCAATTCAGTTGCACGTGCAACTACATTAATCGACGCGGTGTCCGAACACGATATCAGCAAAGCCATCGTCGCTTTTCATTGTTCACAGCGATAGACGGACAAGCGACACGAAATTTGTCGCTGAGATCAACACGACCGCATTAGAATTCTGCAAACCAGCTACAAACAGTCGACTTGGATGGTGCTTAATTGTCTAAAGCATTTTGATGGCGAGCGACATTCTTCTAAGGCATCAAATATCGTAGTAAATAGTACTACGGAAATGTTTACTACTTAACTTCTTGGTAATGTGGACACGCATTAGGTATTTAAAATGGCGCTAGAATGTAAAAACAAGTGACAGGTAGATGAAATAAGCTGCAATTTCAAAGACGAACATTTCCACTTTCAAATGACGTAATTTGCTTTTAAATATTCTTGATGGAATTGGTCAGCTCGGGAAATTTATAGTACGCTGTATGTAATAGACAAACACGGCGATTATACGATGTTATTATATTTGTGTACACATATATAATACGTATTAATAAATATTTACATCAGTTCCAAGTTTATGTTTATTAAGTGAAGTTAGTGTACAGTTTAGTGTTAATTTTATTTAACTTTTTCTTTGCGAAGTAACTTAATAATTGTTGAAAAATATACGGTATAATTAACAATATGTAAAAATATTTTAGTGATAAATATCTATATCTAGATATATGTATATTTTAAATGACACTTCTTGTTGCACGGTACCGGACCGCCGAACGCACGTATGAACGTAAGAGTTGCAACAAAGGACTACGGTAAAGGTACGGTTTTGCGAGATTTTAGAGCACTTACATTTTCTTGAAGTGGCAAGTTACTCTAAGATACCAACTTAAACCAAACCCAATAAGTTACGAGGAATTCAGGAGTGTTAGTTGACTTCGAAACATTGCGCACGTATTATGCTACTCAATATTGGCTGTAGATATGTCGAAGCCTTCAATATTTTGCAGATACCGGTAACTTCCGCAGCCTATATACAAGCATTACATAGGCGCTTGGTTCAATTACAAAAAAAATCCCTTAAAGGTTGCAAATAAAACTACTATACATGACAATGACACTCAATTAGCTCGATGGGTTGAACACTATAAGTATTTCTACTCGATTCCAGTAATATATAGTCTGCAGTTGCAAATAATATACTATTCCTAGCAAGCTGGAATAATTTAGATGAAAGACGCACGATAAATTAATTCCAGAGAGCAGTCAATTGGCCGAAACATGAAAAAATATCCGAAAATGATGGTATTCATGTTGAAATACTTGAGATCGAACGTTCAGCATCAGTAACTTCACATCAGGTGGTAACTTTGACGTTCATAAGCGCCTTCTCAGGGCCTAAACTGAATAAAGTATTTTTGATTTTGATTTTGATTTTGAGTATTGTTAAATTTGCTGGATAAGTTTTGGGAAAACATAGCTGTTCCTCGGGATATACTAAATGTTAATATTATCTTGTATGAAGATAAAGATGACTGTGGTGATTGTAACTGTTACCACTTTATACCACTTGTAGTACAGCATGTAAACTAAACGGGTGATATTGGACATACTCCAGAAATTGACTGGCCATATTTATTCTGAGTCCCAATATTTTTACTGCTCTCACCGTTTCACTGTAGATTTATTTACTAACAACCTTCAGCAATACATGAGAAGTTTAGACAATAGAAAACACTTCTATTGATAACGTTTTTTGACCTTAACAAGTACTTTGAATAGTAAATAGAGAAGGACTTAGTAAACATTAGCCGCTATTAACTATTATGTCATTTCGTACAGGAATATACATTGTATTCAAGCCTTGCCAATGAGCGCTCTTTACATTCTAAGCTCATAAACAGCAACAACAGTCGTACTGTTTCAAGAGTGCAGAGAAAATCCTACAGTCTCGTTGAATGGCAGCCGTTTAGAAGTTCTTGATAGATTTTGCAACTTAGGATCCATTACATCTAGGAACCTGTCTTAGGGAAATAAGATTAAAGCTCGCATTATTAAAGCGATGACCGTGTTTTAGGAAGCTGAGTACAAGTATATGGAAAAAAATAATTTTAATAGTAAAGTGAAAATGATTGTTTACAAAACATGCACCTTTAAGAACACTCTTGTACGGAGAAGTATACTAGAAAACTTATTCCAAAGAAAAACATATTCGAACAAACTTTTAGGTATGATCTGGATGGATATGTCCACCGAAGGGATAGTTTTAGACAGTGTTCAAAGTACCCAGTTTAATTGTTCCTTCGAAATAGACGCATTTACTGGCTAGGAGGATATGAACACCGTATGGATACTAAACCGTTTCTTACTGAGTGCTCAAGTGCATGCATTTTTTTATACTTTATAGGTTACAGCGTTTAGCCATAGTCTCCTCTGATGTTGAATGATGATGTGGTAGATCACATTTAGAAGATAGGGACTGGCGCCACAGTGCTGCTGACGGAACACACCAAAAAGTGTTTGGCCACAAATTTTTAACTTGAAATAGTAGTTAGCTAGGCGGAATTAGTAAAAGTCCTAACACCATGCTATGGCATCATCACGGTTTCCTTTACTGAAATCTTCGACGCTGTTGCAAGGATTAAAAAATTCGCCTATGTCGTGTCCGAACACGCTATAAATGAGCCATTATCACTTCAAAAACGGGTTGAATGGTCACAGCTACGTCTTAAAGATTGTGTCGAGCGAGATGTCTTTTTTAGCGTTTACTAATGGTATTGATTGCAATTGGCAGGAGTTCGCTCAGGCTAAAACCGAATAGGTGGAAGAGGCGTGTTCATGACGACGCGACGGCATAACCTATGATAGAACGTGGTTTAACCTACTTTTCAATAAGCTAACTAAACGTCACTTGCTACTACGTAATAACCAACCAGCGACAAGTATATACATTTATGAATTCTGTGGGTGAACTTGTGGATACTAAGTTGAGTTATTACTCATACGATATAACAACGAGTACTTACTGCATAGCAAAACATGTGCAAACTGCGAAGTCGCCCAAAATTACTAGTAAAAATTTTTTATTTTTTTTTCAAAAGTACGCTGGAAGTATTGTTCTGGATATCGAAAAAATAATCCTGTTAAAACGGCAGCTTTTAATTTTAATATCAAGGATTGCTCACCGCGATTTTCCATATTATTACGAGGAGAAAAAATATTTTTAGACCTTTGGAATTTTGTAACTTTTTATCAGCTCATCCGGCTGGTGAATCCTGTGCATATTCTTGTAGGAAATAAAACGCTATACAAGTAATCAACGTGGTGTAACCTTTGAATATTTAAAATACCTAAATGTAATAACGGGTACGGTGGGAGATGGTTTAGAAGTGCATTCTGCCCAGACTACTGAATATGTTTTCAGAAAATCATACGACTATAACCTTGATAATAAAAACGGAAGGCAGTCTACGGATATACCTAAGCAATATTTTTACATGAAAAAGGTAATTAAATTATAGAATGTAAATTATAGGATGTGATTAAGGATAAAGTTATCGTTACAGATTTATATTTACCATACAATATTTGAAATAAGCACATTTATTGTTACATCATTTAGAAAAGTAATATAAGTTTCCGAGCTGCTCGCCCCGGTTTCGCACCGGTTTACTAACAAATAAAATCAGACTAATTATTCCTTTACATGAAATAAACTGAGAATGGAAAAACTGAACATCAATCTATCAATTCTTTCAATATTTTTGAAGAGCTCCCTGCTGTTTTCGGTCTCAATCACTTTTTTGTATGAAGATTTTTTTCCGCATATTTTTTCACTTTTCCCATATGATTTTTCAAACGTTTTCTTTCATACAAACCTTGTCGTGACAACTACACATACAATAAAAAAAGAATTAGGCGAACAGCTGCAGTCGTTCTGAAGTGATGAGCTTACATATATTCAGCATTTAATTATTCATAAAGATTATGAGTACTAAAAGCATGGAAAAGCTTACTACAAACTTAACCCCTGGACTGTCCAAAACCATAAAGGTTTCAGTTCCATACAAACGAGTGTAGACTTCATGAGGCACACGTCAACAGACTGTTAGCAGTATAAGCTTAAAAAATACCTGATTAATTACAAAAAGTATTGTAAAATGATATTTTTTTATTTTTTTATAATTTTTAAAAAAATTATAAATTATGATTATAATTATGCAAAATGTATTTTTAAATTATTATTTCTTTTTTTTGAACGAACATTTTTTTACTAAACCATGAAATTTAAAATGTATGAAGTCTTAAAATTAAAAAAATAAAATAAAAACAAAATCCATCATTTGGAGGTATGGGTCCTAAAAAATCAGCCGACAGGTTATCACGAGAAACACCGTCATTCGCTCGGTCATTTGGATCATATGGAGTGATATTACGAAAACCATATTCCTGTATAAAGTTCAATTACAGGTATATATATATTTATTATATATATTCCATCACCAATAGAAGCCTTACCACAGTAGTAGATAGATAAGGGAGTGAAACTATTTGAAACGTTCAGTCGTATTTCGCATTCATTAGTATCGAATACAATTTCTACACTCTCGTACGTATTTGTGAATAATATTTTATATTAATTACAAGGAAAAGCTCTACTGTCAGCGACCGCAGGGCTCGTTCAAATATTACCGACCGGAGCGTAACGCCACCATACGCAGACCATCCATCGGTGCTAACGGTCAACTTATATAGGGCTAATGCCTTAAAAGTTGATTCGTAAATTCCGAATAAAACAGCCTATAGTCCCATTAGGGTTCGGCATTCATATAAATATTTATTGCGAATGAATATAACATAAATAAAAATGTGTTTTGTGATTCTGTGTGCTCTTCTCGCTGTCGCTTTCAACGGAGCTAGTTCTTTGCCTCTGGAAAAACATGGATCTAATGGTGAGTATTTGATTGAAAATTTTAAAAGTAATTAACATTTCAAATGATAAATAATGCTATGGTATATTTTAGCGTATACACTAATCGTATGTTTTCTTTGTAATGGGCTATAAAATAACAGTACTGTAGCTTCTGAATAATCATTAATACATGACCGCGACTTCGTCTGCATTTATACAGTGATATCTTTGTGTTTAACACAGGGTACTTCAAAATAACTTGCAGATGACAGGATTTTTCATAGTTACTTACTTTATATTTCAGTCAATTTATAAAATCAATTGTAAAGTCATTTATGAGATTTATAGTCTAAGTGTTATTCTGATGTATAAACTATATTAATGAAAAGTTTCCTTAAGATAAGTCCATAAATATTTACGTAAAAGTCCAGTCCATCCTCACAAAATTAGGAATAATAAATTTCATCCCTATGGAATGCTATGGTATGGTTTTCTTTGTGAAAGTCTATCTATAGGAAGGCGCACGCGACCCTTTCTTTGCGCCACGACTGTAAAATCTCTGAATGTTTAACAATACGTTTTTACGAGTATCATTATATTAAAATATCATCCATTAAAGTTACATTAGTTATATATATAGAGTTTATATTAAAACGCAAATGTGCTAAATAATACTTCAATCATGTAGCGTTTTATCCTCTTTCTGAACATGTTCTATGTATAATATTCATTAAATATGCTAATCCAAGAAATATTAACTACATTTGATATAAGAATAAGGAAAATCATTTATATTATACTAATTTTGTAATATCGAAACCCGTAACAAGATGGCGGACTATAAACAGTGGCTAATTAAAGTTCTGTTACTAGGAAATTAAAATTCTGTTTTATGTATAGTCATTTCTCTACTATATTGGTATAGATAAGGGATAATGAAATTAATGTTTGAAAAGACAATAAAGGTAAATAAAAAACCCAAAAAATTTTCAGATCTAAAAGCAACAGCGCCAAAATGTTATATTATTTTCACTCGGTTTTCCACTCTAATTATTTTCACTATATAGAATTATTTTCGCTATAAAATATATGCGTTCGTTTGCATATTACGTTTTAACGGCTTAAGTACTGAATAAATCTTATATACACATTGTCAAGGGCAGAGAAAAGGATATAGAGTATACCTTGTATTCGGTAAAAAAGTACCGTTCCCGAGGGATAAGTCATTCAAAACGAGCGAAGCCGTTAGCAAGAGCTAGATTGTTATAATTAATTACTTTTCTTGTTATATTTGTAGGCTAAAAACAAAGAGAAGCTTTCTTATAGCTCGCTCTCGTATATAAAATGTATGTATATTGCATAGCGAACCTAATTTTATTGTCTTTTAACTGTTTGTTGACTTTGTAACTTACACTTACGCTCAATTCGTTTCTAAGTCAGACTTCGGTGATACTGGTCCCCAAAAGTACGAATAAATTTCTGTATCCAACAACAAAAGTGTCTTACAAAACAAAAAAAAAACAGTTTTTTCTTTAAATATCTTTGATAATTGATTTGTAACAGCATGTATGTATTCGGTGTCTAAATTCTTGTTAATTACTCGACTACTTTTTGTTACTAACCAGTTGATATGAAAGTTGGTACGATTGTTTTGCTAGAAAAACTTTACGTGGTATTCATTCCGCTATAATTCACGACTAGATGACGCTAAAGCGATTAACTTTTACACCGTGAACGATAATTGAAACTGATTGTCATGTCAGTAAATATTTGAACAGATGTAACACAATACCGATATTACAAAACGCGTACGGAGACAGAGGTATAGCTTATAGTAGTAAAAGTCACTCGAGTAAATTAAAACTATAGTAGAATAGCGATTACAAATAAATAACACGTGTGTGATACAACAATAATGGTTTTGAATAATTATGAACAGTTGTTTATTCAAATCATTAAAAGGTACATGGTGATATGGAATATAATTCAAAACAAGCGAGTACAGAATAAATTCAGACGAAATCTACACTTTTTAAGTACATTACACGCGTATGTGTATGTGAAATTTGACGTTGTTAAACTCCATATAGAGAAAAATATACAGAAAAATAAAATCTAAAAAAATTATATAAGTTACAATAACATTAAATTATATAAAATGTTCATTATTAACATTCGTACTACTAAATATTAAATACTAAATATACAATACAAATGTACAGTAGTTTGTGGTCAGACAGTTGCTTGTAGTAGAAATTATAACTAAAGAATATATATATATTAACAAATCGAAAATCGAGCGTAATAAAAGAAAATATAAAGACAAAAATGACTTTAAAAATCTACTAAACAAAAGTGCATCAGAACGTCTATGATCCTAATTACGTAGACATCTATCTAGAGAATACCATTAACTTACCGATTTTTCTAATCATTAGACAATTCCTAATCGTTGTTGAGAAATTCTCTGGTGTATGTTCGAAGTACAGGGTCCAATGGTAATAGAATTAAAATGGGAATTTCGTTTCTTTTGAATTTTCTTTTATTATGCTTTGATTTTCGATTTATTGAAGTACATTGTATATAAACTTCTTTAAATATGTATATAATTTCTTCTGAGCAACTGTTTGACAACAGACTACTGTCTTTTACTACTATTGACTTTTATGTGCTTTTAATATTTAGTATGAATGTATGAACAAATATATAGACTGATTCTAAAAAAGATGTATAAGAAATGATAGTAAATGTTCATTGTTAATTATTTACCTAAAATTCGTACGCACGAATGCAAATCTCTCATGACTGGGTCCCGCGTCAGAAGCCTCCGTTACAAGTCGTATTTCCCATGGTTAAATAATTTCGCGGCACACTTGTGAAGTGTTATGAATTATCCTTATATAATATACGTCTTGTTAGCTATTTGCTACGTTATTACATCGATCCGAGAACCCGGGGCTTTTTGTATATGAATCAAGCTTAAAATATATAACACAAAGTCTGATTTCTCTTATTGTTATTTATAATAAACTGCTGAAATGAGACAAAATCCTAGCTTTACAGTACGAACATGTAATGAAATAAAATGCCAACTATACAACTGGACGCCAATCTGTCATTATTTTGAAGATCCCTATGCTTTCTTCAATCCCGCTCACTCACTCGTTTAAATATAGAAAATTTTTAACCAAGATTTTTAACTTTTCTGTACGATTTTTCAAACATTAGTTTCATATAAACATTGCCCTGACAATGACAACTTGACAATTACAAACATAATAAAAAAATGGTTAGGCAAGTAGTTGCAGTCCGTTCTGATGCTTACCATATTTTTCTATCTCATTTTGCAGATCAAAAATGTGGAGTAGAGGCAAGTTCAAATCTTTTACATCACAACCCTTGGTTGGTGTATATTGAGTTCTACAGAGGTGAACACAGGTCCGTGATCAGGTGCGGCTGCGACCCTCATCGATTCCAAACATATCATCACAGCGGCTCACTGCGTCCAGAAAGTCAAATATACCAAGTATGTTGACATAGACTCATTCTTATTCTTTGCCTGATCATCACATAAGCCTGTAAGAAAACCACTGATAGGCTTCTTCCCGAAGGAAGGTTTGAGCATAATCACCACCATACGATGGTACTATAAGATAATTGCTCAGGTTCAGATTAAAAAAAAATCGTTGTTATATTCCGGGTTGTTGTATGTCGGCAAACACCGAGAGATGTATAATTCATCGGATTCTCGGTTACAGTTCTAAACACAATAAACTAAAAAACGTCACTATGACGGCCTTATCGCCATATGTGTGGTAATTGCATCTCAGTCGGGTATACGCCATCATCCTTCTAAGTTACTGAATCGACCGTTCTACTATCATGAATGTTAGAAATGGTGTATGGTATTACCACACCTAATTATATTTATTGCTACTCATTTATATATATATAAAAGAATAATTGACTGATTGACCGACATATCAACGAATAGCCAAAACATACGAGTTCCTTTTACATTGTAGATGCGCACTTAGGAACGGTTTTTTGGAAATTTAAGCCCTAAAGTGGTTTAAAAAAGGGTTGAAAATTTGTATGTAAAAGCCAAATTTTTACATCAGTCATATATTCCTTTATATACATAGCTATAAAATAAAGAGTCAAAAATAATTACTGTATAGAAAATGCGTGCGAAGCCACGGAATATTGCCAGTTAGTGATATTTAAAACAGGGTAAAATTAAGATTAGAAAATAAAATATGTGATACATTCAAAATCAAAAATACTTTATTCAATTTAGGCCCTAAGAAGGTGCTTATGAACGTCAAAACTACCACCATTGTACTTTATATATAAAAAATAATGGAAAAAATAAAACGGATAGATTAATTTTATTAGAGCTAAATGTTGGTCACAATGATATTGAAAACGAATGTACTTCTATGAGCGGTCTGAATCTATTAAAGATTTCTAAGATATAACTAAAAATCTCATATTTTATCTAGACAACCATCAGACGGATACCAGAATGATTGAAGTCGTTGCAAATGATGTTATTCAATTTTCAGGCTTGTTGCTAGACTTGGCGAATATGATTTGGATAAAGAAAAAGACTGCATTGCTGGAGTGTGCGCTGATCCAATCGTTCGAATTGACGTAACCGATATTTTAGTCCATCCTGATTATGATGGAACGAAAAACGATATTGCAATTTTGACACTCAAAGAAGAAGCTCCGTATACTGGTATGTACCATTTGCTTTCTTGGGATTTAATGTATTAATTATAACCAAGTGTTTATTTACATCCTCAAATCAAATTTGAAAACGTATATTTTTGCAACTTGTTTGTGAGTACAAGACACTGATTATACGCATTAGTAACAAGCATTTTTAGAAGATCGAATTCATCAAAAAAATAGGAATCTATTTATTTCAATATCTTTATTATCAATGCTTTAGATTCAATTGCTTAAATCTGATAATCAGCAAACCCAAATGTACTTGCAATAACTCTTGAAAAGTATTTAAAATTAATGTTTTCTATTATTCCAGATTTCATTCGGCCGGTCTGCCTGCCTTCTGGTAAAATTGACGGAAACGTAACTTTCTCAGCTGCCGGCTGGGGTGAAATCCCAGTTATGGGCATCTATAGTAATGTGAAAAAAATCGTACCGTTGCCGTATTGGAAGCGCGAGGCTTGTCAGGGAGCATACAGCCACACAACGTTACCCCAAAATATTATCTGCGCTGGCGGTGAGGAGGGTTTCGACACTTGCAGAGGAGACTCCGGTGGCCCCTTAACCTGGTACCGTGATCGGGTTGAACTATGGGGAGTTACAAGCTCGGGGAATGTGCATTGCGGTGAGAAGGGATCCCCTGGCATTTACATGAGCGTCGTGGATTACCTCGACTGGATCAAGTCTGTTACCGTTTAATAAAGCTTTTTCTTTAGGCTTGTCAACTAAAATGTTGTATTGATTATGTGCTGGTTTCACGTTACAAAATAGTTGATAAGTTCTTTAATTTTCTAAGTAATTATGTAATCTTAATCACATTTTATAAATTCCTGAACTTAAAACATTTCACACGGTGTCCAATACTTGTTATGTTCTGTTTTATATGGAGAGAAAAATGGCTGCTCCCAAATTATGTAACATTGTTAATTGGAGTGTCTCTCCGTTTGTTTCTTAGTGAAATATATCTATATTTTGGCTTAGTTAAATTCTTAACCTAATCCTACGTAAAACTAAATAGGATTAAAAAATTAAAGTTGCAATAATGCGGGGCTATACCTTTGACGTCCAACAATCGACGTGCCGGTTTTAGTAGAAATCTTATTGATATTTCTTATTAAAAATTGATATGCTTCATCCAATAGTGTGGCATTATACATGATATAGCTCAATGTTTGTATATATCATCATCATCATCATCTTACCCTTATCCCACCTAAGTAGGATCGGCACAACATGTTTTCTACAATTTTTGTATATATATTGATACAAAAGAAGTCTTCGGGTGAGTGCCTTAAGCACGAGGAGTAGTAGTTCGGTGAAACTGTAGAGGCCCTGCCAGCCCAACAGTGTAGGTCAGTTCGAAAAAAAAAAACAAAACAAGTCAAGGCAGTCATAAGGCCTGTCGACAGAAGTGAAAACTCAAACTACAGGATTAAATGTATTATTTTTTGAATTTTGAAATCGATTATAATCTGAATTATATCAGTGTCATAATTTCTAATTTGAAATTATTAACATTAGTCTAGTTTTCACACATACTGACACTCCGAACAATAATTGTATACATTATATTGATTAATCTAACATATGAGTTGCACAAACTCAATACAAAGTATCAATATAATACGTACACATGTCGCTATACTACTTGTCCCTAGTTTGGCGCAAGCGCAATACGTCACGAACATGTCGAAATCATCGGTGATGCAAACCCATAAGTTTTCCCCTGCCAAAAATCGGTAAACGCGGTTAAAGAATTTTTCACTTCAAAATTGTTAATAACTATTTCAAATTATTGTTACAACAATTTTAGACAACAGGCCACGGGCACACTATGTCGTGACCGAATAAATACTTCTAGCAATAGATCACTTGCGAAATATAGAAAATAAAAAGATTCTGGAATGTTCTAAATAATATTATTATTTATACTCGTAGGCAATAAAATTCCATTCGCAATA
This sequence comes from Antheraea assamensis, assembly GCA_035772565.1. Taxonomy (NCBI): domain Eukaryota; kingdom Metazoa; phylum Arthropoda; class Insecta; order Lepidoptera; family Saturniidae; genus Antheraea; species Antheraea assamensis. The sequence continues at coordinate 76,198 of JAQQSE010000105.1, read as the reverse complement.
ACATAATGTATTCCCAGACATAATAGGAGTTCTTGCACATTTACTCTCGTTATCTTCTTTATCACAGTTTAGCTGTCTAAAATAGAACTGTCATCGTTCATTGTAGCTTCCCTATATATGTTAAAAATGAAAGTCGAAATTTACGGAGCTCGATACAAATTGGCTTAAATGAAGCGAGAAGATTCGATGCATGGTACTTTTCTAATTGTTCACGGTACTGGAATTGTTTCCATTGTTTGTTCCGTAAATTGACACGTCATAAAGATCTAACAGTTTCTATGAGATTGATGTACAATGTTAGTTATTGATGAATCTTTTTAGAAATTTTCTGACACCTTTAAGTATTAATGCTACGTATTTCTAATCCTTTGCCATTTTGATTTTCGCCAGTCTTAAATTAATTAATTGTAACCATCGGACAGCTTATTATTTATCTCGGCGAGAAATTTCCATTATGAGAGAAATTACCAAAGACTGTATAGGACCTAAGTGAGTTTAAACACCAAAGTAGTGTCGTTAAATACGGTTTAAACTGATTTCTTCACGTGCCATAAGACCTTATTTAAAAGACTGATACATCACGCGTATTGTAGTGAACAAAAAACGTAGTCCTAATTTAAAGTTTCATTGTCCTAGTTGCCATAAACAAAACTTATATATAGAAAGATATAAAATATGTGTAAATTTATTATCATACTTTACTTATAGATTGTTTATTCTAGACCTCTTGTAGATTGTAATTTTACAGCCACAGTGCAGTTTATAACCTGTACAGACGACGATATTATAAAGGTCCGCGTCGACCAGTTTTACATAGTCGAATAATGCCGAATTGCTTTTTAACTTTCATCATATATTTAAATGAAAGTGTAACGTCGAGTATAAATATTCTCAATCGACATTTATGAGAGATTTTACAAGTCGACGCTGACTCTACGGCAACGTTAAACGGATAAACGATTAATTTATTTAACCCTATTATAAGAATGCATTTAAAAAAATGAACAAAAAAAGATCTCATACAATTTTAACTCTTTCAGCTTTTTATATTAACTACTATATCCATACTTTGTGAACAATGAATATGCATATCAGAGAATTGGTTACTTAAACTGTATTTGAATTCAATGTAAAATAAGCACCAAGTTCCTAGTGATGTCAAAGAAATGTATTTAAAAATTATGTATATCGCATTGAAAGAGTTACTACTAATGATATAGTATCTATAGTTTAAATTTATTACTTGTATATAAAAATAACTGTATACTACATTTTTAATATATACATTGTAAAGAAAAATAGAAGATGGATAAAAAATGACAAAATACATGCGAAATTTATAAGATTGTATTTTATTTACATAACCAAGGTTTTTTAGTCTCTAATTCTTTCGGTTGAAATTCAGTCTGATGTTAAATAGTAAAATAATATTTCAGTTATTTTAAAACCTATTTTTGTTTTTTTTTTTTAATCTTTTTAAATATAATGGCTACTTTTGGAGTTCGTTGTGACTGTTCTATTAACTTGGATGAATGTAAAGCGTTAGTTATATTTTTTCAATACTTTTTAGAAGGACATTCTAGTCTAATTACTACGTTACTACTTTCAGAAGGTAAGGAGAAAAATAAAATATCTATATATCACTGCGATTATGCAGAGTTGTACACGCTTTGGGGGCTAATTTACGAATCTGCCTTTATTTGACCTAGCAGTTATACTTATATGAAATAACATAGAACACGTGCAAATCTTACGAATAAAAATATACAGGCATTAAAAATTACAAACAATACTTAAGTTGTCGGACGCGGGAGCGGCGTCGCGTCACCACTTTAGCGGTAGTGGTAGGTTGAGTACCACGTTGCTACTTTCAGAAGGTTGGGACGAAATGATAGATCTGACTCCGATTGTGTTGACGTGTAACCGCTTTGGCAGCTGGTTAACGAATCTATTTTTATTGGGCTGCGCAACACATTTACACTATACAAAATAGAGTACGTGCAAACATTACAAATAAAAATATACAAGCATTCAAAATACAGTCAGTATTGCGGTCATAAAACTAAGAATTAACAATAAATATCTGTGCAATAAAAGATTATAAGTTGGGATTAAAAAAAATACGTAAAGTAAAATACGTCCCATTTTACATTTCACACTCCTACACTAATTTAGGTTTTTATTCTCCCGTCAACAAAATATCTAGGTCATATAATACATTATATAAAACATGCGACATTTTCTCAAATAAACGAAATACATTCAAAATTACGGTAGAGACATATCAGTCTATGCATAAGTAAAGTTTTAGAGTATTCATTGTTTTTAGTATTTAGTACTTTCGCTTTTGGTTATAGTTTATATATATATATATTCTATAAATCTGTAAAAATGTTTAATATTTTAGTTTAATTTTATTGAAATTTAAATTATCTTTGGAGCATGACGTGGTTATCTGTAAATGTGACCACATTTAAATTTAATCACTATATTATTACTATTAGCATATTAACAAATGTATTGTCATGTTGATAACCCATTATGGATAAAGAAATAAATTATGACAATTCCAGACATTGTTAGTAGAGTTTATCGGTAAGATTGTAATTGCACCCAGGTAACATTTGGTCACAAGTCTTTACTAGTCACGTTCTTAAACCGACTAATTTCGGAATTTTGTAGTGCCGATGGTTTTTCACCTGAATTGTTGTAGTACACACATACCACGTTTGGTGTAGGTATGTATAGGTAGGTGAGTACAAAAAGCATGTGCGTTACAGTACATTGATTTAAATAGATTATTCCAGTTAATAAAAATCATGTCGGTCATGGATTATGATGGCGGCGCGTTGAGCACGGAGATTGGCTATCGTGTATTGCTATTTAAAAGGGCGTGTCTTGGTACCTATTGTTCCTTAAATTACATCTTATCCTGCCGTATAGTGAATGACTACAGTAGCGGCATGCTATGATGTCCGTTTTGACGTTAGTCTACTCATGAAGCTTCGTATAAATTAATAAGGGAGCAAATTGCCGTCCTTTATTGTCAATAGTGATGTGCGTTTAATATGGTGCCCTCATCGCTGTTCCAAACTCGCACCACCAGCCGCTGGCTGCTCCTCATTCACATACCTTAAACCCCAGCAGAATGGCGACCATCATAGGGTTCTCTAGAAGCTTTATTATGCGTACGCTAGCGTTGTAGAATGGTGTACCCAGCACAGTGTTCCCCCAGGGTTATGACATAGGGCTTTTCAAAAAGGGATAGACGCGACAAACGCTCTCTTCAAAGTCGGCAATAGAACAGTGACTGCCCCTGGTGTTGCAATTGTTCATAGGTGTCGGTTAACATTTAACACTAGATGGGTCGTCCGCCTGTTTGCTGCCCTTTGGTATAAAAAAAATCTAAAATTTATCGAATATGCAATTTAAGACACAAAATTAATATAAAACACTGCTTTCTAAATGATATATATCTATTTGACACTGAGACAGAAGATGGTTTAAGAGAGTTCTTCAAAAATATTGACAGCATTGACAGATCGATGAGCAGTTGTTCAATTGCTATTTTAATTTACTTAATAAATAATCCTACTATAGCGGAACGATTTACTGTCATTTTCTTTGTTACCCGTGTGAAACCAACCCGGTGGTCGCGCCGCTTTTATATAGTTTTAAATTTATCGCGATATTGTGATAAGTTCCCGACTTTTTCCATCCTCGCGAATTTCCGCCATCCTTGGCACATGCAGGACGATGTTTGATTGAACGAATGCGCCGCGCCGCGTGCGTCGTAGTTGGTTTTTTTCGCGCGGTTGAGTTGGTAGCCAAGGATCGCTCGCTCCTCGCTCCGTACATTGCGTGTGCCGACACATTCTGTCGTATCTTTATATTCAATATATAGTTGTACCTGATAATTTTCAATCTATCTAGTGCCTGTCAGTGTTGTGATGAAGAATAATTTGCGCAGTACATCGAAGACAACCACATAGCCGGCTAACCAGGTGATACTGCAAACGCCGCGAGGTATGTACCAAATTTTCCTTATCTAATATTGTCTCCATACCCCTTCACACTGATCCGCGGACATATAATCCATATAGCTGATCACAATATAATTGTAATAATACAATAAAACTTGTAAAATCATTTTAAAAAGGACTATTTGGTACATAGATTACAGGTCATTTTACTATTTATTTTTCTTTTATCGTATGATTACAAATTGATTTATTTATTCTAGACCCACCAGGAGATAATACTGTATGCTACGTTCATCTTAAGCGCAATTAAAGTATGTGCGTAGTGAAAGCAAAAATCTGTGCAGAACATGAAAATCCATGTAAAGAGTTACAAGAAGGCAACAGATTACTTCTATGTAGCTGATTGCAACTACAGTGTATATTAAAGTGTAGATATAATAAATATTACATTAGTGATCAATATGTTTTAGACTTTATTATTGTTTTAGTTTTTTTATTTTTTATTATTGTGAAATAAATACAAATCCTCTGACAGTAGACAGAGACCTTAACTAGATTGACAATAATGATAATATTTATGACAATATTTAGTGTAAAATATGCAAGATTAATAAATTAAAAATATATTAAAATTAAACCTAAGTAGATCAAAATTAAATGTATAAATTACAAGTAATAAATTTAAACCACGAGTTATATTAAGAAACAACTAAACTACACTTATTACTATCTTAAGATAGTTTAAAAATAAATTTAGAAGAATATTATTATTAATTATGTATGTATACACATATGTATGGGTTATGTGTATGTCGTTGCACAAATTTATTTTTATTATTAATATATATATTTTTATATATATATATATATTTTGTAACTTTAAAACAACTAAAAATTAATAAATAAAACTTAAAATAACTATTTCTAAAATATACATATACTTTAAGCTATTTATTTACAGTTTCTTATAATTTTAAAAGTATACAACAACTTATTAACCTCAATTTATTTGTTAATCTTTTTTAACTTTTCTACAATTTGTAAACAGAAATTTATGAAATTTTCTCTAGTGATTTTCCTACTTATTAAATTTTTGAGTTCATTTTTGCATACTGTGGTTCCAACTTCCAGTTCAGTTCTAATTTTAAAAAATATTGGACATTCAGTTAAAACGTGTAGAACATTTTGTTTTGTAATATTATCACATATACATTCAGGGTGATCCTTAATTTTAAATGTATATAAATAATCGACGAAAGCGCCATGTCCTGTTAACATTTGAACTAAGGAGGGAGAAAAGTTAATCTGTTTGATAACTCGAAAAGCATGTAATACATTAGGAAAAAATAGCTTAGTTGTTTCAGCCGTATTTGATAATAAATGTTGATAAGGCGCGTAAGATGGCATATTGCTCCTCACTTGAGTAAACGGCAGTACGGATTTACTCCTCAAAAATCAACTGAAGACTCTCTATATGATCTCTTAGAACAAATTAGAGATAATTTAAATAAAAAAAATATTAATATTGTTATATCTTTAGACATTGAAGGTGCTTTTGATAATGCTTGGTGGCCAGCACTAAAAATAGGACTTGTTAAACATAAATGTCCTATAAATTTAAGAAAATTAATTAACAATTATCTGGATGGAAGAGAAGTCGTGGTTAATTGGATTGTTTTACAAGAAATACTAGTAAGGGATGTGTACAAGGTTCAGTCAGTGGTCCTTTGTTCTGGAATATAATTATTGATCAGTTGTTACAGAAATTAGATGAAAAAGGTATTTACTCTCAAGCTTTTGCAGATGATATAGTGCTAATGTTTGCCGGTCATGATATTGTTTTAGTTTATAGTATAGTTTAGTTTATATAGATAAAGTAATAAGGAGGTCATTAATCTTCTATAAATCTACGACACACGGCACAAACTACGACACAAATCCGTCAGTCTTCAGTTGTCGTATTTCAGGACAAAGCAGTGTATTTACAGCTAGTGAGAGGCATGTATCTTCCATTGCATTCTGATATTTAGATTCAAAACATCAAATGTGTATTTTTTTTTCGAACTTACTAATACTATTTGTCTGGTGGGTCACAAATTCACTGGACTAATACGGCGAGCACTTACAACACTCGAAGCAATGGTGGTTTAGTTGACAACGTCTTCGAAGGATGTAGGTTCGCTAGGAGCTTTCGGTGAAGGAAAACATCGTGATAAAACCATAGCATGTTGGTAGCGCTTTTTCTAGGTCCGCCTAGTCTAGTCACCACCCTCAGGTTGAAAATCTGTCGCCATACACCTGTAGGTGTATTCCGGCAGCTGCATTTGAGAGCCAGTCTCCCTCTAGATTTAGCATGACTACCAACTTAATTCAATTAACATCATGATTTAACATCAGATGACATTGTGGTCAATCGCTAATCTATAATGTGTAAAAAACAAATTATGACGCTTTGCTTGCAGATCTCATCCTTTAACGCTGTGTCCGATCACACTACCAACTGTGCCATCATCGCTTCAATTGTGCGACTGTCGTGTAATTGTTTGACAGTCAGCCTATTTTATATTCATCTGTATGGATACTATTTGATGCAAACAAACAACATTTTATTAACCTACATTCATAACAATAGGATATTATTCGATTATTCTATATAGTATGTATTTTTCCTGAACATTGATTTCAATTTATATGCCTTTTTATTCCTTGTTTAAAATATTAAATTTATAACTTAATGCTTAAAACAGATTTATTGGTAACTATCAGATACCCGCGACTTTGCCTACGTAGTTTATTATCCTAACAATATACTCGTATATATAGAAGTAAAGAAACAACATATATATATAGAAGTACAGACGAAAAAACATAAGCACCACGCCCCTAGCTCCATTTCTCCACGGCAATAAAACAAATATAGCTGAATACGTAGGGCATTTAAAAATTGTAGTTTCTTAAAATATTAACAACCGTTTTAAGATGCTTTATTTTAAAAATGTTGTTTTACTACAAAAAATTAAAAGCTTAAATATCTGGAGGAATATTGATTTCAGAGATTGAGTTTAAAATACTTTTTTGTAGAAAATTTAATTTCCTACAAACTTCCCATTGAATTTTTTTCTGTAGACGCAGAAAATAACAACAAATAAATCTACAAAATTTGACTTTAGTGACTAGTATCGCCTCACCGGTGTAAGTTACATTTAACTAGCAATTGGTATTATTGTAGAACGCTCAATCTTGAGAAATTCCTGAGTTCGAACGATGTAATAAAACATAGTGCCGCAGAATTATAAAAAAAAAACAATTAATCAAAGCTTACGTGTACTTTATAAGAGAAATGTTTTCACGCACTGCGAGTAGTTAGTTAGTTAGAGTGAATATTAAGGACTAAAATTTTCAGACATTTTTTTTACATATTTCCAACCTAATTTAGCTTCGAGACCAAATAAAAACATAATCGTTAAAAAAGCACCCTAAAATCTATATTTAATGAATTGCGATATTTTTTAAATAAGGAGCTAATGACTAAGAGACAAATTGAAAAAAAAGTGTTTTTATTTTTATTTTTTCTGACTGACTACACTGTTGGCTTGTTAAGGCCGCTACAATTTCACCGGATTACAAAAAAAAAGTGGTCTCAAGTTATCCAGTAGTTTTATATTTTTACCATTATCATTTGTATACACAAGAATGAGTAAAGCGGCAGTACCTGAGCTACCAGTATACGAGTTACGGTTTCAATATCATTGTTTTGAAACAAAAGTTCAAACAATATAGTTATTATCAACGAGTTCATTATACTAATTAACATGTAGGTTAAGAATTAAAGAAATGACGTGTCGGTTAAGAATTGAAGAAATGACGTGTCAACGAGATGTATTAAAAAATATTGCGTAATCATTTACAGTGTAGAAACTTCTACCTATATTTTATTCTTAAAATAAAAACGATCGTAACTTTAATGTATTTGAAATAAACAAAAAAAAAACCGGAATATACTTTATTCAATTTAGACGCTAAGAAGGCGCCTATGAACGTCAAAATTACCACCGGTTCGGAAAACAACGCAGTCATCGAGAAGACCCGGCAAGAAACTCGATCGGGCTTATCTTTTAACATAAATATATGCATATTTCATATAAATTACACGTGGCAATCGTTGTTAGTGGATGCACAGAGAAGATTCAATTCCAGACATCACCATCGTTCACATATTGCTCTAGTATTTTCCTTCACTTATTATTTATGTTTCTCACCATTTAAATCTTCCTGAACTTCCACAAATATTTCAAGACCAAAATTAGCCAAATTGGTCCAACCATTCTCGAGTTTTAGCGAGACAAACGAACAGCAATTCATTTTTATTTGTATATAGATATACTATGCAATTTTGACATACGCTTTACGTTATCAACTACCATAACACAACAATTCTGTACTTAGCGTGAGAGGAGCCGCGGGCACATCTAGTTTACAAGCTACGGAAAGGTCGACTAATGAAGAAAATGAGACCAATATAGAGTAAAGACTATGTAATGAAATAAAATGGTAACTGAATATTAATCTGCCAATTTTGTCAATATTTTTTGAAGTCTTCCCTACAGCTTTCTGACTCTGAGTGAGTCAGTGAGTCAGGTCTCATATTTTACTTGAAGATTTTTAATTAGATATCTTTACATATTAAAATTAACTAAGGAATAATCTACGTTGGTATATATTTATATCTTCTAATTCATAGTAAACATGTTCATCAAGTGTAATGAAAAAGTAATTGTATATTTACGAGGCTATTTTACCACTATAATATTAATCCTATTATACAATTAAATATATAATTACATTGAATATTTAATATAGATCAAAGTTGTTATTTAGAGTGTACCATTTCAATAAATAACTTAGAAGATATCACAAATTTACGTACAACATAAAAGAAATTGTATTTTTGTGTGAAAACAATAACTTTGATGAACTATAATAAAAATCAAAACACTATCTATTATAATAATTGTCTAAATCTTATAGATAAAATGTTGCCATTTATTGCACGAAGCCGGGGTTAATCGTTTGTTATATATTATTACTAAACTTTTTGAAATTAAACTTCATTAGTCGCGGTACGAGAGGAAAAAATGTATAAGAAAATACCTTTTCGGTTACGGCGTCATAATAACGATAGTTTACGGGGAATTGAATGTGAATATTTTTGTAATAAGGTTTTTACACAGTATAGTACTAACGCTATGAGAAGGTGTGTTACACAGTATTCCGGTGAAACTGTAGAGGCCTTGCCAGGTCAGTAGTGTAGTCAATTCGAAAAAAAATAAATGTCTGTTACACAGTCGTGTCTATAACTAAAGTGTATGAATGATGTTAGTTACAATTATAAATACGTGTCCGGAATTATTACGGTGTGATTTATTTAAAGCATCGAAACAAATTAAACCAAACTGTGGACACTCCGATAAACGTACGCGTTACTTATTATTTGTAAATTAAAATTATACACACAGTGTTTTAAAGTATGGATGGATTTTGTGAAAAATGATATGTGTATAAAAGGTGTCAACACTGAGATGGCATCTGAGAGGGGACAGTGGAAAAGGAGAACATGTTTTGCCGACCCTACTTAGACGGAATAAGAAATAATACGAAATAAACACACATTATTTATCATAGCTAATTCTTACGAACGTATGTTGCAACACTAGTTGACAACACCCACATAAGTAGGAACTGAACAAATTTTCATCGCTCCACTGTCATTCGTATCGTATTCACCGTTATGTATCATCCTTGACAAGGGATTTGATGCAATAATAGCAATAATATGCAGGGAACGTATTGGATAAGTTTTATTTTAGTTTGCCTCGCGATTCTGAATTATTCGTGACGGTTAAAATAACTTGGTGGAAAAAATGTGTGTTACTCAGAATTATATAAAACAAAATTCGCCGATCTATAATTTATAACAACGATATAATTTGTAAGTATTATTTTATTTTATTTTTATACTTTGTATAAATTAATAATTAAATTCGTGCAATCATGTACAAAAACGAATACCGAACAAATTATTAGTGTATATTTTTTCTATGTTATTTATACCAAAGATATTACAAAAAACGTTCTTTTTTTATTAACTACGGGATGGAACGTTCAACCACCGTGGTATACGGAAGTCCGGTGGAACTGTAGAAGCCTGACGAAGCCAACAGTGTAGGTCAGTTCGAAAAAAGAAAAAACCACCGTGGTATGGTTATAGTTTAGTTCGTAAAATTGATAATCGTTTATTAATTACTCTGTACCATTATCACTGTTCACGTAAAAATAACACAAAAAAAAAGTCAGAAAGCATATTATTTATTTATAAATCCTTTCTGAGATTTCATCTTATTTTATCAATTAGATACCTTCAAATTGGTTTAATAATGTAGGTCATGTGCATTCCAATACGGTAAATTTTATATCGTTCTAAACATAAGTATACACTAATAACCGTCCGCGACTTCTGTCGCATTAATATTTAATATTGAAGCTTTAATAGTGTTAGGTTTTATAACAAAATTCCAAAGCACATTACCGATATGCCGGATACTAGGTTCAAGCACCATCGCAAGCACGTAGGCAACGGTAATCATTCAACATCAGATGGATCGTCTGCCTCTTCACTGCCTTTTGGCATATAAAAAAAAGTCATTTATATTTACATGAGTACAGTAATGTGTACGTATTCTAATGAAATTGTAAGAAGGATTTTTCTAGCGCTTACAGTGGCAACGCTGGCTTATCCCTATGGGATACATAAAATGTTATGCTATAAAATTGTGCATCTGAAAAATGAACACAGAAAAGTTTTTGATAGCAAATTAACATATATTTATCTCTTAAGAATAATCCACAGTAATCATTTTGAACTTTTAAATATTATTAAAAGAAAACAGGAGTTTTTAGACATAATATAATATGATGATATAACACACATGATAGAAGTTAAACTTTTATATTTAACATTTTAATTAAAAAATAATAAAACGCAACGAAAAGCTATTATATATAACTTAAAGCTACACTAGATGCAGGGCATTTTCTATAGAATTTTGTTTGCACCTACAAGTGAAGAAGCCAACATTTTATGGAAGTTTGTGATGAATTCTATGAATTATTTGTAAATATGGAAAGGTTAGGCTATGGTGGGATTGACATTGTGAACCTACGTAAGTCACTAAATGAAATAAAGATTAAAAAAAAATACAACAAATAGTCAACGTCACGCGATGTTCCCAGGCGGTCATCCATCCAAGTTGTCAACACACTACCCAAAGCACAGTGTTTACCGCCACCACTTTTCGTCACACGAAAAGATTACCGTTCAGAATTTCAATGTATCACTTCAAAAAGTAATTGGTATTTGTGGCTTGAGAACGGTATTGTAAAAATACAGTATTGGTAGGGCTTTTTAAAGTCCGACTGGCTAGCTACCACTTTCAAGTGGAAAATCTGTCGCCAAGCACCTGTTGGTGTGTCCCAGCAGCTGCATTTGAGAGCCAGGTCCTTTCTAGGTTTAACGGGTTTACCATCTTAGACCACATCGTCATTTAAAATCGTGTGAGATTGTGTTTTTAGACGCTAAAACCTATTAAATATTAAAATAAAAAAATCTCCAATTAAATACTTCAATTACGTTTGGCATTTAATTTGGAGTAAAATTACATATAATTACAATTACAGCATATCATTTCAATGAATGTATTAGAAGAAACCACAGATTTAAAACTACACGCAACAATGTGAAGAATTATTTGATCGATTGTCATTTAACCTTGACGAACTGTTGAAATCAAAGCAAAAAAAAATTGATATAATTCGTTTGACTACTAATAAGCGTAACGCTACATTAACATATTACATCCACGCGCAGCCGGGACAGGTTACTAGCGTTAATTAAAAAAAAAAAAACTAAAAAAGTAATAAAATTATAATATCTAAGAATAGTTATACAAAACTGAAACCCCCATAAAGGCTTTATAATCTCAGTCAAAATTCCAGAATGACTGACGGAGATAAAAAAAAGAGGGAAGCAAAAAAAAAAAAATTGTGTAAGTGTTAAAAATAATATCTTGTCCTGCTCATTTGAATATGTATTCAAGCTGCACTAGATTTCTATTCAACACTATTTCAGAATAAAGATGCGAACGAAAACAACATCACAATCGTTTAATAAAAATAATAATGTAATTTAATTGTACAAAAATACTCATTCAAACCGCCCAAGTTCAATTAGTGTGATTCATGAAATGACGCAATGGACAGTGTTGCCGACAGCGCCGGGTTTTTACTTCGATCGACACTACGTCCATCCGGTGGGCCACGAAACCGACGAGACTTTCCTCGCCTTAAATAAATATAATTAAAGAGACTAATAACGTCCACTCAAATATCTCCTGTACTTAAGATAGTATTTATATTAGGTGAATAAATTGTTATTTGTACGTAAAGCAGGCAAAAAATAACATACAGTAATTCACAATTATCATATTACAATGTACTTTTTATTTCTTTTGAAAAGTAGGCAGCAGTTAAAATGTCGCTTTTATTAAATAACAGGTTTATTTTTAATGTATCATATAAATTTATACAAGGTATACCAAGTATTTATACAAACACATAATTTATACATACAGTAAAAAGATAAAGGAGAGAAAATCTGTACATTGAATACATTTATAAAAAAATACTCTTGAAGGCTTAGAATTAATGATAGAACCCATTTCCATGGTTTTTTTTTTTGTTTTGTCTGTCTGTCGGTTCATTTGTACGTATATCATATAATTCTACACAACCGATTTTGATGAAATTTGGTAGGGTAATAGTTCATATACCGTTGATACAAAAATATTTGTGAATAATATTCTATATAATTATTAACATTGAATTTTAAATTATGATATTAGTATTTATATTATTAAATTATATATCCAAAATATTATGTATTGTGAAATGAATCTAAATGAAATAGAATTAATCTGAATTATTTTATTTTCACATTAAAATAATAATAATGACATGAATTTTTCACAACAATTCATAAAATATCATAGATGGCGCTAATTTTATAATTCTATTAGGCTAAGGACCTAAAATATGCAGTTCAACAACAATGCATTCACAGTTCGTAAGATTCTCCAGCTAATAGATATTGGCACTGCTAAGTTGGTCTACTTCGTTTACTTCCATAGCTCAATCTCTTATTGTATTTTGCTGTGGGTGACAGCTGCTGAGTTAGATACCATAATATGCCTAATACCAACATGCGTTATTCGAGTAATTTATAACATGGGGGTTTTTCAAATCATTCGCTAAGTTTCAGAAATTGAGTATTTTAAATTTTCGTTCTCTAAATACATTATTGATAATTTATTATATGCCCACAGAATCTTAGAAAAGTTGAATTTAGTAAAGAACCGATATAATTCAAATACTAGAAACAGCGACAAATTAGTCATCTCATGTTTCAAGCTCAGTAAAACCAGTAACAGTTTCTTAGATAGATTATAGGAATAGTGTTAGGTTGTACAGCAATGTCCTACAGCATGAGCAAAGTCTAAATGCTGTAGTATCACACTACATCTTGGAGAAAAAAATCGTTCTCAAATTGTGAGGCCAATTAAATCGTCGATGTCGAGTTTTCAATACACCTATTTTTCAATAATTTTATTAATGACTGTGTTTGTAATTGAAATTTCACGCAAGTGTAGTCGCGGACATAGCTAGTTATCATATAATATGTTATTTTTACAGACTTGTAAACTGTGTGAAATTCTTATTGAATGCATCAAACTATTTTTCTCAGTATGCGAAAAGTAGCAAACATAAATATTAATTACTATATTAGATGACATAACGGATATTTATCATTTCATATGAATAGCTGTTATACAAATTTATAATTATCACAAGAAATTATTTAAAAAATTATTTATATGAAAAGCAGTAATGATACTGTCTCATAATTATCGTATTATTTATTTCTCATTCTTGTGTCAAAATGCTGTAGCTAAAAAATTATAATTTTACATGAATAATACAATATACAAATTCACAAATAGCATTATTAAATATGTAAAATAACAGTGATGCATTACATTTTTCATGTCTATATTAAACGTAATACCGGTCTATGAATTTTACTCGTTTATTGTAACCCCAAGAGTAGTGATCGTTATACTTCTCTGGTCAAGGGCAACATAGACACCACCAATCAATTGGCATATTTTTTATAAGCTGACAAAATGCGATTGACCTATACGATTTTGCATGGAAATAGTAACTTGTGAACTCGTTTATGTACCAGTTCAATTAACTAACTAATAATTGATTTTTAAGCAACAAAAATCTAATTTGAATTTAGATGCAAGGCTAAAATAAAGTCTACGTTAGAGTAATTGTGTCCTGGAATTATTGGTTAAAGATTTCAACAACCGAATTGGATATTATTATATTAGCAGCACAGGAAGCATTACGCAAGTGGCCATGAATAGTATATTAAAAAGGATAATCTATTAAAAGGTTTTAGTTTTAGATACACAAACATGTTCTCGGTTACTTTGTTTTCTTTGTCTTTCCGTGCCGCGTACTTCCATTTAGTTAATACATATGCAAAATCAAGTTTGATAGTAATTATATACTAAAATTGTTTGTTGTCACGGGTCGTACAAATACCGATCGCGGGCCGCACAAATACTGGCCCCGAGCTACATGCGGCTCGAGGGTCATAGTTTAACGACTGTGGTCATAGAGGAAGCCAGAGTTCAGTAACTCTTTCTCCTCTATTTCTTAACCGACTTTTTTATTTTGTCTAACACCTATTGATGAGCTTTATTATTATCAAAGTTTAGAAATATTTATTGGTTTCCAAACCATCGACAAATCGAAGCTTTTATTTATCTCTTTATTTTTCATTCTTCATTAAAAGTATTCTCACGGACACTCCCTAGAGGGTGTCGTCGCGCGTACATACTTAGTTTATAAAAAATACTTTAGACCGCACACGCAAAATGTACTCATTAGCGGATCACAGCTGCGAGGCATTTAAATAAGGCATAGAAGCGAAAAATAGGACAGAGATTGAATAGCGTCTGATTAGTACAGACACACGAAAGAGTGACAAATAGTTCGCGAGGGCGGTTTAAGATAAGAAATACGTGGCGATAACAAACCACAGCAAAATCTACGGCAAAAGACTACGAGCGACGAGTCAACGAGCCAAAACAACATTTGGACTATACAATTTATATTGTATAAATAGAACGATATTATAAATGTTGCGGATAGAGCTGATTTACGATCACCACACATATATTCTTAAGATTAAATCTAATTATGGTTGCATTTCCAACATGGGAGCGCCATTAGTAAATTTTATTTGATGTATATAATTTAGCGGGTTATTTGGCAACTTTATGGCCACAATTGCGGGAAATACATGTATATTTCGCAGCTATTACTTATTGTTATATAATCCCAATTTTTAACGACAGTCTTTCTTGGGGTCCAGAGATGTGAACACGTTTTCTAGTTCTAAAGACATCATGTGGAGTATTTAGTGCATAGGTCGTTCATTAGAAATTACTTCAGAGGGCGCACGAACTCGTTACATGAGATACTTTATTCTGTTATCCATGCTACTATTGGCAACTGTCTTGACATACAATATAACTGGTGATATATACGGTGAGTACTGTTTTATTTTAATAAATAGTAATGACCCACCCCCACCCGGCTTCGCATGGAAGTTTATATGAATTTTCAAACAAATTTGTTTTTTACTGTGAGTAATTTTCAATATGTGATATCTTCTCAGATATTCATTAAAAATATTTATTTAGATAATTTAATCGGGTACATTAACCCCACGGCTTTCAACCAGATTTCAAAATGGCGGATTATGTTTTCATTTTTTTTTATATTTCGACATATTAGATTCGACTTATTAAATTTCATGGTTTTGTAAAAACAAGTTCGTATAATTGAAGAAATAACTGAAAAATACATTTACGTAATAATTGTAATTTTACAATACATAATTTGTTATTTTTCAAAGTTTTGTAATAAATCAGATATTTTCTTAAGCTTATGCCGCCAACAGTCTGTTGACCTGAGCCTGAATGAGGTCTTTATTCGTTTATATGGAACTTAAACCTTTATGGTTTTGGACAGTCCCCCTGGACTTTATGCTATATTTGTTAGAACAGCGTCACAATTAGTTAACATTTTTTTCGCACCGTGCCATTTTCTTTTCATAACCTTAAAATGCCAAAGTTGTAGTCCACAGACACAATTTATAAATGAAAATATTTAAAAGCATTGAATAAATATTAATTACAATTTAAATATTTATTGCATCATATGATTGTAACCTTCAACTGTACCATAAATATATACGCGTAATATGTAGGTAAACATATAATTTTTTTATCCGGGTTTAGCTTCGAAATTTATATGCTGACTTTGATAAGACTTACAAGCAGATAGAATACTAATCATGGTACTGTTTATACTGTTTATTAGTATGTTTTTTCATACAGTCTAAGCGGTAATATAATAAAGCTTAATACGAGTAACTTTTGGTCGGTAAAATGGATACAGGTGTTATTTGATGTTGCAGTTGTCCATAGGCGACAGTAACATTTACCATCAGATGGACCGTCTGCCTGTTTGCTGCATAAAAAAAAAATTAGTAACAATAACAAAAATTACGACAAAACTAAATATAGCTAGTAAATTTATATATAATACGACGAAATAAACTAGGCTAATGAAGTTTTCAACATCAAGAAACGTGTTCATAATAACCTCAAAAAGTACCATTGTTTTTTTTATCACTGAAAAGATAATATATAAATAAGGTAATGTGACATTTGCTATTCATATGTATTTACCTATAAACAATCTAAATCCAAATTATTACAAAGACTTGGTTCGTTTCGACAAGATTGTAACAGTTCGGTAAACAAATAACAAGTGACCGCGACTTTGCCTTACGTTAAATTACAACATAACAGTACAAATACAAATATATGTGTAACATCGAGACAACTTGAGGATAAATAAATAACAATTTTATATCCCTATAATTATATTTTAATTGTTGTATTAAAACAAAAATATTGGCGAAAAGTGTAGATGGATCTGAGATCATGTTCTCCTCTGGGTCACCGTTCTTAACGAAATTGCACCTATACACCAGTTGATTCATACATTTAAAAGAACAACAAGATAAAAAACGATGCTGTCATACGGTCAAAGGTAAGCCACGCCCGATGACAATTAAAATTGATATATCGCAATACTGTCATATTAGAATGAATCATAACCAATAGAAAACAAGTTAATTATGTATGTTACAACGACATGACTCATTATTGTTTGTAAAATATATAAAACAATACGCAGATAACAGTGAACTTTTGCTCGTATAAATACATGACAGGAAATCTTTATAAGAGGTTAATGTATAAGGAAAATCCATGAATGTAAATTTTATAACCAGTTTGATGACGAGCAAACAGCACCGTTTGTACGTACGTAATAGTTGCCAATATTATCTTGTTCTTAAGAATATAATAAAGGGTAATATGAGTTTATTTGTGTGCTACGCTTTATTATAACCTTTTGAATACATGTTGTCATGAAGATGTCAAGATGTTTCAAGTTCAGTGTTCAGTAGATTTTTCTAGTCTGTCAATTGATTTTTTTTTTGTTTAGTAAATTTCAACAAGCCGTAGTATTATCAATAATACTACAAGGAAACAGTATTTTTTTCGTACCATCGACAAGTTGATGTCTTTATTCTTTGTAAAGTATTCGTTTTTATTCTTCATACTTCTAAACTACAATATTTATATAGTCTTTGCTAGAAAAAAATCGATAATAAAACGTAACAAAAATTAATGAATTACCTACGGCGCTACCTAATTGCGCCAATCAACAATAGCATTGTAGCTTAAATGTACCTTCATGTTCATAGTTAGATTTCTTCGACAGACGATTCCTGTGGTGTTGAAGCTTCATCGAAGCTCATCCACAGCAACCCATGGTTGGTACTCCTCGAATACTACAGACGGGGACGCAAGACTGAAATAAGATGTGGCGCCACACTGATCAGTTCGAAATATATAATCACTGCAGCTCACTGTGTTAAGAAAACGAAATTTACAAGGTGAGCCGATTGATTTACGGTCAATTAAGACAGTGGTGTTGTTTGGTGGAAGATTTAAAGTTCTTCTTTTGCATACATTTTTTCTTAAGTTTAAATAGGAACGTTCACAAAATACGTGACGCAATATGGATGTTAAATTTTCACGAATGATAGATCACTTCCAGTACATGTATATACATACATATAATATAAAAATATTTATATATTAACAAATTATTTTAAGCCAACGACTCTCTTTAGTAACAAAAAAAAATTAAGAAAAATTATTCGATGAGTTGCGAATGGCGCGTTTCTTTAGACCATTCGACACATTTTTCATAGTAAACGACACGCCCTCTCGTTCTCTCCATAAGTGTAAATATTTTTTATGAATGGCCCCTTAGCTTTATTGTTAAAATCTGACCAATACTGTGAAATAGGTCTATAGTAAAGTATCAATAAAAGTAACGAAATTTATTACCTTTAAGATTATCGAACTTAACTCATTTATTCTATCAGTGTTTTACGCTTTCTAAATTCATATAACAACAATTAATCATTTGTTCTATATCTTGGACTCTAGTCATCTTTGTTACTTTCCAATCTTACATCATTTTCTAATTATTTAAATTAATTTTAGATGTAATTTGCTTTTCTAAAAGACAAACGTTAGTCTCTTCTGCCCCTTTAAAAAAATCTCTGTCCTTCTTAAATTAAATTTTCTGTCATTGAATTATAAAATTTAATATAAAACACTGCATTAATTTATTATCTAATTAATTAAGTCTAGAATATTTAGCTAAATCATTGGAAATATATCCTAAGTCAAACTGACAGACCCCGTAAAACTATTATTAAATATTTTGCATTTTAATAACTACAATGTACTTTCCAGCTTGGTAGCTCGACTTGGTGAATATGACACATCGACAGATACCGATTGTATAGAAGACGTGTGCGCTGATCCGGTTGTCCTTATAAAAGTGGCTGAGATTATTCCTCATCCTGATTACGATGACAATGGGCATGATATTGCGGTGCTCAAGCTGGAACGTGACGCTCCTTACACAGGTAATTGTGCAAAAATAAAGATTTACAACTCTTGTAATTTTGCAAAAAAATCTTGTAATCATATCTTTTATTACAAATTTAAAATAGTGCAGTTTTATTGCAGTGATCTATAATTTATACTTTGGGCATATTTATATTAGGTCACTTTAATATATTAATTAAAATTGTACCTTAAACTACTACTCACCTGATTTTGGACAATGTTAGCAACATCCTACTAACATTGGCATTTTAAATATTTTTAATGATATTTTCGATAGCATAGAGCTTTAGATCATGCAAATATATTGTAAGTCAATTTTTATTCTAAACAAAGTATATAAGTAGACGCAAATAACGCTCCAAGCCCATATTTTATATAAGACGGCATCGTGTTTTACACTTGTTTTCAATTTCAGATTTCATCCGTCCAGCTTGCCTCCCATCAGGCGACCTCGATCCTACCGCCATCTTCGCCGCATCCGGATTTGGGGAAATTGTGAACCTAGGCTACTACAGTAACACGAAGAAAATCATCCCCTTACCGAATTGGAGGATCGATGACTGTCAGACGGCGTACGCGGATTTCAAACTTCCCCAGAAAATCATCTGCGCTGGAGGGGAAGAAGGTATAGACACTTGCAGGGGTGATTCCGGTGGACCTCTTACTTGGATTAAGAACAAAGTTGAACTGTGGGGAGTGACCAGCGCCGGTAATACTCATTGTGGGAAGAAAGGATCACCTGGGTTATATACCAAGGTTATCGATTATCTAGACTGGATTCACTCCGTGATTAACACCTAAGCTAATGGACATTATGGAAACTAGACTTCGAATTAGTGAATCTCATTGGTCAGCTCTCTAAATTATTTAGTTATGCTTCAGACATTAACGTTAAAACATTTTGGAAATTTGGAATGAAATGAGGGAATAGATGTTATAGGTAACTGAGCTGGCCAAATCACTTACTAACATTGTACAGAAAAAGTAAACCCATTATTTCAACCGGGATCTATTACGATCAATAAGAACAATGAAATCAGCTCACTATCTGACTGGGCCTGCATCACCTAAAGAAAATCCTGCCCACCCTTTTATGCTATCTTGTGAAGGATATGATAGGAAGCATCTATAGACCTGAGAGGGTAATATGAAAGTCCACAGGAGTATACCAACCTATCAATGACTACCTCAAGCATTCGGTCCTTTTTCCATCGTACAAGTACCACCAAATAACGATTTCCTAGTATTAAGAACATAGAACGGAACTAGCATAGAAGTGTTAAGAACGGTGGTGGTTCAGTTATGACAGTGTAAATAATTGTGTTTAGGATAAATGATTGTATTAGTAAATTATTAAGATTTGATCGTGAGATCGCAGATGTTTGTGTTCTAAATAAATAATTTAGGGTAATTTGTAAATATGTTTACACATCATTAAATTGAAGCTCAAGTAAATTACACATTTTTATTTACAACTATCCTTTTCCCTCTGGTTTCTACTTCTACTCGTTTTATTCACACACTGGAATCAACTTATGTGAATTTTTTCTATTTCCGGGCAACTTAATTTCGTTATTGCAGTTTGGTACCGTCTGCATAGTTAAAGTTTATACAGAGAATTTTGCTATTTCTACTCTGCAGTCGTAGTTCCAATATAATATGTGTCATAACTTTACCGTTGAACATGTTTACATATTTAATAAATACATTACTAATTTATAATGGCGCTAAATATAATTCATAAATTCGTGAATATCCAAAAATATAGCACATAATTAAAACCGATAAAACAGTTAGTTCCGGGTACTAGATGATAAATAAAACAAAAATTACTTTATCTAATATTTATTCAGACGAGATCAAAACTATAATAGAACGCAACAACAAACATTAAAGGTAATAAATCAGTCTTCTTTGTAGATATTTTATAGTGTTTACAGCTAGGGATTTCCGAAAATGAACTTACGCGGTACCACTACAACGATTTTATTTAAAAAAAAAAACGAGTCTTAACCGTTACATTCTATGTACAAGTATCTCTATATTATTTAATTCAACTGAATCTAAGTTTTTAAACTCTGAATTAAAAAAAAAAACATTTACTAGACAATCTTCTAAGAAAATTATAATAGCATTGAGACTAGACTTACATTAATTTTACAAATATTTATACCATTAATTCTGTTAAATATTTACAAGAATCTATTTACAATTGTATATTTGATTCCAGTTGAAACTAAAATTGAAATTTTATAAATTGATTCCTGAACCACAAAGGACGGTGACAATTGTCTTTAACTAGATCGCGATCCCTATACACGTGTCATAACTCTCGATATAGTGGTACTCTTGTGCGTATCGTATTCCAGGATCAGTGGACTTAGAAGTCAAGCTAGCTGCAATCCCCATATACATGACGATAAAACTGTTAAAGAGACTAAATTAAATTGATAATTGCGAAGGCAACATAATTTAAAGGTTAATTTAATTTAACCTATGGCATATATTTTTAATATCAATGGTCCACGAAAAGTAATTTAGATAAACGCGATCACCATTTAAAATGATCATTCTTCTATAGTGTGGGCTTCGGCAGACTTCTGGAAGAAAGAGGATAGAATTGTTAATACCTAAATCAAAGTGTAACAACGGTTTAAACTAAATAGCTGATGTATATATAAAAATTACAAACGACGACCGATCATCTAGAGAAGTGTGGTGGCCGTCACGAGTCTGCAAAGCATACGACAAAATTCTTCCACGATAAGCATCTGTTACCATAGATGTAGTCAAACTAAATAATTGTATGTCTACATTCTTTGCTTAATACTAGCTTTTGCCCGCGGCGTCATTAGCATTAATGTAGATCTGATATATCTCTCGGGAATAGTACATCTTTTCTGAATGGAATGTATATGCAAAATTAAATGATGATTGGTTGGATAGTCAAGGAATGAAGGCCTAACAAACGAACTCACTTTTACATTTATAATATTGAATAGGACTAGATAATACGAAAGAATACTGGCGGTGTCTCTGGATATCGCCAACGCTTTCAAGAGTCCGCCGCATGGAGTCAGTCATACGGGAGGCGCTCCGGTTATTCGAGGTTGTTGGGGAGTTTCTGAAGGGGAGGGAAGTTGCCTTTATGGATTTAGTTAATTGCATTTATAACTCACTGTCATATGTTTGCTAAAGTTCTAATTATACTACATTTGATCTATGTAATGTTTTCTGAGTATCAGCTTAAAAGAATTGGTACGACTTTCCATTAGCGTCCGTCGAATTGACAATGGGGAGGGGGATGGGAGGGAAGGGGATGATCAGTACTAACACCCCTTAAAAGGAAAAGTTGTGGAGCCCCTAACTTTTCGAGTTTTTAAACTTTTAATTCCAAGGAAAATTTTCGAATTTCTGTATCTGTTTTGACTCTGCAACGTCTCCGGCGGTGCGGGAAGAGCAGCTTCGACGTCCTTGCGTAACATAACCCAGGCATCCATCCTCGCCTCAGCAGCCTCGGCTTGTTGGTCGCCTTCAGCGACCAGCCTCGGCCGCTCCAGCTCGTCCAGTGCCTACGATTTGTTACAGCGGGCGGAAGCTGCTTTCCCTACGCGCCTCCGGCTCTTTAAAAACACTCTAGGGGTAGGACAAACTCGTCCCAGATGGAGTCGGGGTCAATTAAACAGGTTCTTTGACATAAGTCGAACCTAACCTGTTTTATTTGTTATCTCAATAACAATAAAAATGGCGTCAGTTTTACGTTTCGTTTCACAAGCCGGTTGAACCTCTTTACGAGTCATAAAATCTACGCATTTTAATAGTTAGTAATGAAAATAATGCTGTAATTTAATATACATAAACTGTAAAATATATGTGTATATGAAAACTATTGAAACAAGTATAAAAAATAAATATTTATGAAAATTTATAAAAAATAAAATTTCACGTAACTTATGACAACATAACCGTAAGTAAAACGAAACGTTCAATGGCGATATTTCGCTATAATCTGTGGTAAAAATTACGTAAATATTGCAAAAATAATTGATTTTCAATAATTGTTTTCTCAAAAACTACGCATCTCCGCCTAGTGAAACTTTGTGTGTATATTATTCTATTAATGTAATCTATCTATAAAAAAAATATCAACTCCGAACTCGACGGACGCTAATAGAAAACTGAGCCAAAGAATTTGTTTACTATAACTTTGTTTCAATTCACAACGTAGAAGGGTCCTAATTTCTAAATGATCATGGTAATAAATAATATATACATATAATTCTTTAACCAGGATAATTGTATCTTTGGTTCGTGAATTTATGGCAGATAGTGAGAGATGCGTAGTAGCGACGAAGATGGTTATAACGAGAGGGGGGTCGGTCGTTACAAGCAGCTGTTTAAATGAGGTACGGAATTAATTATAAGTATGTAATATATGTTCGAGTGTTAAATAACCGATTTTTGAAAAACATAATCTTTATTTGCCTTATAAATTTGGCTACAATATAAATAAGAAGACAGGCAGCTGTTTAAATGAGGTACGTAATTAAGTATAATTACGTAATATATGTTATATAAATCACTACCATTATTCTTTCCAGGTATATAAGAGAAGGACGGAGACGAGAACGGATTATACAGAATACTTCGTTAATCACTGTTAAACTTAGAAAATATCACGATGGCGTGTGGTCGCGTTTTGTTTCTGGTATGTTGGGTTTTTATTATTATCGTTACATTATTATTTCTATATGGGTAATTAAATGTAAAATCGATCACTTTTAAACACGACCTCTTTCAGTGTTATTCCTTTTTCTACCATATTGAAAACATTTTTTAGATTTTATATCTTTTTGCCCAGGCCATAAGAGTTATGATTATTTTGAAAAATGTTCCTTCCCTTTCAAGTAGCTGTAACTTCTTTAAAATTTGAACAATTTCTATTGTCTTTTGAGGTAATTTCCGAAAAAGAAAAAACAAATAAATTTATAAAAGTATCATAGTATTTTTTTACTCTTTTCCACAAAAATATATTTTTTTCGAAATTGCTACATTTCTTGGTTCTACTGAAAAAAGCTTTAATAGTCGATCCGGTAAAAATACCGGCCATATGAAGTTTTTTCCTTCTATTTTTTCTGTTAATTAAACAAAAGAAATTTTAGAGGGGCCTATTTTTTTCTCAAAATACACTACTCTGAAAATTTATAGGGCCCTAAAAAGGACCTCAGTGTATGAAACTTTAGAGAAGAAACAAATTAAATGTGTGTGATGCTCGAAAAATGTTTGCTTTTTTTTTATAAAAGTGCCAAAAACGTAGGAAGGCAATAAATATTTCTTTTGTATCTTTGCTTCCAAAAACTTCATTTAAAAACAATAAGAAGGCCAAAAAAATTGCCGTTTGGTCCATGTTTGATCAAGCCATAGATTTTTGAAAAAGACATACCGTATATCCTCTTTAAGGCACCCTTTTTTAATTGTATCCCCCGATTTTATTTTCTATATTTATTAAATTTGTTGTTTCCTTGCTTTTATTGTGCGATGTAAAGTTCGAAGAAAAAAAATATTTATTTACTTATATTTAGATAAAATAATTTGTCTATTTTTTCACTTAAAAAGATTTTTGTTCGTCTAAAATATAATAAAACCACACAACATTTTTTGTCTGAAAAGTTTGAATTTTAATGTCTTTTCACAAAATTTCAGAGTGTTATTATTATACATTAAACCCAAATGTATATTTTTATAATTTCTCAATTGAGAAACAAAAAGCATAATAAGACAATGCCATTTTTCAAGTGTAAACAAAAAAATGTGAAAGTTGAGTAAAGATTACAGATGATTTAGAAAAAATCATAACTTTTTGCGTTGGGAAAAATTTGAAAATTTAATACAAAACATTTTGACAAAGTAGAAAAAATAAATAAAAAACGTACAAATCGACTGGTGTCGGGCTTAAAAGTAGGTCCATTTGACAAAGAATGCCTCATATAGATTTTTTCTTAATATAGCCTTATATTTTATTCCACTTAGGTAGAGTCGGCAAAACATACTTTGATTAATGTTGCGAAATGAGGTTCGGCAGTGTTCGCGTACACTGCTGCTTTTTCCCCACGATTTTTGTGTACGATGTACGGTATATATATATATAGTATAAAGCGAAAATCCTAATGCCAAACAGTGGATTTTTTTTTTGAACAAGAATGCTCACGCTTTTATGTCACAACAGATGAAAAGAAGATGAAATACTTAGACTGTTTATGGATAAGAGCTGTAGAGATTGGTATAGTTCAATGCTTATAAAGTTGACCCTAATTCAGAATGGTCAACATGGAAAAACAACTTCTGTGAGTCGTTTACAAACAAAGGTTGGAAACCCAGTCACCTATGCACTTTATTTAAATACAAAAATGGTTCGTTACTGGATTATGCCATGAAAAAGGAAAAACTTTTATTGGATATGAGAAGAACAATTGACACAGGCACTTTGGTCGATCTTGTTGCTGCTGATTTACCAGAATTTATACTCAATAAGATTGATAGAGAAGCAATAAAAGATACGGTGGACTTGTTTAATGAATGAGTAAGTATGAGCATATGGTAAATAAACGAGTTTATATAGCAAAACGAAAATATGAAAATGGGAAAAACGAAAATTGAAATAAAAATAGAATCATTTAAATGAGTATCAAAAGTCAGAAATTAATACGCTGATTTGCAAACATAAAACAGTTTTTTGCAAAAAATAAAATTTGATGTTGGAACTGTTAATGGATATGAAGCGAGAATAGACTTATTAGTCGAAAAGTATTGTAGCAAGAGCCTTATAGATTACCACGGAAGAGAAAAGAGAGAGAGAAGAACAAATAGCAAAACTACTAGATAATAAGCTGATAGAAGAATCCTATAGTCCATTTAGCAGCACCTGTTACTTTGGCGTGTCAAAAAAAGAGGAAAACAGAAAATCTAGGCTGTGAGACTTCGGGACTTAAATAAACTAGTAGTACCTCAAGCGCAACCATTTCCCTTGATCGAAGACTTAGTGTCAAGACTAGGAATTGTAATTTTTTTCAACCCTTGACATAAATTCTGCGTTTTGGTCTATTCTTTACCGGGTCGAAGACAGACAAAAGACGGGATTCGTAACACCAGGAAGGACATTTTCAGTGGACGGCCTACCTTTTGGTCTAAAAACCTCACTCGGCATCTTCAAAGGATAGTAGTAATATACTGAGAAAGTATAAACTTACTGAATTTACCGGGAATTATATAGATGATATCCTTATATTTTCTAAATCTTTTACTGATCACATCAGTCAATTTAATCACAGTTGCTAAAGCAATCAAGACAGAAGGTTTCCCGATTAAAATTTATAAAATGCACATTCGCCTCAAACTCAGTAAAATATCTGGGTCATATATTCAGAATAATTCTATTAAACCAATAAATGATATTTAATATCATAAAGAATTTTCCTGCTCCAAAGACGCAGAGAATGTAAGACAATTTTTAGGGAAATTAATTTTTATCACGAATTTATACCAAGAAGTGCAATAATATTAGATCCTTTACATAATTGCTCGAAAAAACATAAAATTCGTTTGGTCTGATGAGTGTCAAAAGTCGTTTGAGATAATAAAAAAGCTTGCTATGCTCCCAACAGTTCTTGAAATTTTTGATCAAGACTTGCCTATTAATATTTATACAGATGCTTCTTTAGAAGGCATTGGAGCTATTTTGAAACAGACGCAGCCTGATGGGAAAGAAAAACCAGTGACGTATTTTTCAAAAAAATTAAGTGAAGCCCAGAAGAGGAAAAAAAGCAATTTTACTAGAATGTTTAGCTATTAAGAAGCAGTGAGATACTGGCAATATTGGCTGATAGGTAAATCATTTACGGTTTATTCGATCACAACCATTAGAAACATGAATCTAAAATCAAGGCCCGATGAGAGCTGGGTGATTTAACATACTACTTGTCACAATATGAATTTAAAATAAAATATGCTCCAGGAAACAAAACTTAGAGGCAGATTGCCAAAGCCGAAATCCAGTATTAGAATCGGATGAAAATTAAGATAAACAATTAAAAGTAGTTAATTTAATTAAGCTGGAAGAAAGTTTAGATGATCAAAGTAAAAAATGTAGAAATACAAAATAAAAAAAGCAAATTGGTGCAAAACAAAATATATTCTTAAAAAAGGTCAAAAGAAATGAAAAAATAAGCATATCAGAAGAATTTAGTATCAAATTTTTAAAAAACGTACATGAATATCTGTGTCACATTGGAATTAGACAAATGCAGAAAATGATAAGTTCATACTACACAGCCAAAAATTTGACAAAGAATATAAGTATGGTCTTATGTCACATTTAGGCCCGGCGACTAAACCTTTCGAAATAGTACTATAGATACAATTGGAGGTTTTGGAAGTTCAAGATCAACAAAGAAATATCTACATTTATTAGTAGATCACTTTACAAGATACGCGTTTATTTTAACATCCAAAACTCAAAGTGCAAATGATTATATAAAACTTGTTAAGAATATAACAGAAACGAGGACATTGGTAGCTCCTTACTGATCAGTATCCTGGAATC
This sequence comes from Antheraea assamensis, assembly GCA_035772565.1. Classification (NCBI taxonomy): domain Eukaryota; kingdom Metazoa; phylum Arthropoda; class Insecta; order Lepidoptera; family Saturniidae; genus Antheraea; species Antheraea assamensis. Next base: position 48,359 of record JAQQSE010000105.1, on the reverse strand, counting down.
AATTCATATGAGTTCAAAAGATTCCTAAATGACAAACAAATACAAATGGTATTTACAGCAGTAAATGCACCGTTCTCAAATGGACTCAACGAAAGACTAAATCAAACCTAGTCAACAAAATAAGATGCAAAATAAATGAAAAAGAAGAAAAGAGAGCCTGGACAAAAATAGCTCAAGAATGCGTGAATAAATATAATGATACTAATCATTCAGTTACTAGCTTGCACCAAGTTATCTTTTATATGGCACTGATGTAACAATTATACCGGATGAATTAAAAGAAGTAAAGTCAAATGATAATTGGATCAGAGATAGAAAAATAGCACTTGAAAATACAATAAAGTCGCATAACTGCAATAAACAGATTTTGACAAAAAACGAAAATTCCACGAATTTAAAGTGGGAGACATGGTGTACGTAGAAAACGGAAATAAACTGAATAGAAAAAAATTAGATGAATTGAAATTGGACCTTATGAGGTTGTTGAGAAAATTTCAAACACAATATACAGAATAAACACAGGTCACAAAAGATGGAGTCAACAAAACTTTTGAAAAAAAGAAAACATAAATAAAAAACGCACAAATCGAGGGGGATTAAAAAAGTATATTCTTAATACTCGTTACAATGAAACTTTTTCATAATATACCTTATATTGTATGCCACTTAGTAGAGTCGTAAAAAATACCTTGTTAATGTCTATATGGTTGGTATGTTATTAAATATCTTTTTACACCCACAATTTTTTATTACTATACTATTTATATATATATAATACTATTTAATTTATTTTAATAGGATTAAAAAAAAAGAAAACAGATGCACAGGCTAGTTTACTGCTATTGTTGGTTCCAAAGATGTATGTATCGCGGAAGGGTTTCTCTGAGTTGTTTCTTACACGGTGCACAGATCCCAATCCCACCCAGCTATATTGTTGTTACATGATTTCAGGTCCTCGTCGTATGTTACTTAGTGTCGACATTACCTATTCCTAAAATCTGTAAGTAACTTTTAAATACCATTATAACTAACCATTCATGCACAAATGTCTGTCATAAAAGAGGTTAAGTGAAGTTGTCACAGCTATATTGAATAATGTAATCTCGCAGAAGGAGGCGGCGGAGAGGGCCCGAGAGGCGGATCCTTTCAGTGGCCGTCTCCGCCAAAGGAGGGCCGGTGGAAGGAGGCGGCGATTTGCCCTCCTCCTTCCACCTCCGTAGCCGGACCTGAGGGGATGGGCCGGGGGGCCCATCTCTTCATTGCAGTTCAGCGGACGAGGGGAGGTAGCTGGTCGTGTACCCAGTGTACCTCCCTATAAGGACGGAGCCCGGCGGCCATCTTTCGCCGGGCTGACCGCTGGGGGCGGCATGGTGATAGCTCAGCACGGTCCCATGCCGCCCCAACTTAAAGCGGTGGCCGGTACACCGTGGGGTTTTAGTCCGTGCGAGTGGGACATAACCCATTCTCTCCCCCGGGAGGATGGGTATCCATAAGGGATTTCCCCACGTTAATAAAAAAAAAGCGATATTAAATAATATTTGTTAATCGATTATAAAAAAAAACGATACATTTCCTAAATTAGCTTTAATTATTATGTATAAAAAACATTACTAATTTTAAATATTGTTAAGCGCAAATCTCGAGAGAACCCTGAACCGATTTCACTAATTCTCTTTTTAGAAATATCCTTGAAGTACGAAGATGGTTCTTACAGAGAGAAAAATTTTAAAAATAGCCTGAATAAGTCTAAAAACAACACTTTTCTATACTCCCACACAAACAATTCGTAATAATACTTAAAAGTCAATTTGAACTTTAATGCCATACCAAAGTAAGTGTTAGTGGAGTGGCCCGGGAAGGCAAAACAATTGAATCACGTTAGTATCGTATAAATATTAATGTCAATACTTATACGCACACATTTTGTTTTGGTTGGTTGAAAAAATTAGGCCAAATGAAGTTGATGAAGTCATATCAGCTGAGATCCCTAATAAACAAGTAGCTCCTGGCTTGCATGAGGTAGTTATCAAAGATATGATACACGGTCCATGTGAAACACTTCATCAAAATGCACCGGGTATGGTAGATGGTAAATGTTCAAAGCACTTTCCACGGACAATAATATCGGAAACAATTACTGGAAATGATGGTTATCCACTCTATCGTCGGCGATCACTAGCAGTCAAGGGAAGATCAACAATTGTCAAAGTAAATCAACAAGATATTGAAATATATAATCGTTGGATTGTTACATATTCACCGATCTTATCAAAAACTTACAAAGCGCACATCAGTGTTGAATCTTGGCATTCAGTAAAATCTATCAAGTACATATGTAAATATGTAATGAAAGGAAGTGATGGATTTGGTGCAGAGAATTCAAATGATGAAGTAACCCAATACCAAATGGGCCGCTATGTTAGCAGTAATGAAGCATATTGGCGAATTTTTTCTATTCCAATTCATGAAAGACACCCCACAGTTGTTCACTTAGCCGTGCACTTAGAAGGTGGACAAAGAGTGTATTTCACAGCTCAAAATGCAGTACAGAGGGCTCACCAGCCAGCATCTACTACCTTAACCAGTTTTTTCAAGACTTGCCAAAATGATCATTTCGCACACACACTGCGAAATATTCTGAAATAGCAAAATATTATACTTGGAATAAAGCAACAAAGAAATTTATGCGAAGGCAACAAGGAAATGCAAATGCAATAGGTCGAATTTATTCCATTCATCCAAGCAAGAATGAATGTTTTTATTTTCGGCTGCTATTAGTCAATGTGCGTGGCCCGACATTCCACCATTTACGAACAGTTGATGGTGAATTGTGTGGATCTTACAGAGAAGGCTGTCATCGTTTGCAACTGTTAGACAACGATGCACATTGGGATCAAACTCTCAATGATGCTGTAATTTCATCCCAGGCTCATCAAATACGAACATTGTTTTCCATTATCATATGTACATGCTTCCCATTAAAACCTATTGATTTGTGGATAAAATACAAAGATAAGATGTGTGACGATATTTTATTTAATATACGCAATAGAATAGAGAATCCGAATGTACAAATAAGTAAAAAGAATTACAATGAGGAATTGATTTCCATAGAGGATATGTGCTTGATGATGTCAAATAGGCTATTATGTCAATTGGGGATGGCCGCGCCCAATCGCCCAATGCACGATACTTTTCATCAAGAGTTACAACGTGAAAAATCGTATGATCTCAGTACTTTAAAAGACTGGATTCAAATTAATCTTCCACTATTGAACAAAGACCAAAAGTATGTATTTGATACTCTTATGAAAGTAATAAATGATGGAACTGGAGGGATTTACTTCTTGGACGCTCCTGGTGGTACAGGTAAAACTTTTGCTTCGTCAAGTATTGCAGCAATTTCACTTGAAGGCGGTCGAACAGCCCAATTAGCTCTAAAATTGCCATTGAATATGCAAAGCAACGAAACTCCAACCTGCAACATTTTCAAGAATTCTGCAATGGCAAAAGTTTTGCAGCAATGTAATTAATAGTGTGGGATGAACGCACGATGACGCATAAAAATCTTTAGAAGCTTTAGATAGAACCTTAAAAGATCTACGGAACAACCAAAAGCAATTTGGTGGTGCGATGATTTTATTATAAGGAGAGTTTCGGCAAACATTGCCTGTAGTTCCACGTTCAACGCAAGGTTTATGTATTGAATGTATGTTTAAAGTCCTCCAATTTGTGGAAACATGTCAAAATATTACATTTAAGTAAGAATATGCATGTCATGTTGAAAAAAGATCAATCTGAAGAAATATTGTCTAAACAACTCATTGATATTGGTAATGATAAACTTCCTATAGACGTGCTGACTGTCTGCATCATCTTTCCTGAGAGTTTTTGTCAGTTAACGCAATCAAAAGCTGAACTCATTAAAAAAGTGTTTTCAAATGTTGCTCAAAATTATTTATTCTTTGATTGGTTGAGCGAACGAGCTATACTGGTTGCCAAAGACACTGATGAAAATGGATTAATTTTAAAAATTCAAGATGACATTCCTGGCGAAATGAGTACCTATAAATCAGTTGATATGATTACTAATGAAGATGATGTCGTGAACTATCCACCGGAATTTTTAAACTCATTAGATTTGCAAGGATTGCTGCCTCATAATCTTCAATTAAAGGTTGGATCCAGCCGCGAACTTGTAACGGCACACGATTAGCGATAAAAAATTTACTGAATAACGTAATAGAAGCAATCATATTGAAAGGAAAGTATAAAGAAGAAGACGTTTTGATACCCCGCATCCCAATGATTCCGTCAGACGTACCATTTGAGTTTAAATGACTGCAGTTTCCAGTACAGCTTGCTTTCGCTATGACTATAAACAAATCCCAAGGGCAATCATTAAATGTTTGTGGTATTAATCTAAAAAACACATGTTTCTCGCATGGTCAATTGTATGTTGCCTATTCCCGTGTTGGAAAACCATCTGCTCTGTTTGTTTACGCGCCAGGTAATCATACAAAAAATATCGTGTACCATAAAATACTACAATAAAAATGAAACTTAATTTAGAATAAGTTAGTTCGAGCAATATGGGACCTGGCGGATCATTAAAGACTAAATTTCAAGAATTCGGTATCTTAATTCTGCCTTCCCAATACATTCTGGATAATTTAATGTATGTTCGCAAAAACTTTGAAAAGCTGGAGTTTATAAGGAGCAACTAAATTATGGCCGAACACATGGTTTCGTTACGAATACTCCCTTTATTGGAACCTAGGGTTTTCGTTCTCGTATTTAAGCAAATGTTATCAGTTTCCATTTTTGACAATCATCATTTGTTTTTATCTTCAGACGTTCTTAATTCTTCGAATAATAAATTGATGCCACAAGAAAATTTTGACTCAAGATCTGCTACGGGAATGAAAACTAATACAGAAGAACTAGTAATCAATGTAAAATACTACAAATTCTCAAACAATTCAGGTAATTTTATGACTTACTTCATTGCGCCCGTAAATTCGGTAATCTATATACTTAGTCTGGCCATAAATACTGTTACAATAAAAATAAACAAAATATTACATTTGAATTTGGAATCTGTCATTTTTTTACTGACTGGATATGAAAGAGTATAAGCCTCTTTTAGTAAATTACAAATTAAAAAAAAAATGTCAGTCTATCAGTCTGTTTGTTCTGAGTAATCTCCGAAATGGCTGGATCGACTTTGACGGAAATTTTACTGACAGAGAGCTAAAATTGCAGGTTATGTTATTGTAGACTAGCTGTTATTCGTAATTTTGTCCGCAGTGGAATATCCGAAACGGCAAATCCGATTTTTGCAGGACAATCGCTGGCAGATAGCTGACCTCATAAGGAGTAACTTAGGTTATTTTATTTTAGACTAGCTGTTACCCGTGGCATTGTTCACAGAGGAATACCTGAAATGGCTGTACCGATTTTCATGTGGCTTTTACAAACACATAGCTTATCTTATAAGGAGTAACTAAGGTTATTTTATTTTAGACTAGCTGTCACCCACGTCTTCTTTCACGTGAAATTTAGCAAAAGTAATTTGTTCAGTGTAAACATGTGTGTAAGGCGTGCACTGTACTGGATTCCAAGAATTAATATAATTATAATTAATGTATTTGTATGTACTTTGCTTAATTTGTCTTTTAGTCAATTTCGCGGCGATTTTGTTTTATTTAGCGCGCTCGCGTTTCCATAACTCATTAACCATAGCTCCGGGAAATGGGCCCCCCATTTTACGCGTAACGACTATTGCGTAACAATCTAGAATTGTAGTTTTCGTAATTATTTTGTTTCTTCTGTATCTCCGTTTGTTTATTTAAAATTCGAGAATCACTGGACCGATTTAAATGAGTATTTTTTAAATCATAACTGTACTTTCTAACTAGGTATTAGTGTATGTATTGTTACATTAGGTTTTATATAAAATAATTTATAACGTTAACAGTACATCAACTGTGAACAACATAACGTCTAATGAGGTAGTACAGTTTTTTACAACAGGAAATATTAAAAAATAAATATTTACTAGACTGGATAGCTCAACTCTTATTAGTACACGATGTTCAAGAAATACTTGCGTTTAATGCGCTCTTCCGCTCGCTGCGTGCTTGGGCCCACGCCCGTGACTCTCTCTGCTCACGCCGCAGTGAGCGAGGGATGAAGATACGATCCCGCACACACGTTGCGTTGTCTCTGGTAGGTGGTGGTTCTAGGTTTGTCCCTCGGTGTGGAGCCCTCGAGCATGTTACTCGCGCGAATACAGTGACACACGCTAGTTTTATATATACACAGATCACTCCGCATACGTGCACACATAGGTACACACATTGGTTGGTTTATTTTTCATCCCTTTTCGGACTGAAATAGTTCACACAACTTAGTAGTCAGATACAAAACACACGTATGCATTCGTGAAACACACATGGTTACACATATAATTTTCACGAATTCACATATGTATGAGATCGATAGCTGAGCTTAGTTAGATTGGGGAACTCGGCGACTGTTCAAGCCGAGACGCATCGTATGCTCTTGACAGCTTATTTGTTAAAATAAATATTACAAAAGTCCATACAATCTATATATATATATATATATATATATATATATTATATATTATTATTATTTTATTTTTTTTATATATATATATATAAGCGGAATACCACTGACTGACTCATCACGATTTCTCCAAAACTGTATGTTCGATTGAATTGAAATTAACCATAGTTATTCCTTTTGCAACGTAGACGCTCACTAAGAACGGATTTGAGTTAAAACCTATACTAAATACATTTTTCAGGTAAAATTACATATTCTCCTACAGATACGGACGGCCCCTGACATTAAGCAACCGTTGTTATAGTAACCAATAATATTATATCCGTTGCCATATTAACAAGTTTATTTTTAGGGCTGTGCGAATAATGCTTGAACCGATTCGAATCGAATAACGATGTTCTATCTGAGTTTTGATAAAAAAATTCTACGGTGTTCTATCAGAGTTTCGAAAAAAATTTCGAACTATTCGATTATCTTTAAAATATGGAAGAATTGTTAAACAAATAGTTATAGAAAAAGATACAACAATTTACACTAATTAAAAATGATTATTAAAGTCGAAAGAAAAAATATTTACAAATCAAGATTTAAATGCTCTTGAAAGAAAACTTAAATTTACAATGTAATTCAATTTTGCAATAATAAAATCATGTTAGTGAAAATATTTATTAAAAATATATTTTCTCAGTTAAATATAAACAATTTTATAACATTTCAATTTTAACAGAATTTGGATAGAAATACCCGAATTATTTTATTTCCAAGAAGCTTAAATATTTTGGTATAATTTCATATTTTAACGGGTTTTTAGAATTTTGCGCTTTTAAGTTTTAAAACATGCATTAAAAAAATCAGTTTTAAATTTTGGCGCTCAAAATTCGTTAACAATTAATAGGGTTGTACGTATTCCATTAACTACATTTAAATGTTTTGTACGTCCACTTATAAATTAAGAGATCGATTATAGATTGTAAAGAAAATTATCAGTGCTTTTGGAAAAAAAATTAAATAAAAATAAATGACATTGAATTCCTTGATTTTGTAATTTTAAATAAAACTTTCTTAAATTGAAACCGTCAAGGTGGATTCTTGAAGTATGTCGTTTGCCCACCTTTTCTCATCTTCAATTTTTTTGATAAGTCAATTTGTAAGGGGCGGAAAATGGGGGATAAAGAAAATTGAGGGATCGAGAATTTTGGAATAGTTCATTGGAATTTATATCTTTTGCCCACGTTTGCCCGTCTTTTACTTTTTGAAAAGTCAAATTATAAGGGGTAAAAATTGGGGGGAAAAGAAAAAGAAAGGTCGAGAATTTTGAAATGATGCAATGCAATCAACTTCATTTACCTACGTTTGCAAATCTTTTACGTTTTTGAAAAGTCACTTTCTAAGAGGTAAAAATTGAGGGGGAATAATTGAGGCGCTGAAAATTTTGAAATGATGCATTTGAATCTACTTCTTTTGCCCACGTTTACCCATCTTTAATTTTTTTGGAAAGTCAATTTCTAAGGGGAAAAATTAGACAGAATAGAAAATGTGAAGGGTCCAGAATTCATCATTTTTTTTTGATTACCCACCCTTAGTTACAGAAATATTTTAATTAGAATATGACGGTATACACTCTAGCAATAATCAATTGTACTGTGCCTACCTCACGGTTGGTTTTAAAAATGAAGACTTAATAAGGTTCATTTCCATACAGCAAATCATCCTTTCAATTGCCAATTATTTTTCTTTGATTGCCGACTATTATACAATGATATTTTAAGAAGAATATGACGTTTTATGCTCTAGCAGTAATCGAAAATGTTTTGCCTACCACACGATTAATTGTGGAAAACTAGGACTTAATAAGGCTCATTCCTATATAAACGGACATCCTTTCGATTGCCCATCATTTTTTTTTCGATTGCTCGCCCATGCATAATTAATAGATACATAATTTCAAAATTCTCGATTCCTCAAACTTTCTTTCCTCACTATTTTCACCCTTTAGAAATTGACTTTTCTAAAAAGTAAAAGATGGGCAAACGTTGGCAAAGGATATTATTTCAAATGCATGATTCAAAAATTTTCGATTCCTCAGTTTTTCTTTCCCCCTCCTCTGCCCCTTACCGCACTGTACAAATTGACATCAAAACAGCAAAAGATGGGCAAACAACATACTTCAAGAATCCACCTTGACATTTTCATTTTTTGAAAGTTTTTTCGGACCCTGCTAGCTCACGCAATTTACGCTTTCCTAACTTTTTTTTTAAAAGTCGGCAAAAAAGGTGGGCATAAATGGGGAATCAATGGGCAAACCCTCTACGAATTTTCAAATCGTTTTGCGAAAAATGGGGGGTCAATTTCCCGGTGCTATAAACCTAGCAACGCTTTACATTTGCATATTGTGTCGAGTTCAATGAGCACTGTTTTAATTCGTAAATATTAAAAACTGGTTACAGATAGATATAGAGTTTTATATATTGATTTATATTAATAAAAAAATTTAAGACTTCAATTCATTCTGTATTTTTATTTAAAAAGTACTTATCAACTCATTGTTTATAATTTAACATTATAATTTATAGGTACTTTCAAAATAGAAGACGTTTTTTTCAATATGAGACCAGACACGTATTACTTTAACAGTTCCATTATAGAATTTCTTGCGAAATAGAGAAGCGATTACTTTTTGTATGATCGCAAAAACTTAAATATGTTAACCGGTCCGCATTGATTAGCGGCAGATCCGCCGGCCTGTCAATTTGATATGTACAATTAGAAAGTACTTAGCTACCGAATGCAATTAAATGACACCTGTACCGCCTACAAAAAATTTCATGGTTTATACTGCCTTTGACATTTGACGTAAGATAAAGACGCCATTGTTCATTTTGTACCAGTGATTGTGTGTTTTGTTGTATTTTATTTTTTTTGCAGGCTTTTTGCGATTTGTTTTCAAGTCTACGATTTCAAGTGAAACATTACTTGTATAATCAGTTTCGTATCTCGCTAATGTAAATATTTATACTATAGAAACATTTGTTTACATTTCTTTTTGTTATGATTACTTGTAATTTGATACGAATAGCTTGCTAAGGTACTGTCGATAAAATTATCGATGTTTTTATTCAATTATTATCATTACGGCATATCGTCCTATATTATACGATTCATTTAGAGTGTGACTTTAGAAATTATTATTGCTGTAAATTATATTGCGGTAAAAGATAAAATCTTGACCGGTGAAGATGTTACGCCTGAATTGCGGCATTAAGAGAAAAACGAGATAGAGACGTTTTTATTCATGTGTTAATCTTTTGATGATGTAAATAAACAAATTAATAATATTAATAAATAATTGGAAGCTAATTCGTATTTTATTTACACCTTGGGTCTGTTCAATTGCTTTTTCAAAAGCAAGGAAACCACATAAAAACGTTAAATACAAACAAACGAAATGAATTACGTACTTTTTGTTACTTCATTTAGCTAGCGTAGATCTTAAATGTTGCGAGATATGATGGTTGTATGACGATCGAAGGTCGTCAAGAGACTATGTATGTAATGCTGTATGATGGTGCTATTGTTTTCGATATGAAACGTTGATAGAACATATGCATTTACTGTTTTTCCTGATTGCACGTGTTAATTATGGGAGTGAATGACTTTTGACACACTAGACAAGTTGTTTTTTTTTTTCTGTATGTGTGTTGGTTTTTATAATAACTCGTCAATGTTAATATAAGAATACTAGTTAGAGAGCAGTAAGAACACAAATATTATTTATATGATAATTTCTAACTTTATTTATTCATAGACAAAGTATTCGTAATAATATGTTTATTTCAATAATATTCAACATAAATACCTATAGTTTCGCTGTTTGGGATAAATTTAGCTAAATAAATATTAATTTATAAATAATAGAAGAATTTCTTTATCGATACTTCATCGAAAGTATGGCATCACTAGTTTCAAAATAGCGTCCGAAATCAAAATGTCATTTGATTTATTTATATTTCAAATTTGACGTTTTATGTATCATCTTTTGATTTATACCGCCTCTTATCTCGTAATATAAACATTGGCGCTTACGGCAATATAGAATGGAGCTAGATTTTTGATTAACTTCACATTTTAATAAATGCAGAAGTGTTAACAATATCAATATAACAACATCTTTAAGAGAAATTGTATAACAAGAAATTTTTATTACTTTTTTATACTATGTAAGTGAGCATTGAAGGGATTATATAGCAAGTTAAAGTTCCAAATATGTTGTTGTTGCTAAATCCCATCCAGCACACTGTTAGTATTTACATATTTAATGTACACGTTACATATCACAGTAGGTGGCATGCGTATCATACCTACAAATGATTTTAAAAGAGCATTTCTGTAATTCAACCTCTTCTCACTATTTTATATTACTTTAATGCAATTTAAAAAACGCGTGCAATGCTGCGGGTCTCAGCTAGTAGTTTTATATTCTAAGAGAACGGTTCCGCAGATAGTGCTGGTCACAATATGAATTATGCTCATGTACGTTGATAATAAACAGTCATTGTCTGCAAAACAGATTTCGAGACAACGATAATAGCAAACCTAATAACTTATGAAAACTTGGAAATTATCCTGAATCTCAAGGAAGAGGAAAATTACTTGTATATGTCTTGGCGTCGCAAGAGATTTTCGTCACCAATGGAAATAAATGATCTCGACTCTATAGTGTATTGTAAACAGTATGTAAAACCTGAGTAAGTATATTTAAACATAAGCAAAAAACGAACTCTTCGTATCGTAATAGATGTATAGAGCAACATTGACAACCACTGGTTCGCCCTTATAAATTAATTTAATAACTGCGCTCCAGGTAATGGGATGTGTTTCTGGCCTGCATCTCATTGATCGCGTACGGAGCATGCAGACGCTGTGCTAGAATATATCGCTGTCACTTCGACATGAAAAAAGAAAAAAAATTGAATATATGTCACTATCATAAAATTATTGGACGTCGTAACGCTGTCTCTAGAATACCGCTATAATATATATACATATATATTCATTTCTGTACCGCTTGTATTGATATCAACGCCGCTATCGCTCTTCTTGAGCACTCTCACTAGATAGATTCCTCAGACGCGGTTGCTCCGTACGAGGTGCTGAGCTTGCAAGTTAGTTCACGCCTTTTTACTTGGGGTCTTTGTTATTACATTTATTTATAGGTAAGACCACCTATCGCTCCACGCTCTCTCTTTCTTTTACGCTTTTTTTTTATACATATTTATTTTCTTCGCATCCCACCTGGTGAAACCTATTTACACGGTTTCACCAGCCCCTTCATTGAGTCCATTATCTGGAGCGCAGTTATTAAATTCATATGATATCAAACCAATAATTTTGTGCGTTGCCAGTACACCAAAAGTTTCTAGCCAAATATTACAAGTTACACTAGTTCATGACGTTTTAATGATTTTGAACACAGAAAGAACGTATAGTTAATTTTTTTTTAATGTGTAATGTGATTGTGAAAACGCATTTGAAATGATCAGGCCTCCTAAACGTGTTTTCCACCAATTAATACTCTTACCGATTAATCCCAGGTTATCTCTTTGAACTTAAGCTGCAGAAGGGATTAATCTTTGGAGTAGGTCACCGTAACTTTGCTCCCCAGATAAATGGTGGTGAAGAAAAACTAAAAAAAAACTAAAAAGGGTTTGTGGTAGTAGACGGCAAAAATAACTCCATTCCACCTGTCAGGGAGTGGGTATCCAATGCAGGGTTTTTTTAAGTAAGAGTAACATAGTAATTATTTCTTACGTTCGTAATATAAAGATACATTTGGAAAAATGTCTATAAATAAATACCAAGTAATTTTATGTATTATATCGAAGAAATATCAATTGTCTATGTTTAATAAAATTTTAGCAGTAGTGGTAGAGTGAGTATCACTATGCTATTTTTAGAAGGTTGTACAGAGGAAAATAAAAGATTTGACTCTGTTTATGCAGACTAGTAACCGCTTTGGCAGCTGGATTACGAATCTAACTGACTAAACGCTGTTGGCCTAACGAGCTTTTACAGCTTCACCGGGCTTTTTGGGCGAGCGCTTAGGGCACTAGGCCGAAAGGCAACAAGCTCAAGGGTGCCAGAGTGGCCGAACCTCGGCTTGGGCAGTTGCCTTGGGTTAAACGCGAATCGAACTAACTTAGCCATTTAAGCTAAGCTAAAGCTTAACTAGCTTAGCTTTTTTATTCGACGAAGTAACCATATTTAAATGAGACGGAATACGTGCAAATATTACAGACAAAAATATTAAACCATAAAAATATAAACAATATTATAGTTATAAAATAGAAGTGAAAATTAGGAACAAACAATACAGCTGAGTAACAATCAATGGAAACAATAAAGGACGGAAAATATAAGTATTTAAATATAAAGCTAAACAATAATTATGCGACGCATTGGAAATGAGATTTGTTGGCGAGATTGTAATTGTAGCCAGGTAACATGTGGTCGCCACCTGGGCGGCAAGTCTTTACTAGCCGTGTTCGTAAGCCGACTAATTTCGGACTTTTGTAGTGCCAGCTTGTTTTTCGCTTCAATTGTTGTAGTACACACATACCACGATTGGTGTAGGTATGCGTGTCGCTACAAAAAAAATTAGATGCCGATATTCTTGTCTTTGACCATTTGCTAAGATGCGATATATCTTAAGAAATTTTTATAATTTATATGATTTTCAGGTTGATCATAAGTAAAGTTGAGGATAATCTTAACCAAGGTGAATTCGTCACAAAATATGAAAAATACGACACATATATCCCCATAACAATAGATCGTGAATTGACGGATTGGGGCAACAAACTATATTACTCATGTAGTGTGGACAACATATAAAATGATAGTGATGACATATGTATATATCATAAAGTAAAGTTAGTTTATATTTTACTATTTATTATAACGTAAATCGATGACAGATGGTGAGAGCTGAAAAGGAAAACTTTAACTTCTATTTTTATATATGCTGTACAATTTAGTATCATTGGACTTAACTGATTAATATGATTATTCTTTGAGATTAGAAACATATTCTCTGGCAAAGTTTTAGTATTCACTCTGTTACTTTATTGTAGTTGTTCTTAAAATAGTTTAAGTAGGCTTCACCGTGAGCGGCAACTAAATGATCAATACTTAGACGTATGTTAATATTGTTAAGATCATTTGCGCTTCTTTGGTTCTTGAGCACTACTTTGCTTACTTATGTTAATATTGTTAAGATCATTTGCGCTTCTTTGGTTCTTGAGCACTACTTTGCTATCATGTGCGATGTCTGTGGCAGCGCTAATGAAAAATGACGATATATAACATGGGGAAGGTCATAATATCAATGCTAGCGAAGAGAACGACATAGCAGGAGAACAACATAAAAATAAACCATTACTGTACTAGATCAGGTGTAGCAATCCTAGTCATACACTTAGACCACAGTGAGTGTTCAAAAAGAATGGGGACAGGTCTATGGCCCTGTAGTGAGTCTTTTACAAGCTGATAATGTGAATAATTAAAGAAGTCGAGACAAAAAGGATCAAGAATGAATACAGACGAATATGAAATAAAGAAAAATAATTATAACATTGTACAGCAATTCTTCGATGTTATAGCAAGTAATAAAGATAGAATGTAAAAACAAGCTACTTTATCAAGCTTGTTCGAAATGAGTTCAAAAAGTACACAAGGTGTTACTTGGATAAAATGTTCCGAAAAAAAGTTCAGGGTTCAATTTTTTTGGAATAGTCAATGCTATGTTAATAAAACATAAAAAGTATACAACAAAACATAGCCTAGCATCACAAATTTGCGAGTCATAGGATAATGAATTGCGTGGATCCCTTCTGAAAGAAAAATCATTTAGGTGGTGATTGGTCAAATTTAAACACCGCTTGGCGCGAATTATTTTCTGTTAATTTATTTTTTTGGTTTTATGAGCGTTTTCCGGTTTAGTGGCGGATTATTGATACACGAGTATATCATTATATATAGGAGTAGTTTGATGTGCTACTTGTACCTGCTAAATAACATTTATTTTCACACGAGTGTGAAATCTCGGCTAGAAGCGCACAGTGAGTTATTTTATATTTCACCTGCTCAACCAGGTAACTGTGAGCTTCTTAGTATGTACCTTCTTCTGCTGTCTGAGGTTGTACAACATTCACGTGCTCCGTTTTAAGGCTTGCGCTTTCATTGCAAAATGGACTGACTTGCTAACGTCCACCATCCCTAGATATTTCTTACGATAGCCGAAGGTCGCACTGATTCTTCGCTCCCCGGTTGTTTGGCTGTAGAAAGAAGAGGAGATTGGTAGTCTGCCTATTCTTCGTTTCCGCTACGTCTTTGACAAGCATAATTTGCTCGTAATACGAAGTACCGGATTACCACCCCACTCTTTCAATCATCTAATTAACGATAAACGAGACAACACGGGGCATAAACTGCAAGAATATATAATCATAAAATCTCGATGCAATCTCCCGACCGATACCCCTTAGGTCAATACCGTAACAGCTTTTCTTGATGAGGGTGTCATACCGTCTTCTAAGCTGGGTAGTCAAGTGATGCTTAGTGAACTCGACAGTGCCTACGACAGAATTCAATGGAAACGAACAAATTGATTTACTCGCTAACCCATTTGTATAAGACGACATTAAAATACAGATCACTATTATTATATAGTAATTTATTATTTCGTGTATGATATACGTAGAATCGACTGAATGTCCTGATAAGATATTTGTGAAGCCTAAGAATGAAATTGATGCATATCATATCCTGCTTACGAGGGAACAGCAATCAGAAAATGTGCATGCACAGAAGCAACTAGCGCTCGCAAATAATTTTTAAAACGTCAAAACAATACGATGCTTAAACTGATAGACATTGATTGCTAAGGACTTACCTTAAATGCTTTCGAATCTAAAGAAACAATTGTACTTTAGGTGATTTAAATAGAAGATATTTCCGACTATCTGTCGTCTGTGATTATATTAATAAGGGAATAACTACTTCATCAATTTGTATGGTTATCTTTTAAGATCGCGAATGTATTATTATTCTTTGGTAAGTTTTTTAGAATACACTTAGTTTCTTCTCATTCTTATTACAGTTTAACGTATTTTTATGTACACTCATATTATATAGATACTTGTTACTTCAACAGAAATACTACATGTGTCCAGTGTTACCCATTGACATTCAACATAGACGACAGACATCCCCATTTCATTATTAATTTTGCAACAGATAATGACAAAATTTGATTTGATTACTGCACTTGGACTTCATTAAACATAGACTAAACATGATTCTACATATTTGAAACGTATAAAATTAACATAGTTTACGTATTGTTATTGATATATTTCAGGTAATTTTACTGTTCAACCTGCCCTAGTTACATAACATTTAGACGTTTTCTCATTTTTGTTCCAGCTTCTTGGTGATGAGTTACTCTTTCCTGTATAAATAAATGATGTGTTTTAACTGGTACAATTGGCATTCTATCTTACTTCCAAATAAATTATATTTCTGATATATGTTTTTATTTAAATCCTCAATTAAGTATATGACCTACGATAAACGATACGATAAACCTCTTTTTTAATTTATTCAGGTAACCAATTTGAATTAGATTTGCTTTTGAAACATATATAAACATTTGGTTATAGCAGTGTCAAAGTTTTCTTATGCTATTGATATCTGGTTTATGATATTTTAGAAATGTAACTCTCCTTTGTTTTAATTTGATTAAATATTAGGTTGGACGTCATTTCGCACTTCCGTTTGGACGTAGATACAGTGTTAATTGGAGACGGCTTCATCCATCCTCCAACGTCGGGTTCAACCGCCAATCACCGATGCCTTTTAATTACTTAATTTAACTGAACTTATTTAATTACAAATGAGCATACAGTTAGAAAATAGCATACTAACATTAATTATTGAATCAAAAGTTGAAACTAGCTTTTTCCCGTGACCTTGTTACATTTTTGTGGATAAAATGTACCCTATGTTCTTTTTATGTGAGAGCATTTCGCAGTGACTCAAGTAGTAAAGGCGTGAAAGTGTAATAAACAAACAAACTCGCTTTCTCACCTATGATATTAGTTAGGATAGCGTTCCTCAGATGTATACATCGTCTGATAGAACTTCGCAAGCATCGATATCGTTCGCTACGTCATCTGTGAGGATTCCCAGTGAAAAATTTTGTAATAGTAAATTTACTTCATTCGAAGTCAATCCCAAGATAGTGTGTCTTATTCTTTTAACGAGTTCTTACACCACTATTTTCAACATGGTATACCAAAAATCTTCGATAATCAGTAAACTTTAGTGGCGACGATACATTGAAAGTGATTTGGGGAATAAAGTCGGAATACCTTATCACTACTAGTAACTTAATTCTACTGACCCCTTAAAAACAGCAACCAGTTCTTTTAACACTTAAATACAAATTGTTGCCAAATATCCACATTCCACTTCTACTTAATTCTATTCAAAAATCAGAGTTAGAAAGAATATGGGTTTCTGAAAATATGTTATAATCTTAGAAAATAAGAAAGAAAAAATTGACATGACTTTTGGCGGTTAAGTTATATTCGTTTTTGTTTTAAAATTAGTTTGAAAATTCAAAACAAAAATCGTGCATTTAAGTGTAAATAACAATAATTCTTCACTGAAGAGGGGGTCGGAACCACCAGGCCAACAACAACATGCCAACATTATTTCATACAGTCTACCTAAGGGTAAATCTTCCTGTGGTAAAGCTGACCATATTTAAATGGTTATATATTGAGTTAATTGAGTACTCGCAAATCATGATTATTTCGTGTTACTTGACACCTACGAGTTTGTTTTTTAATATAATAATATTAAAACACACATTATACGTAGAGAGGAAAGACCTAAAAAATAATCAAACATATAATTTGTTTACAACATATCTTGGTAAATAATGTTATCTATTTACTTCCCTTTTACTGGCCATGCGCACCACACAGTTCGCCCCAACTTACATATCACTGAACACGTAGTGCATATAAAAATTGTTGTTTCTTAAAACTTGAATATCTCCATATGAAATGAAAATATCGTGATCATTCCTTTTTAGATTAGATCCAACCTTCTAAGAAGTGAAACTAAAACATCGGTATGTTTCCAGTAATTTTTGCATGATGCACGCACAACGGTGGATCTCTATCAGTTTGTTTAAGTAAGAAAGCCTATTTAATTATTTAAACTATGCTTAAACATGACTGTATATTTTCAAGTAAAGTTATTGAAGAACAATAAACTAGAAACATGTCGTGGAAATGTATATGAGACTAGCGGGACGGTAGCCGTTATTCTGCCTTGAGAATAAAAAGAAAATCATGGTATCAGATCCCAGAGCCACCTACCAGTTCCAACGTCCAGAAACAACGTGTTTTACAGTCACTGAAAACCATAAAAAGATATCCTGGAAATCTGTTATCGGTGAAGTCGCACCTAGCTGTAAGTTATCCTGTCAAAAATGACGGGAAAAAGTCTACTTTAGTTAATATTTGGCTGTAATCCGTTTCCGCCCAAATTGAACTGGAAATCCCGATACTGGTAATAAACAAATTGTCTGAAATAAGACAAACGGCGAAAAATGGACGAGCAGGCTACGAAAGAAATGGGTTATGTCATTGCGAATGTCTCGATTCTGTTGGATCCACGAGATAATTAGTATTGTTGTAATTACGGAACACATTGTATTTGGTATATAATTTGGTGTGGCGATTAGTAATTGAATTGAACTACTGCATTGATAGAGTTGAACAATCGCCATTTTGAATTGAAATGATAATTATGTAGTTTTATTGAACGTAAACCATTTTTTTTATATTATTTTAAAACGGACATACGAGTTACTAATACGATTTTATATAAAAAATGGAGCCTTAACCGTTAAATTTTATTTACAAGTAAAATTGTACACGAATATACTCAAGCTCTATATTATTTAATTCAATTCAATCTAAGTGAAGTGAGTCTCTGAATTAAAAAAAAAAACATTTACTATCACTTGACATGACTGATCTTGTGCGGTGCCGTTCCGTGCACCATCCAGCCCCGATGAGTTCTAAACGCCGGTGGCTGGTTCGGTTTACCGACGCGTAACTCCCTGGACACAACCATGTCCTAGTGATCCGTACCTATTAATATGCGTAGTCGTGTCTTCTCGTCACACACTTATTTTACCGTTAGGCTTCTCAGGGGCGCGTGTTTCAATATACTTGTCGGTATCATTTTTTCGCGCAACCGAAGTCCGTTTATTGTACGCACTTGGACGTTGTCTGTGTTATCGCCGTCTCCTTCACACAGCTTTACTTGTATGAGCTGGCTTTGTGTTTTTCTCCCCCATGTTAACACCATTTATTTGCAGCGGTATAACATGGATCGAGTTAGGTTGTTATGCTGACGATACAGTGATCTACACTTCCGGCTCGCGGCCGACTGTACTTAGGAATCGCATGAAACGGGCCGTTCGCGTTCTCGGCGAATGGTACCGTCAATGGCGAATAGAAGTCAATCCCGATAAGAGTGCCGCTATCTTTTTCGATCCCATCCAGCGGCCGTGTAAACTCAAGCTCCTTAAGCTTTATAAGGTAGCGATCCCCTGGGCCTCCGAGGTCAAGTATCTCGGAGTTTCCCTTGATAGGCGTCTCACTTTTAGATCCCACGTTAAGAGAGCGCGAAACAAGGCCGCCATGGTCTTGGGCCGCTTACATCCCTTAGTTTGTTCCAAGAGCAAGATGTCCTTCAGACACAAGCTCACGCTGTACAAAATGTGTATCCGACCCATTCTGACATATAGCTGTCCCGTTTTCGCACACATGTCAGAAAATCTCTTCAAGAGATTGCAAATACTGCAGAACAGATTTCTTCGTAGGGCGGTCGGTGCCCCTTGGTACGTCCGGGGAGTCGACCTCCACAAGGACCTGGAAATGCCGTCTGTCTGGGCGTACGTTAAGACCCTCACTAGTAATTATTTTGAGAATGCAAAGAATCATCCCAGTCCGTTAGTGGTATCCGCGGTAACTTACGATGCCGTACCGAACGCGCCGCGTTATAAAAGACGTCCGCGACATATTTTTTCCGTTCCTCCCGATAAAATAACGGTAGCTAACGCAGATTACCCTTCCGTTCCTCGAAATAAAGCGTGTGCGCGCCCACGCCCGCGTAATGACAGATCACGCCGCCGCGGTTTGGCTGTGAATTTTGCTCCAGCACACATACCTAGGCCCCTCTTGGCAGCTGCTCAAGCCGAGGTACGATCCTCCGGAAAGGAGCCCTCGAGCATGCTGCTCGCGCGGACACAGTGACACTGTTAATCAAACACTCGACTTTACAACACAACACCGATCACCCCACACACGTGCACACACACACTCGTAGGTACACATAGTGGTGGGCTATTTTTGTTTGTTTTTTTGCCCTTTCGAACTGAAATAGTTTAGAACACAGATAGTCAGATACAAAATACATGTACGGGATCGTGAAACATACATGCTTGGTAACCATGTATATTTCACGAACTCATACAGGTATGATACGGATAGGTTTAGCTTAGTTTAGCTTAGCTAGTCAGATTCGGGTATTCGACGACAGCCCAAGCCGAGGTGTGCCGTGCGCCCTTGTGCTAGTCGTCTATACAAATCGGGTGAGTACCTTAAGCGCTCCCCTTAGTAGTCCGGTAAAACTGTAGCAGCCTCCGGGTCAACAGTGTAGTCAGTACGAAAAAAAAAAACAGCGGTATAACAGTCCGTGAGCGCCAATAGTATTCGCTAAGTCTTCATCTATTAATGAAACGCTCTATCCCTCGTCTAACAACGCGTACGCATCTATCGCACCTTTGGGTCCTGATACAATTACCGGACAGAGCATAAGAATAATCTCTGTCGGTTCGGAGATTGTAGCGATGGACATTACTGTCGCACTTGTGACTGACGTCTCTATCTCGCTTGGCTCGTTTAAATGAAGCAACTCGTGATGTGGGTGACGGTAGGAATCAACGCCGCACGATTTCTCTTTACGTTTCGCTCGACGGTGGCCCTTGTCAGTGCCCTTGAAACAGACGTTTTCGCTTTTCACTAGATCCGAACGCTCGACGTTTAGTGCCTTGTACTGCGGTTACCGAGACAACGGATGGGGTTTCTCACAACACGAATGCCAACGTTCGGTTTCGGTGTCTGTTGTAATGAAAGCGCTTTGCTACTCTTTCGATACGAACTGCGGTGCGGCTGGTTTCATGTTTCGCCAAAAGGCGCCGTAGTATTAGTGGCCGCGAATGTATGGTTTAACGCGCGGCTCGCTTCGCGCATTATAAATTGTAACAATACAACGATCTCTGGATCTGTAGTACCTTCGTTCTCTTCTGCGTAGTCACGCCACCAAACTTTCATATGCGGACTGAGCTTTTCTAATACCTCTCGTGCCAACACGGGATTGTGCAAATAATATCGTTTATCTATGTTTTGTAGAATACACACTATGTTCTATAGTTTCACTGCGAATACGTTCAATTGCGGTCGTTCCAGGTCATGGTAACCTTCTCATATCTTCAAATGCTTTATCAATGATGACTTCCGGTCTGCTGAAACACTGCTCTACCTCTCTCTCTACACTGCTTACCGCAATATGTTATAGTGCCGACACCGTGTCGCGGGCGTCTCCTCGTAAGCTGTTACGTAGTCGCGCTATATATTCGACCGGCGTAAGTGGATATAGCTGTGTAGAGTCTCGCATCGCCGCTTTGAATGGTAGCCACTTATTGATAGCTCCGGCGAACGTCACTAGGTCGATGGCTTGTCATGGTGTCGGCTGTGTACGCCTCATATTTACTGCGGCAAGTTGTTTAATGTCGCTACTCTTCGACGGTGATAGCGAACGGGCACGTCGTTCTGGGCTGCGATCGCTTTGTTCCACGTCGATACGTTTGCACGGTGCTTGCTCCCCCCGTGTTACATCGGATTGCGAGCGAAGCCAGTCATCCACATGATAAATTCGTTCTTCTGACTCCTCGTTCAGTTGCTTGCGTTCATTCTCTGTTTCATCGCGTATCGATGTCAGCTTTACGGCGAGTCGATTTCTAATCAACTCGGCCTCTATGCGTAGTTGTTCTGGCCCTATATTGGCTAATTTTTCTTCAGCTTCTAGCTTGACCAGGCGTGATTGCATGTTCGTGTTCATCGTCGATCGTTTTGAGTGTGACGGTAAAAACGTCAATATATGTGAGGTGGTTGTAAATCAACTCTATCCGCAACTTTGATTATTTCGTTCTATTTATACAACATAAGTTGTATAGTACAAATGTTGTTGTGGCTAGTTGACTCGTCGCTCGTACAGTCCTTTGCCGTAGGTATTACTGTGGGTTTTTATTGCCGCGTATCTCTTATCTTACACCTCCCGAATTATTTATCACTATTTCGTGTGTTTGTACTGATCAGACGTTAGTCAATCTCTGTCCGTTCTGATCAAACGCTATACAGTCTCTGTCCATTCTGATTAGACGCTATACAGTTTCTGTCTCTCTTTCCCGTTTGTATTCCTTATTTAAATGCCTCGCACCTGCGATCCGTTAGCGAGCGCACTCCGCGTGTGTGGCCTCATCACATATTATTCGTTAAAACAACGCGCGACGTCACCTCCTGGGGAGTACTCGTGAGACTACTTTTAATGAATGGACCCAATGATTCCATTGTCCATTTCGTTTTCTACATATAAAACTATTCTGTGCAATGTATATTTATGACATCTTGTGCAACAAAACTCATCCCTAACAAATTACGTGTTTTGTCTATTGTTCTTACAATCAATCATTGTGAGTTTCTAAGTACTCGGTAATAACAAAAATCTTAACCGTAATATATTATCAATATCTGACAATTTGTGAAACTATCATGTAAATCTAAATGTCCCGCACAAGGCTCGCTGTTCGTAACAATATACGTATCTGCACCTGTGTAAATATACTGTAAATTATACATTAGTTTCTGTATTCTTTACTAATATTATATACTAGCTATGCCCGGGACTATATTCGCTTGGAATTTCAATTTTAAACATAGTGATTAATAAAATCATAGATAAATAGGCATATCAAAAATCGACATCGATGATTTAACTGGACTCATTTAAATTTTTAGCCATTTTGTTCTTCGAGGCGTGGTATAGCACTACAATGTTTAGTCGTTGCTCATACTGTGAATGTATAATTCTGATTTACAATACACTGTGTCTCACTTAAAACAACAGTCAGCTTTGTCAAAATCTGTTCAGCAGCTTTTGCGTAAATTGCTTCTTTTTTGTGTTTTCTTATAAGTAAAATAAACATATATACGAATGTGATATATATGTTATAGCGCTGTATAATGTAACACCATACCAAATTTCGTAAAAAACCATTCAGTAGTTTTTGCGTGATGCGCGTACAAATGATAGACAGACAGAGAGAAAGACAACAAACAGTAGAAATGTCTTCTGCCATTGATTCCCAGACCTCCGGAGTATTTTTTCTTAAATATATTTAATGTCCATATTTCGTCATGTTAGCCTTTTATTATATGTATAGATGTGAAAAGGAATTTGTTTGTTACACTTTCATGTTTTAAATACTTAACCGATCATTATGAAATTGGCAGAGGCACAGAAAAGGACATGAAGTAACTTTCATCCAGAAAAAATGTATTGTTCCCGAGGGAGAGATCAATTCTACAGAAGCTAGTTTACTATAAGTCTGCACTAATTGTGGCTGCGGTACATTACGTTTTACTCGGTATGCGTAGACATTTCATAACGGAAAGTATAAAAAATAAAACAATAAGCGGAATAGAAATTGTTCCATGTAGATTACCGGCTATGCCCCTGAGTTCGCTTATTGTTTTATTTTTCCATTACCACAGAGGCTTACGCGAGACACTAGATTTTGTTAGTATATACTAACGATAGGGTACTGCAGGAAACGCAAATGAAATCTGGTGTCTCGCGTAAGCCTCTTTGATAATGGAATGTGGAGATCACAGCTCTATCTTAGCGCGTTTATTTCACAATCGACTGTAAATTTTGCGAGAATGAAACTTCGAATTGTCCTGTACATACGAACTACGTCGCTGGCGCAATTACTCCGTCTGAGTGTTAAATAACAGACTTTTAAACACACAAGTTTTATTTACCCTTATAAATTTGGTTCCAATGTAAATTATAAGACTGGCAAATGTATAAATGAGTTACGCAGTTAAGTGTGTAATAATATCTGTTCATAAGATATCCATTATTGTTCGTTCTAGATATACGAGTATAAGAGAAGGATTTCACAAACCGATTACACGGAATACTTCGTTAGTCGTTACAAAACTTCGATAATATCACCATGGCGTGTGGTTGCATTTTGTCTCTGGTATGATTTGTGTTTATTATTATTGTTATATTATTATTTCTATATATGTATGTAATTAAGTATCAAATCGACCACTTTTAAACCCGACATCTTTCGGTTTTTTTTTTTACAACATGGTAAACCATTTTTCAGAAGATTTTCAATTTGTCTCCGAAAACCAAAGAAGTTATGATTATTTTTGAAAAAGGTTCCTTCCCCTTTCAAAAGTACCTGTAACTTCTTCGAAAGTAGCAGGACGTCAATTAATGTAATTCCAAAAAAAACAAGTATATATAAGTATGATTTTTAAATACATATGTTTTTTTTTAACTTTTTTCTAGAAAAATAATTATTTCTCGTAATTACTTTTTTTGTTTCTACTGAAAAAAGAACATTTTTTTTACTAGAATGTTTGAACTTTAATGTATTTTCATGAATTTTCAGAGTGATATTATGATAAAATAAGCCCAAGTGTATAATAATATTATCTTTTAATTTATTACAAAAATTGAATAACACAAGGGCTTTTTTTCCAGAATTAGTATTTTTTTTTAAAGAAAACAAAAAATGTGAATTTCGATGATAGAATTAAGTAGAAAAAGGGGAAGTTCATAGATTTAGATTTAATTTTTATTAGTGTATAAAATTTTTCTCGTAAAGTACATTTAAAAACGAACATAAAAAAATGTACTGATTATTTAATTATTGAAGAAGTAACAGCTATTTGAAAAACAGAAGCGGTTTAGGAAAAATTATAACGCTTTATGGATAGGGAAAAAAATTAGAAAATTTCCTGCAAAATATCTTGACGAAGTAGAAAAACGTTCAAATTGAAAGGTGTTGGGTTTAAAAGTGATCGATTTGGCGTGGAATGCCTCACATGGATTGCTTCTTTATATTATCTTATATTTTGTCCCACTTCGGTAGAATCGGCAGAACATACTTTGACTAATGTTGTAATTTGAGATTCGGCAGTGCGCGCGCACCCCTTCGACTTTGTACAGAATTACACAGAAGCACGCACAATATACATACTATTAATATTAACACGAGATTTTACTATTTCATGCATTCTAGATCTTTAAACCGGGTGTAACAAACAGAGCCTCCAATAATAAGCAACATTCCATATTTTACCAGTTACGAGAACATGAAAATGTTCTTACAAAAGTATAATATAATAGAACTGAAAAATTCTTAAAATTATGATTTCTAAATATATACCATACATATAAATAAATACACAGGCTAAGTTACTGCTATTATTAGTTCCAGTGATATACGTATCGCGGAAGGGTTTATCTGATTTGTTTCTCACAACGTGCACCGTTGCCAATCCCACCCAGCTATATTGTTGTTTGTATGATTTCAGGTCCTCGTTGTGTGTTACTTGGTGTCATCATTACCTATTCCTGAAATCCGTAAGTGACCTTTAAATATTATTAAGCTCCCACAAGCATGAACAGCCATATATAGTCCGCGTCAAACTTTTTGTCCGCTCTGAAGAAGATGCGCAGAACACAAATTTAGTTACCAGAGGGACGTGAAGAGGTGACGGTGGAGCGGCGCTCACTCGCGCGCGTTCCTCTCCCCCTATTATACCCATCCAGAAACGCGTGTCAGTGTGCGTGCTAGTTGCAGTACAGTCACATTCAGAATAGTTTCGTTGTTGCAAATTACCTATTATCGTTGTTTTCATGCTTTTCTTTTTCTGGTTGATATTTTTATAGTTTTTTGGCTTGATTATTACTTGTTGGTATTTGTTATTATTGAGCGCCCATCTACTGCGAAAAATAATGTTTCTATGGAAACCGTTGCTCTATTATCAATAAATGTTTATTACAAATTATTTACTTAATACGAAAGTATTTCATCCACAAATAGCCTTATTGTAGCAACATACATAATACCTGCACAGGTATATAATATATATAACCTACAGACATAAACAGATGCTGTATAAGACGGATCATTCATTTAAGGTACGCCATCACCCAGCATCTCAAATGTTATCTGGAGCTAATTATAACTGACAAATACATAATGTGATGAAAATTATTATAGTTTTGTCTATTACTTTATTATTCAGCTACCGATGTTCATTTCTAGTTTTTACTTTTATTCTATTACTCCAGTAATGATTCAATTTATATTGTGTGTTCATTTTTATCTCTAATCCTTTGCAAATAATATATAAGTATGTATATGACCGTTCAATTCTAATGAATAAGTTTTTTGTAAATTAGCCGTCAAAGCGTTTACAAAACTACCCAATTGCAGTAATATCTTCATTTCTCATACAAAGTTTTTTTTAAGTAGCAACATGGTGCTGGTACTGCCTTACATATATTCATCCCTTTTACTTGACACAATAGGCAAATATCTTTTTGAATCATAATTAATTTAAAAAAATGTTATATTGTACGTATAATATCGAGACAACTTAAATTGCCCTTTTTAAATTAGTGTCATAATATTTTGACATTGTTTTGTTTTAACCTCTTGACTGTACTATGCGCAAGACCGAACTTAAAGCTATATTCAGATTGGCGAAATAGTTTGACACGGATTAAGCAACCTTTGCTGAAGTAACCACTAATATTATAACCGTTGCCATGGTAACCGTAGTATACTGGTTAGATATAAATATGTTTTCATAATCTCGAGAACTATGGGAAGGATATAAATGAAGATCGAGTGTGCTGGCGTCTCTTTAAAAATAAATTGTGAAAATGAAAGGATATAAATATTACAGTCGCGACGAGGATGTCTATTGGCAAAATAAACGAATTTAATTTAAAAAATGGTTCATAGACATTGTATGCGGATCGTATGTATATGATACGAATATGTGGCAAAATTGCAGAAGCTGTCATTGAATTGCAACTTTAATGAAGAATTAAGTGGGAATTTACGTGATCAATTTGTTTGTGGAGTTGAGGGTGAATTCATTCGTCAAAGATTTTCGCAGAAGATGAAAATTTAAAATTCACCGAAGCCGTGAGGATTGCTACACTGGAGGCGACAGAAAGGGACGCCGCGGCGGTTCAGGGTTGTGACAAGCTTGAGAAACTGAACAATGTTAGTGTACAGTGTGGTACATTGGCAGGAAGTAAACACTTACAGAATTGGCCAGCGCCACGCCATGAGCAGGCATCGACAAGAAATGGTTGCAGGACTATTTATATCAAACCAGTACACTCCAGTAACATGGCAGGTTTCTGTGAGGAACATTTTTTAAAGTTTATTTTAAGTTAATTGAATTGGTGAGCTTTTATTCAAAAATATTATTTTACGTTGGTTTTGTTTCCAGTTTTGGATTTATAAACTTATCGGTCTATACATGTAATAAAAATGAAGTGTCTATATGTATAAAAAAAAAACAACTTTGGGTATGATATGGTTATGGATATGGGTATACGATATTTATAACAAAAGATCAATTCCTAAATTTTTTTTTCCGTCTGTCTATCTGTCTGTCTCTTTGTTCCAAATAATATCCGAAATGGTTGAACCGTATTTTGACAGGAACTTTACTGGCAGATAGCTAAAATTTTAGGGAGTGACAAAGGCAATGTTATTTTACACTAGCTCTTTACCCGCAACTTTGCATGCAGTGGAATATCCAAAACGGCTAAACTGATTTTTACGGGACTTTTACTGGCAGATAGCTGACTTTATAAAGAGTAACTTAGGTTACATTGTTATGACTAGCTGTTACCCGTGACTTCATTCGCAGCAGAATACCTCAAATGGTTATACCGATTTTATATATAAGTTATAAGAAATTACTCAGGATATTTTATTTTAGAATAGCTGTTACGCGCGGCTTGATCTGCAGTTAAATTCCCAAAACGGTTAGATAGATCTTCACGGGACTTTTATTATCAGATAGGTGACCTTATAAGAAGAAAGTTAAGCTAATTTATTTTGGACTAGATGAACCCGTGACTTTGTACGTAATGGAATCTCCAAAAGAGTTGAGTTTATCGTGAGACTTTTTCTGGCACGTAGTTAACCATATAAAAAGTAGCTTAGGCTATTTTATTTTGGGCTAGTTGTTGCACGCGTCTTCATCCACGTGGAATATCCGAAACGATTAGACCGATTTTCACACGACTGCACTGGCAGATAACTGAAATTATAGGGATATACTTCAGCTTTTTTATTTTAGACTAGCTGTTAGCCGCGACTTTTTCTTCATGTAATCTTCAAAATGATTGGACCGGTATTCACGGAATTTCCACTGTCGTATAATTCAGGTTATAAAGATTAGCTTGGATTATTTTATTTTCAACTAGCTGTTACATGCAACTTCAACTGTGTGGAATATCCCAAATGATTGGACCTATTTTCACAGGACTTTCACTGCCAGATAACTAAAATTATAAGAAATACCTTTAAGTTAATTTTAGGAACAAACTATTTGTTTTCGTTGCTCGTATTTAAGCGAATGTTATCAGTTTCCATTGTTGACAGTCATAATATGTTTTTTTTTAATTTCAGACATTTTTCCTGTGTCGAATGATGAATTACAATTACTAGGAAATGTTGCCTTAAGATTTGCTACGAGAATGGAAATTAATACAGAAGAACTAGTAATCGACGTAAAACACTACAAGTTCTCAAATAATTCGGGTAGTTTTATGACTTAATTCGTTGAGCCCGTATTTTCGTTTATATCAAATATTATGTATATATTTTTTTTCGTTAGTTACAATACATTTTATGATACGTTTTTATATCTAGTTCAATTCTCTATAACATGCTACTTTGTTAACAATATATAACACTTCCAATTTTTAGAGAGAGAGAGAGAGTTTTGCGGTGATAACACTGTCATATTTAGTAGGTGGTAGAGCTACGCTGAAGCTATTACTGATTTCAGCATGAATGGGTCGGCTCGCCCGGGGTAGTACCACCCTCTCACAGAAAACCGACGTGAAGTAACAGTGCTTGCACTGTTGCGTTTCGTTCGGTCAGTGAGAGCGCCGGAGGCCCACATATTTAAAAGGCTGGCAACGCACTTGCGACTCCCCTGGTGTTGCTAGTGTCTATGGACGGCGGTGATCACTTATCATCAGGTGACCCACCTGTTCGTTTACCCCCTATAATATAAAATATATATATATATATATATATATATATATATATATATATACGCTTTATTCAGGCAGAGATTTCATTTGAGATAAAAGTACTTCTATACCTCTATACTCTTTTGTCCACTAAAAAGAAGCACCGAATTGAACACCTCAGGCGATTCTGTGATAATTTCTTTTACTCATCTAAGGTATTTTATCAGTTAGATGGTGCTGTTGTTGAGATCTAGAATTGTTTTTTCCTAACCATTTTTTTCTTCAGTCTGTCCGTTTGTTCATAAATAACTCGAAAACCACGGAATTTATTAAAATTATTAATTTATTTAATCATGACTGTATTCTCTAACTAGGCATTTATTATTGTGAATTTAGGGTGAGGTAGACAATTTTCTACAACAAAAATTATCAAGAAAAAAAATGATTGACAGAATCATAAATGTAACTTCTGTAAATCGCATTGACTTCTTTTGCGTGATCAAAGGAATCTTAAATATTAAACGTGATCTGCAAGACATGAATGCGAACACTGCCGGTAAAAAAATGAATTATGTTCATGCATATTGATAATAAACAGTAATTGTCTGCAACACAGATTCCCGGACAACGATGATAGCAAACCTAATATCTTATGAAACATTTGAAAAGGTGTTTGGAAAATTGGAAATGATCCTGAATGTGAAGGAAGCGGAAAGTAACTTGCAACAAGGCAATAGTTTTACGCCACAAATTGAAAAAACAGATAATGCAGACCCTACAATATATTGTAAATATTCTATTTTCCCTGTGTGAGTATATTGAAACTTAAGAAAAAAAACCTCATATCGTAAGAGTAACTATAGAGTAACATTAACAACAATTTAATCCGTATCTCTTGTACACAAAAAAATCCTAGGCAAATATTATAGTCGCGCCAGTTCATGACGTTTTAGTGATGTCAAACATAGAAAGGACGTACGGTTTTGTTTTTTTAGTACGTAATTATGAATGTGAAAATACATATCAAGTGATCGGTCATTCCAAATAAGTTTTCCTTCTCATTAAGCCTTTTAGTATGACTAATTAACTTAAAATTGGTTGATTTTTCATAAAATTGCTAATACGCGTACCTGTTCCACGTTCGGTTCTTACCGATATGTCCGAGGGTATTTATCTCTTCGGTTCATCTTACGAGGTGGTCACCGTAGCTTTGCTCCCTAGATCAATGGTGATAAAGAAACAGCGTGATGTTTCAGTAGCCAGCATAAGTCACTGTCTTGAGTGGCAGGGTTCCCCGCTCATGAAAAAGTATTCTCGCAAGTAACAGCAATATAGTAATTATTTTTTAATTTCGGAATAAAAAAAGAAATTTGAAATAATGACAAAAAATATCAAGTAATTGTATGTATTATATCGAAGAAATTTCAATTATGCCTTTGTCTATATAGATATTAGAAGCCGAAGTTCTCGTCTTTTTTGATCCTTTGCAATATAACTTAAGAAATTTTTACTTATTAAACTTATTCCATTTACAGAAACCGCTTAGGGTTTAAGGTTAATCCGAAACCTGGACTGCGTAATTTCCCAATATTATATATAAAAAACAATGAATACATCCCTATAACGACAGA
This sequence comes from Antheraea assamensis, assembly GCA_035772565.1. Lineage (NCBI taxonomy): Eukaryota > Metazoa > Arthropoda > Insecta > Lepidoptera > Saturniidae > Antheraea > Antheraea assamensis. The sequence goes on along the minus strand of JAQQSE010000105.1, from coordinate 17,604 downwards.
TAATTTAGAGCAGTGGGATGAGCCGGGTAATTACAGATGTATTGCGAATAACATCTAAAATAATATTGATGACGTATGTATATATCATAAATTGAGGTTAGTTTATATTTTAATGTGTATTGTAACATTAGCAGATGATTGATGGTGAGATCTGAAAAGAAAACTTTCACCGCGCTTTTCATATATGCTGTACAATTTAATATCACACGGTTTGTTTACGAGAAACTTGTTATTGTTATAGTATTTGTTTTTATTTTTATATTATTAATTATTTGTCGAAATAAGGTTCAAGCCCCATGTCGTAAGAAAGTGTACAAGCACATCATTCAGGGATACAAATTACACGCAGACTTGTCACAAGAACTAGGTACTTAACTGATTCAAATGATTTATTCCTTGAGATTTTCTAATCGTATTCTCTGACAATGTTTTAATATACACTTTGATACTTAATTCTTCTTGTTCTTGATTTAACTACTGCACTTGGACTTCATTAAATATAGACTAAGCATGATACTACATATTTGAACATAGTTTACGTATTTTGAAGTAAAACTTTTTTGCACACGCTTGACTTGGTGAGTAAGCTGGTGAATACGTGACGAGTGTCACGAAAAGTGTGATCGGGTAATGTGAACGGATGTTGAGAGGGAGGTATAAGCTAGTGAAGATAGAAAGAGAGAGTTACATTTCATATATTCATAGCCAGTGCATAAAATGTATATATATATATCTCAGTGAGTAGTTCGTTTGCGAGTTTGCTAGCGTTACGCGAACGGCGATTTCTTGATTATTTCGTTCTTGAACAATTTTATAAATTAATATTTTGTTCAATACATTAAATATTCTACGTTAAAAGCGAATGAAATTGTAAATTCATATTAAAGTTTATATTTTGTGAATTTTCGGGTGAATAAAAAAATAATATAGATATATAGATAGGGCTAAAGAAATTTTACTACAGTCGTGTGGTCTTCTAAAGCACATTAATTTTTTTATTCATATCTTTCAGATAGCTTTACTGTTTTATTTGCTCTAGTTACATAATATTCAAACGTTTTTCTCTCATCTTTGTTCCAGGTTCCCTGGTGATGATTTACTTTTGCAAAATAAGTATAATTAAATGTATTGGTGTTTTAAATGGTACAGATATCATTCCATCTAAATTTCAAATAAATTCCATTTCTGATATATGTTTTTGTTTAAATCCTTAATTAAGTATGACTGGTATAAAGTATAATCTCTAAACCTGTTTTTGAATGAAGCCGGTTTCCAATTTGAATTATTAGATTTACTTTTGAAACATATATAATGATTTGGTTATAGCAGTGACAAAGTTTTTTAATCCTACTGAAATTTTGTTCTTGATAATTAAGAATTGTGACTATCCTTGGTTTTAATTTGATTAAATATTATGGTGGACGTTACTTCGCACTTCCACCTGGACATACATACGGTGTCAATCGAAGACAGAACCATCCCTCAACGTCAGGTTCAACCGCCAATCAACGACGCCTTTTAATTACTTAATTTGACTTATTCCATTACAAATGAATATACAGTTAGGAAATAATGTAGGAATATTAATTATTTAATCAAATGTTAAACTAGCTTTTGCCCCGTGGCTCCGCCACATTTTTCTGGATAAAAGGTATCCTATGTCTTTTTCTGTGCATTTCATAATTACTCAAGTGGTTATGGCGTGAAAGTGTAACAAACAAAAAAACTCATATTTTCATCTATAACGCTAGTTAGGATAGCATTCTGCATATGGATGCATCGTCTAACAGAACTTGGCAGATATCGATGCCGCTCGCTAAATTATCTGCGAGGATTACTTCATTGGAAGTCAATCCCGAGTCAGTTGGTTTTATTCTTTTAACGAGTTCTTGCACCATTATTCTGAAAGCACAGTAAGTAGTATACCAAAAATTTTCGTTGAACAGTAAACTTCAGTGCTATTTACACATTGAAAATGATTTCGGAATGAAAGTCGAAATATAATTCCATTACTCGAAACTAAATTCTACTGACCCCTTAGAAAGGACAACCAGTTCTTAACCCTCAAATGCATATTTTTGCCAAATATCTATATTTCACTTTTACTTAATTTTAGTACGTGTGAAAGAAAAAGTTGACATTACTTTTGGCGGGTAAGTTATATTCTTTTTTTGTTGTTGTATTAAAATTAGTTTCAAAATTCATAAATTTAATGGTTAAAAATCACTGAAGAGGGGGTCGAATCAACCAGTAAAACAACAACATGGCAACGTTATTTCATACAGTCTACCTAAGGGTAAATCTTCCTATGGTAGATTGACCCTATTTATGGTTTTATATAGAGTTCTTTGACAACTCACGAAACGTGATTATTTCGTGTTACTTGGTACCCACGATTTTATCTTTTTATTATTTTAACAACGTATTTTACGTAAGTAGGAAAAGCATAAAAAATAATCAAACATATACTTTGTTTACAACATATCTTTGTAAATAATGTTATCCGTTTACTGCTCTTCTTCTGCCCATGCGCACCACACCGTTTACGCCAATTCACACGCTTAAGTTAACACACTTAACGCGTAGTACATACAAAAATCGTTGTGTCTTGTCATTTTAATATTTCCATCTTAAATGAAGATATCGTGATCATTCCTTTTTAGATTAGAACCGATTGTCTAAATAGTGAAACTAAAAAAACGATATATTTCCATTAATTTTTGCGTGATGCGCGCACAATGGTTGACCTCTATCATTTTGTTTATGTAAAACAGGATATTTAACTATTTAAACTATGCTTAAACATAACTGTATATTTTAAAGTTAGTTATTGAAGAACGCGAAACTAGAAACATGTCGTAGAAATGCAGACATTGTTCTGCCCTGAGAATAACAAAACAAATCCACGTATCAGATCCCAGCGGCACCTACAGGTTCCAATTATTAATATAAATCATACCCATTCAAACACACACAAAACATTTGATCAAAATCTGTCCAGCTGCTTACGAGTAAGATGTCATAGAAAGTAGGGAGAGAAACCAGGAGTGACAAACAGCATAGATGGCCCGAAAAATTATCACAAGACCTCCAACTCCTAGCACTCACTGTACTGGTGATTATACTCGCAGCTCTCTCAATAATTGTAAAATAAAAAAAGGCTAACGAGTTTTAATTTCCTTTTATATTATTTTACAAAACGGTAGGACATTGTAATTCCAATCAACCGAATAGAGTCGAGTCGACTCGACTGTCATCGACTTTTTTAAACATAGTGAAAAGTTTGGCTTATAATTATCGTAACTAATTGCACACACAGATTATGCTAGTTACAGATAACGACAAGAATAATTAAAGGAAGACGTTCGGATATTACAATATAACAATGGATTAAGCAGTAATGCAAAATTCATTAACAGTAACTTAAAATCAGTAAACATATCGGTAAGTGATCGGTCAATAGAAAGAATACATTCCATAATGAACACCGATAAAACAGTTAGTTCCGGGTACGAGATGATAAATAAAACAAAAATTACATTATCTAATATTTATTCAGACGAGATCAAAATCTTAATAGAACGAAACAACAAACACTAAAGATAATAAATCAGTCTTCCTTGTAGATATTTTATAGCGATTACAGCTAAGGATTTATGAAAACGGACTTACAAGTTACCAATACATCGATTCTAAATAAAAAATTGAGTCTTAACCGTTAAATTTTATTTACAAGTAATACTGTGCACGAATGTACTTACTCTTTATATGGTTTAACTGTATCTAAGTTTTTAGGATCTGAATTAAAAAAAAAAACATTTACTAGATAATCTTATAAGAAAAACATAACAATGTTTAGACTAGAATTACATTAACTTCACAAATATTTATGCAATGAATTGTGTAAAATATTTACAATGTTCTATTTACAATTGTATGTTTGATTCCAGTTGAAACTAAAACTGGAATTTTATAAATCGATTTCTGAACCACAAAATGTCTCTCTATTATTTAATTCAGCTGCATTTTAGTTAACCGGTGTTGAATTAAAAAAAAAAACATTAACTATAAATTCTTATAAGATAATTATAATATTATTGAGACTAGAATTACATTAATTTAAAAAATATTTATGCAATGAATTGTGTTAAATATTTACAAGATTCTATTTGCAATTGTATATTTGATTCCAGTTGAAACTAAAACTGGAATTTTATAAATCGTTTCATGAATCACAAAATAATGGTGACAATTGTCTTTAACTAGATCGTGATCCCTATACACGTGTCGTAACTCTTGATATAGTGGTACCCTTAGGCGTGTCACATTCCAGGATCAGTGAATTCAGTAGATAAACGGGGTGGTATTGTACATTTGTGTTGCGACCCCATATAGATGACGATAAAACCGTTATAGTGACTCTTGTTCAGTTTATCATGTGTGTGTGTTTTTGGATGTATGTAGTTATTGGAGGTATAATCCAGTCACTTTGTCGTGTTGAAAAGAAATTTATAATTATGATGAGCAACATAATTTAAAGCTTTAATTTATTCAACCTTTGGCATATATTTTTAATATCGATGGTCCACGAAAACTAATTGAGATAAACGCGATCACCATTTAAAATGATAATTCTTCTATATATAGTTACCTATGGTGTGGGGTTCGGCAGACTTCTGGAAGAAAAGAGTTAAATTTACGAACGGTTTGAAGTAGATGCCTCTTCTATATGCAATAGTAAAAGCCAAAAACATATGGTGATTCTCACACAAAATTGTCCGAAAGTTTAGAGAGTATATACAGCGGAGAGACTTTATATCGAAACTTAAGGACCCAAAAGAGATTGCACTTCTTCCTTTTCTATTACACATGTGTTAAACTAATTTCAACACATAACGCTTCTCTTTTACCTATCATGTTCACAATTTCAAAGTTGGTTTACAATTGATAGGTCACTAGGTCTGGTGTTTTGGTGGTGACTGAGACCAATATCACCCCGAGACACTAGAATCCAAGAGTCACGTGTCTTTGACAATTAACAATAGTACAATGAAGACGGATGTTTACAGGCCGAAGTGTCTATATTAGAAACTAACTTCTACTCGTTGCTTCGTTTGCGTTAGTGTAGATTTGAACGGGAACAGTATTTTTTTTCTGGATGTAAGGTCTCCTATATCCTTTCTTGTACTCCCGACAACACGTGTATGCAAAATTTTATGATCATCGCTTGAGTAGTTGAAGCGTGAAAGAGGAAGAAAGAAACAAATAAATTCAAATTCGCATTCATAAGTAAGGGTTTCGGTACAAATCCGATTAGATTTTTTTTCTTTGTTAGGGCTCTGTTTCTTTGAGGTAAAAAAGAAGCTCTCGCATTCACAGATGTTAGCTACATCACTGCATAGCAGCCTGATGAAACAGTACTTCATCAAATTAAACAATTATTTATATGAAATTGATAGAAGTCTGTGATACTCACTTCTCGGAACACTTTTCAACGTTGATTTTGAGAGGCTGTCACTGTCTTCAGATTCTGAACACATTTGGAAACTCGTCTCTGAAATATAAATTAGACTTTATGGAATGATTATGTTCAAAGGTTTATTGTTTCATCTTTGCAATTAAATGTTAAAATATATAGTGAAAAAACAGATTATTTGAGGCTCTATCACGTCATCACTACTGAATGTAGCACCATGAGACTATGACTGTTCGATGCGAAATTTTTCGTGCATGGTTCTAGGTTACTCATATTTTGGACTAGATTCGCCCTTTGCAGTTTTTTTTAATACCCAGCGACGGGCGCCTATGTCAGCTACTCCTTAACGACCATAATTATTTCAATTCCTTTTGTTAAAGAAGCAGTTAATAACAATTACTTCTTCCAATAATTGTTTCTTTTTTAAGATCTTAAAATAGTGGAATACCAAGTTAAAGTCTAAATATACATTCAGTAAATAGCTTCCTATAATCGATAAGGCTAGAAGTCTTATAGACGCGAAATATTATAAGCGTTATATTTTTTTCTAGCGCTTTCAAAGTGAACGCGATGAGAGTCAAATTACAAAAGCAAATTTCAGTCCAACGATTTATAATTAACGTTGCCACGCGTAAGGAACAAAAAGAGGTTCTCGGTCCGAGAGAGAAAAAGAAAGAACTACGGCATACGTTTTAGATAAATACCCAGATGTGTTTGTTATTAGTCCCGTGGTTGCAATTCAACCATCCTTACTAATGTTAATATAAAATAAATGGAAATGTGACTTTCTTTTTTTATGACGTTTTCGCACTTTCACTACTCTAACGCGAGCGAAGTTTAGTAATTCATTTCTTTTTTCAAGTTTCAATATTACCGTGTTCTTTTTTGTAAAAGAATGTGATCTTTTTTGGAAATGGTAAAATCTTTATTGAGTATTGTACCAATATTATATATATACTAGCTGCTGCCCGCAGCTCCGCATGTGTTTTTTTTAATTGTAAATTACTTCTTATAAGATCAGCTTATCAGTCAGTGAAAATCCCATGAAACTAGGTCCAATCGTTTTGGAGATAGTACTACAGACGAAGCCACGGAAGATAGCTAGTCTAAAATAAAGTAGCCTATGTCACCCGTTATAATTTTAACTATCCGTCAGTGAAATTTCTGTCAAAATCGGTCTAGCCGTTCCGGAGATTACTCGAAACAAACAGACAGATAGACAGACAGACAAAACTTAAAAAAAAATGTGTTTTTGTTATCAGTGTCGTGTATACGTTCATATTCAATCAGTAAAAAGTCGTTATTTTGATATTACATACAAAGATTTCATTTTTATTATATGTATAGATATAATAGTAAAACTCATTATATATATATATATATATATAAACGAATAAAGACTTATAGCTGAGCTTCGACACGGCGATGGTATAGAAAAAAACCGTTTCAAAATGGTATTAGACTAAAGTTTGTCAATAGCCACCGAATAAATAAACAAAAAAAAAATCGGTTCAGAAGCAGAGAAAAAAAATGTACTCAACTGTTTTATATCTATATCTAGACTAACGTTTGCTACCGGCTTCGCTAACTTTCACGTGAATTCGACCGATCCTTCGACAACAGTACAGTACTATGGCTTTTTCTGTACCTCTGATACTAAGGTGTGAGAGCGTAACATACAACAAAAATTATGACTACAAACTCAAATGACCACTTACCGGTATCATATCTTTGTTTGTTGCGCCGATTCGGTATGTCCTGGTTATCGACGTGACCGAAAGTCCTAAAGCCGACGGCGAACTGCGCATATGGACTTATCTCGTACAATTCTACAAGTTATTTGTACTATTTAAATCACTATAGCAGTGTTATTAGCCGATGAGTTTTACTAAAAACATAACTCTGAAACCTACGAGAAGAGATTCTTGTTTGTTATGACAATGTTAGATCATCATTAAAAGAAATACAACAAGTGACAATCTCTTTAACTACTGATGAGACATCATATCTCACAACAAACATACCCATTGTAAGGCCATAGGGTTCATCCTGAAGGAAGGTATGGGCGTAATCACCTACGCCACCACAGACATCCACCGTTCTATATTTCCTCAATACAATAACATTTCTCAGGTTCAGGTTTCCTTATGATGATTTTCTTCGCCATCGCCCGAAAGTGTTACCAATTTAAATTAGTAAATGTATTAAAAAAAAAATGTTGGTAATACCAGGTTCATCGCATCACATCACAACATCGAACTATTGCTCCGATTGCGAAAATTATTGAACGAATCAAATATGTAAGTGTAGAAGATTTTTTTAATATTATTGCATACATATTACATTATGTTATTATGTAGCGAATGGTCGCCTGTTTAATAAATACACAGTGGATTTAATAAAATCATATCCAAGCCACTAGCCATGTTCTTATCAAATAGTTATAAGTCGCTGGAAACATCAAGTCGCCGGTTCCGACAACGCAATTAACACTAATTCAAACTCAGGGAAAACCAAAACGAACCGTTCCACATATAAATATTTATTACTTGAGTCATCGATTTAAACTGTTACTTCATATATTTATTCTGATTTATACATTATTTAGGTATTTTACTTCTTTATTGTGATTCTATATATTCTATACGTTGACATTACAGTTAATAGGATGTACAAATAAACGGAAACTATACCATACAAAGATAAATACTGAAAAATTAAACGAACTTCAAGAAAATAAAAAATAAATGAAAGAGATGACTCAAAAACTACTCGATAGATTCCGATCTAATTATTTTTAGGTTTACTTGCTTGACACTTGGTGTTTATCTAATAAGAAGATTATCACGACAGCTTCATTTATCATAAAATTATTAAACATTTAAAAAACTACTATTTATTACGATTTAACTGTTGTCTTGTCGTGCAGGAGTGTAGCAAGCGGTGGAGTCCGCATGCGTAGGAAAAGCGAGGCCTTCTACCTCTGCCTTATGACAAAGTTAACTAACGATACCCATGACTATATATATGTGTATAAAAAAAAAGTGTGAATGAATGAAATCTTACAAGGGAGAGTGAAAAAGGTAAACATGTTGTGTCGACCCTACATAGGTGAGATAAGAGTAAGAAGATGGTGATCACTGAAAACGAATCGAATTAGAAGGGTTTATGATAAAGAATATTCCTCACCATGTTTACTGTTATTCATCATATGTATGGGTGCACTGTATATCCGATTCTGCGCGTTGATGGAATTCTCCTTAACGCTGGCGAGGTTTGTATGTGAAGTGTTCGTGGTCACGTTTCCGCTCTCCGATTTGTTATCGGCGGCTGTCGAATCCCCGCATTCGTGTAGATTTCCGACTCTAAAACGAATTAAGTTTTAACTTAGCTTATCTAATACGTCATTGCTTTATCTCAATGTGTCCGCGACTCGGCAAGCGTTTATCACTCACTAATTATTGACGTCAGCAAATTTAATTTATCTACAGACTTTATAGGGTTTATCGTTTGACCACAATATTACTTGATATTATATTTAATTCTCAAACGATTTTTACATGAGAAATGTTTTATTCTAAAATTGCTAGCCTGTTAATAATATGATCAATAATAGTTTTATATGTTGCTAAATATATTCGTATTCAAATAACATCAAGTAACGAACTGAAAATAATTGCTGCTAAAAACGCGTGCCGCAGACCAGTGCTTGTTATTTGTAAAAACCCCATTCGTAAAGTGAATTATGTTGAATACATCTCAGTCGCAACTCATTTCATACGCATCTGTTTTCAACCGCAACTCGTTGCATTCGCGCAAGTTATTTCATTCGTTACTAGTTTCATTCACATCTTTTCTAATTCGCAACTCGTTGCGTTGGTGCCTGTCATTTTATTCGCATCTCTTCTCATTCGCCACTCGTTTCATTCGTATCTCTTTACCTTTGCAACTTATTTCATTCGTATGTTTTCTCATTCGTAACTCTTTTCACTCTTTACTCATTTGCTTTCAATTAATTCGCATCTTTTCTTATTCATACCCTTACTATTAGCAAACGATTTGATCCAAAAGAGTTGTTATTAACTTGTTGCACTGGTAATTTAGCGGTAACTTAGGTTACGTTTAAAATGGAATTACAGGTGATAGATACGAGTTGTGAATACAAAAGGGTTTAGTATAACCACTAAATACTTGCATAAATTTCTTACCCTATCTGACAAGATATTTAATTATTGAAAAGGTCGGGCATACCTCTGTTTTTTCACTAGTATGTAGATACAACTCATCAGGCATAGAGTAAGGAGAATGGAGCTGCAGACTATGACTAGCATATTCAGGTCGAAGAGTTCCGCCGGCGGACCGATTTCACCTGGAAATTAGTTTTGTTTTTAAACTGTGTTATATTGCTACATATTATTAAATTCAACATCTCTGTCTATCTGTATGTCTGTGTCTCCGTTAGCATGTTTATAACTATAAAACTACTGAAATAGTTTACACGACTTGATGTGTTTTCTATCTGGTTTAACCCATGAACTGTCCAAAACAAAAAAGATTTAAGTGCCACAGAAACGAACATAGACCCTCATGAGGCACAGGTCAACAGATTGTTGGCAGCATAAGCTGTATTTTTTCATTTGTACAAAATGTTTTTTTACTAAGCCATGAAATTTACGATGTATGTTGTCCTGAAATAAAAAAAAAAAACATAATCCGTCATTTTGAGATCGGGGTCTTGAAAAATCAGCCGAGGGGTCAAGTATACGATTTGTTATATTATGTAACATATTGAACAAGTTATGAGGTGAGAAGTAAATTAAGCCCATATGCAACGTCATCCTAAGTAATATTACAGATACGAAATGCGAGTCTGTTTGTTACGCTTTCACGACTTATCTATTCAACAATCAATCGTTATTACATTTAACATACAAATGGTTAGGTATGCAGAAAAAAAACATAGAAATGAGTAAATAATTATACCAAAAGTGTAGTTTTCATATTTAACTCATAATAGTAGTTTTCGTTCGACCAATGAAAGAAAAAAAATAATAACTTCTACTGTTAACTTGTTTTCCGTAAAAATGTTAAATTGTTTTCCGTAAAAATGTTATATTTGAGTTATAAATATTAATGATACACTTTTCCTGTCTATTGATGTAATGTCGTAATAATATTAGAATATTTCGAAGTGATAACGAAGAATTTGCAGAAAGCAGTTTTTTGTAATAACTTTTGTAATTAATTTGACATTCACTTACGTCAGCAGTTTGACGTCAATTTGCGGTACAGTTTAGTATCTATTTTGTTGTAAATGTTTTTTTTTAAATATATTTATTCATCGATATTTCCCGCTCAGTTGCAAGAAATTGAAGACGCTATCAACGGAGTTATCATCGCTCATATAACGTGGTGGTTGTGTTAGGAAACTAACTTCTTTTCATATTTTTCTAAAATGTACATTTGATAACAAAAGTTTTCAAAAAACAAATAAACACGGTAAGTCAAATTTTAAACTGTTTTTGCCAACTACAAAAAAGAAAGCCATTGTTTTTTAAAATACAATTTCTTTTTGGTCGAGTAAAAAGAATATTAAAAATGATGATATGGTCTAAGATGGTAAACGTGCTAAACCTAGTGGGAAACTGGCTCTCAAGTGTAGCTGCCGGAACGCACCAGTTTGGCAACAGATTTTCAACTTGAGGGTTGTAGCTAACCAGGCGGACTTAGCAAAAGCCCTACCACCATGCTATGGTTTCATCACAATGTTTTCCTTCACCGAAAGCTCCAACTCAGTTGCTAGGATTCGAACCTACGTCCTTAGACGCTGTGTCTGAACACACTACCAACTGAGCCAAGGTTTTCAATAGGGTAGAAAAAGATGCAGAAATTTCAGAAAAATCGAAATGGAGTGGGAGTGTCAAAAGTGGTCTATTTACAGAGCTACCATCGCTTATATAACGCGGTTATTGCAATGGGAAACTAACTTCCATCCTGGTTCTTGGTTGCGAATGTGTAGATGGAGGAGACGGTTCCGGCTTCGTTCGCGGCCGCCACCCTCACTTGGTACCAGGTCCCCGGTACCAAGTCACCGATCGCGAACGATCCCGTTCGATACGACTTCGTTTGGTATAACGTCGGAATGCTCCACGACGGTACATCTGTGAAGGACTGGAAGGAAATGATTTTTCTTAAAAAAAAAAACTTATTAAAATGTGTTAAAATAGAAAATGCAACTACTATATTTGAATCGACTTGCATGTCCTGCTTCAAGTGATGACGGGTCGTAGAAATGATTTACGCACACGAGACGCATAAACATACGTCAATGTCATTATTTGACGCATTTGGGGTTAGTCGCTGCCTTGTGATATTATTCAACGGCTACAATAACTGTTCTAAAATGTTTATAAAGCCCTACTAATATTATGAGTGCAGAATTCACTTAAGGGACTTAGCATCTTGTTACAATATTGAAATTATCACACTTTTAATACTATTATTTATATCGACAATGGCAGTATAAGTCTATAATTATATGTGTCTGTGTGTTTGTTTTCAAGACTTTTTCTTCCATTCAAGTATTACGTAAGCACCAAAGGAAGGCTGGAACTTTGGTTTGCTTATTTTTGATGACAGAAGGGAGGGGGATCTGGATGTGTGTGTAGGTCCGATACGTGAGATGCACGGTTCTATCCACTGGGCTACGGTCGCCCTAATAGCGAACCACTATAAGTGAATTCTTCTATAAACAATAAATTCCTAATTTCTAGACTTTTAACTGCTGGCCACGAATCACTACGAAAACCAGAACAGATTACAATATACCTATATATGTAAATGTTTACGTAAATATGGGAGGGAGGTAAGGAGCATTACTTACTTTTGCTTACCGGGGGAATATCTTACAGATATTAAGATTTTGAAAGTTTTCTTTAACAACGACTCACCAGCGTATTGTGTGCTCGTATCCAGGCCCTAGTACCGAGCTGGCGGTACTCGATGTCCCAGGTTCGGAGCTCGCAGCCGGCGTCGTCCCACCCGGCAAGTTGTATGTATATGTGCGAGCAGTTACTCCACAGCCATTCGTTTGTTGACGGCGAGATCGGCACTTCAATATAAATCCAAACAATATATAATATGAGAAATCAAAATTGATGGTCATTGATGGAAATAAAATGTGAAAAAAAATTATGTCAAAAATATCAAACATTTAATACATGTACAGCCTATAACGTAGTACGAAATATGAGATATAGATGGCGTTAAAACATAATGAAACTTAACAACAAGTAAAATCGATTATATTCTTTACATTAAATATTTCAATTAGAAAGTCAGTTACCTCCACCAAGAGTGCTGACGTCCATGTAGGCGGGTTGTGAAGTTCCAACTTTGTTGGTCGCAGTGATTCTAAGTGAATACTTTGTACCGCATTTAAGTCCGGTTAACGCGTGTTTCAGCACACCCGACAAGTTCGGCAACTTGTCGGCCTGCCACGCCTCCTGCCACGGCCCGTTCGATTCCTTCCACGTCAGACTGTAACCTGACAAGTGAAGCTGATTATTTTGTTATGGATAAATCCTTTTTAAGACACCATAACTAATAAAAAAAGTGGTCACTGAACCAAGTTCAGTTCAAGAAATTTTTAAAACTAGGTATTTATATCATAAAAAGTAAGGAAGTAATTTAAGGATCTGTGTAAGACGTGAATAATAATATCATAATGACGTCCTTATGTGATTAGATGATTGAAATCTTGATAAAAAGCTAGATTTCAGTTTTCAGTAGCTTATTTAGCTAAACTAAATTAAACAACTGTTATTCTAAACTGACAGATTTAAGAGTTTCTAATCTTTCTAACTAATACATACTGAATAGGATCTATAAGGTTGCACGTTTAGACGTCATTTAGTGCTAGTAATTCTACAGCTTTAAGCTTTAAAGTATCTTATTTAACCTTACGTAATACGCTAACGTATTCGATCAAATATTGCAAAGTTTTGGTTGTGTATTTTTTTAGGCAACACTTCTTGATTCATAGAAACAAATGCACTTTGCAATTAATAAAAATATAATACATAGGGAAATGTAAATGAAAATGATGTTAAAAAGGAGTTATCTCGTAAGATAAAATATCAAACATCTAAATAGCAATGTAACAATGAAGTATCAATAATAAGCGGATAGATGGCGTTTAAGTCAAATCAAGGTTACGTAATTGTACTTATGCACAATCAATTTTATATCTAACTAGCTTTTGCTCGTGGTTTCGCTCGCGTTAATATATATTTAATTAATTCCTCGAAAATGTCCCTTTTTTATATTGAAGATGCCCTTTTTTTCTTGTATTCCTTTCGTGTATCGATTTCATAATAATCGGTTCAATAGTTAAGGTGTAAAAGCGTAACAAAAAAGCAACCAATAAACTCACATTCGCATTTATAATATACAGTTTGGATTTTTTATCATTACATGTTGAACACCGAATGTTCTAGAAAGATCCATATTGTAAACTTAAAATTCTAAAATTGACTCACTGATCTTTTGACTAGAAGTTCTGTTGGTGATGTAGTAAGGTTGCTCCCATTCCACTAGTATCGAGTCCTTGTATGGAGTCGCTCTGAGTACGGGAGCTTCGGGCAGCGGCAACACTATCACACTGTACTCGACCGAATCAGAACCGTACAGGTTCTTCGCTAAGCAGGTGTAGTTACCGCTCAGAGATTGGTCTATATCTGTAATTACATTTTATCTATATTTCATATCACGTTGAATTAACGTTGTCTATCTGTGATATATATATACAGTTACTCAAAGATTTTAACCTCCCGGTAAATTTTCAGATTTTGTTGATTACCCGTTCAAAAGATAGTTTTTTTTTTGTTTTTTGGACTTAACTTTCTTAAAAGATTGTCGAAATATAAGCTTCTTTTAATTTTTGTTTTGTACATTTTCTATATAGAAAAAAAAGAAATCGAAAATAATTTAAAGGTTTTTATAAATAATTTTTATTTTCAAACTTTAAATCGAGTAAAAAAAAATGTATCAATCGATTTTTGTTCTTCAATGTTTTAGCCCGATCTGCAAATGTGTATTCTATAACTGCTATTTATTTCCGAAAAAAATAAGATCAGCCCCGGCTAGTAACCCAGAAAAAACGAATTTTTGCAAATCCCTTTTATGGCTTAACTGAATTTCATATCGAAGAAAACAATCCACAATTAATGTGCATTACATACATTTATAACTATGTAATAAATTTATTAAAAGTCCTATTCTTACACTATATAATTATTTTTGTCTTTTGTTTGTTTTACGTTATCGTTGCCATTTTTGTTTAACGTAAATACGGAAAATATATAAGCAAAATAAATTTATTTCTTCGTCAAGTAAATACGCACGTGGGTACAGCCTTCGTCATCTTTCTACGCGCTCTAAACATAGCCGCAAGTTTCGGCATGCACATAATATAGCCAAGAGTTTAATAGAAAACAAAACTAGAAAAATATTATAGGAATCTATAATTGTCATTTATTTATCATTCAGTTGTCTTGATGTGTTATACATATCATTTAATACGTTTCTATATATAAATTTGTATTCTGCGCAACAATAATTAGAGAAGAGAAAAAGTTTTACGCGGACTGTACTTTAACAAGTATAAATTATAGATTAGACGATAACGACGCTTATGATTTAATTGTATTTTTGGAAACATAAGTAACATTTAAATTATATTCCATACAGTTAAATCTGCTTTAACATTTAACCACTTATCTACACGAGATGGTAACGTGCTAAGCCTGGGACGAACTGGCACTCAAGTGTAGTTGCCAGAACACACCTATACGTGCTAGGTGACCACATTTTCAAATAAGTGGCAGGTAATCAGGCAAACTTAGGAAATGCTCTATCGCCATGCTATGATTTCACCAACTTCCCAAACACATAACCACTTAACTGAAGTGGCATCAATATTACCTTGTAATATCGAAACTCTGTAAGTGAATACATACTGTTAATAAGCAGGCTGTCGTCGTGGTTCCTGGTGAATCTGGGGTGGTGGGTGATGATGTTCTGCTTGTGGTACCAGACCGTCCGGGGTGGTGGAACCCCCACGCACTGGCACACCAGCAGCAGCGAGCTGCCCACACCTACTGACACAACACCACCGAGGGACGCTACTCCCGCTACAACTGAAATACAATATCGCGTATTATAAAGACTTACTGATTGACTACTGTGGTTTAAGATGGTAAACAAGTTAAGCCTAGTAGGATAGGCTCTGGATTGCAGCTGCTGGAACACACCTATAGGTTATTGACGATCAGTTTTAAGCTTGAAGGTTGTAGCTAGCCAGACGGGCTTAGAAAAATTCCTACCAACATACTACGGTTTCATCACGATGTTTTCTTTCACCGAAAGCTTCGGATAATTCGGATTAGACGTGTTGTTGAACAGGCTAAGCATTGAGCCATCATCCTTCAATCCTTCGTCTTCCTACTTTGGCAAAGAATTCTATTCATTGAAAACTACAAGAATCTCATCCGCTTTCGTCAGACTTTAAAATAATGGCAAAGGGTTATAAGGCAAATTCCGCTTCGAATGGTCATAGTTCTATGCCTATGAATCCAGTAGTTTTGACACGATTTAGCATCAACAAAACTGTATTTGCATTATATATGTATGAAGATCTAATACAGAAGATAAATTATTATTAATGTTATTAGAAAGTGAATAATTATTACAAATTGATATCTCAGAATTCATATTCTATGTTATTATTTTCCGTGTTATTTCCTATCTCGTTTACTTGTGTATAATAACGATACTGTGTTACGGAAGATGCCACGTATATTGTACAATATACGTTGAAATAAGTCAAGTTTAATAACAAGTGTTTTTATAGAGTCATTATTAATATGTTCCGTGCCACGTGTACCACCGGTGGTACACGTTAAACTTGATCTGTACATGACAAAAATTTTAAACTATTTGGACGGCCATTTTTATTTTTATATTACGTTAAATCGAAGTGTACTTTAGTATAGTTTATAGAAAAGACATGTGTGGCGTTACCGCGATGTGTCGGTGTTTGCGAGACCCGCCTCGTGGCGGAGCCTTCCCCGGCGCTGGTGGATGCCGTGCTCCAGAGCTCGTAACTCCTCCCCGGAGCGAGGTCCTTCAGTTCGAGCGCCGTGCGACCCTCGCCTTCTACTCTGTACGTGTGGGCGGGCCCGTTGCTATATCAATAATAAGCTACTTTATTGAACTACTAGACTTTGATCACAGCGTTGTTCGTGTTAATATCAATTTGACCAATCCCTTGGAAATAAAACTTTTTTTTTGTATCAAGTATACCGTACGACCTGTTCTGTATTTAAAAAAAAACATGTATGCAAAATTTCATGACGATCCGTTATTTTTTCTTTCAGTAGTTAATATGTTCCGTGCCACGTGTACCACCAGTGGTACACGTTAAGATTGATCTTCAGGCCACGTGTACCACACACTTGTGATGTGATACTTACACTACTTACTTTAATTACTCATGTATTAACATTGTAATGTAAATAGTTTAGGATATATAAAATTTTTTAGTCAAACTATCAAATGGCCTGAATGACATATCTGGCAAAATTGGCTTAGAACGGATCATCTTAATGCGCGAAAACGTAACGAAACAATCAAACTAACTGGCATTTGCATTTATAATATTAGAAAAGACTAGTCGATACCTATGAATTCATCTGTGTCATTTATTATCTTAAGAATACGTTTTATCAAAAGAGGAAAATACATAAGCACCATACCGCTTGCCTCACTTCTCCACAGTAAGGAGACGCTAAAAGCGTAGTGCTTTTAAAAATCGTAGTTTCTTAATTAAATGACAGCGTTACGTTTTCTGGGCGCAACCTACTCGTATTGCGCGGAACTGTTTGTTACATGTTGATAGATTCGAGATTAACACAGTTTCTGAAACACGAGCTTAATTTAGACATCGTTTCTGATAGAACACTGAGAATGATGAGGTTCTACTTATGTAAAATGTTTGATGTATAATATTTTGCCAAATGTCATACCATGTAAATAGAATATAATATATACATTGTTTAAGTATTTTT